>SJYX01021497.1:57920-76826 GCA_006410675.1 Oreotragus oreotragus | reverse complement strand
CAGCTGCTCATGAGCCCCAGTGCTCTCATGCCACCTGTGTCTGTGTGCGTGTGTGCGTGTGTGCCTGTGTGTGTGTGTGTGTGTGCGCGCGCGCTCAGGCAGCTGCTCATGAGCCCCAGTGCTCTCATGCTGCTTGTGTGCGTGCGTGCGTGTGTGTGTGTGTATGTGTGTGTATGCGTGTGCGCGTGATCAGGCAGCTGCTCGTGAGCCCCAGTGCTTTCATGCTGCCTCTGTGTGCGTGTGTGTGTGTGTGTGTGTGTGTGTGCACGCGTGTGCGCGTGTGTGCGTGCACGTGCATGTGTGTGTGGTATTCTGTGTTAGTCTTCTGTTGGATTCCAGCAGTCGGAAATCTGTATGAACATTCTATGTTGGAAATCATGACTGTAGGACTTTATTATCCTCTGGGATTAATGTATACTGAAGAAGGGTGGTTAGCACACTAATCAGACATCTGTTTATGCTTTAGTGGTTAGTCATTTTCAATTATGATTTCTATTAAAGCTTTCAAAAAGCATTTGAAGTGACTTACAATTGTTAAACATGGGTAAAATAGGTCAGTTAAAATTGGGTTTTGGAAAAATAAAAAATTTGTAGGAGAAAGAACTATACTAACCCAACCCTAACTATACTAACTCTAAAATTGAATGGTAAATTTAACTCAAGTTTCCCCATGGACAAAATCAAAGAATAATACGGGGTTATGTAAAGCTTTCTGTCAATAAAGTGACTAATGTCCATGAGTAAGAAAAATGTGTTTACATTTTTATAAGAATGTGGGGTATTGTGTTATGACACACAGATGTAGCCAATAAGCATACTGTAATGTTTGATGTGTTGAAAGTTGAATCAAAAGGTATCATTCTGGAAGAGAAAGTTTTGTCCTTTTTTTAGTAGAAAAGATGACTGTAAATATGACTTTATTTCCTTCCAGTCATTCCTGCTTTGAACTGCCTTTAGCTGTGTGCCGTATAGGCCGTGGTACTTCCCGACTATCTTTGCTAAGAGGCGAAGTATGAGTTAGATAAGTGAGAATTTATATGCTGGGTTACTTAGTTTTGCTTTTTTGGTAAAAGCTAATGAGATGCTAGGAAGCTATCACTGAGCACAAACCACTCCAGGCATCAGCTGCATATATAGGAAACTCTTGGAAAGGAACAACTTTCAGGACTCTACAGAGAGCTTATGATCAACCTGTCAAAATATGCTTTGGATAAAGTTTGAGCTTGCTGAGATAAATGATCCACAATCTTAAAACACTGTGGTAGAGGATAATATGATGAAAAGGACTGTGTTGGTGTTTATGGCACTATAGAATGAGAAAATTGGTCAGATAATTCCCATAAGATAAAAATCTTTCATCTGCAAACTGTCATCGGTTGACCATAAGGCTGACCATTCTTATAACACCAAAGAAACTGCAAAAGACCTTTAAGGATAGTCACTCCTACACAATATTTTTTTCCCCTAAAAGTTTGGCACTAGCAAAGGAATCAAATTTCAACCTAGATACGTTTATTTTTTGAGTGCTAGAGATTTTCCATTAAATCCAAAAATTTTGATTTCCATTTGTAATTTCTATTCATTTAATATGGCAAGATACATTAACTTAAAAGAATGGGAAAGCTTATTTCAATCAGAGCTAAGTTACAGCTCTCAGAAGTCTACAAAAATGGAAAAAACTAGACATCAAAAACGGCAGAAATTGGTAACAGTGATAGCATCTCAGAAAACCAATTTTTAAAGATAGTATCATGTGATAAAAGTGGCATTTAAAGTCAGTAGTATGTTTTCTTAGAGCCTCTTCCAGGAATAGTCATTTACCAGGTTATTAGATTTTTTTCATCAACTGTTTATTTTTTCATAAGCTGTCAAAAATTGTATCCCTCTAAAACCAAAATACAAATGCTTACATGTGAAGACAAGAAGCTGAGGGATGGCTCTCTCTGTACTATTTTTGCAGCTTCTTTTTGTGAGTCTGTAATTATTTCAGAATAAAAGGGTTTTAAAAGTAAATTCAATAGAGTGAATTTATCTTTAGATAAACTGATTTACAATTTAATGCTTCAGACATAGTATTCAGTATTCGGTTCCAGATGAATAAATGCATAATATAAATTAATTTATTTCGTTCAAAGTTTAAAGACAAAAACAAACTCAACTTTATAACATATGATTATCTAAAGATTTGGTTTTCCTTATCAGCAAAGAAAAAAAAGCTAAAACCAAGAACCCCTTTTCCTAAGATATAAAAAATTCTATGATCTTTATGTTTATAATTATATCTTTTCTCCCTATGGTACCTGGGTTTACCTGGGTTTAAAATATTTTGAAAAAAGCTCCTCCGTGTCTCCACGTGGTAATCCTTCTTTATTTTGCAGGTGTCCTCTCGCTAACAACACTAGGACCGTGCTTTGACGAACAGAGTGTAGTGTGTCTGTTTTTTTATTTTAGGTTTACAGGGGTCTAGTGATTGACTTTGTCTTGGTTTAGTTATTTATCTAATCCAAATCCTGAGCAGAGCCACATAGCATATTTGAGTTGTAAGGATGGTATTCTGTATATGTTGTTGGCACTTAAGAGTTATTTTTTGCCTTTTCTCTAGGTCAGCTCTGTGTAATTTGTATTTACTTTTCAATGTTTCCATATTTCCTAAGAAATTACTAGATTATTAAGAAATTTGTTAATTATGTGAACCAAAGGTCAATAATCCTAGTTTCAAAGGTTTAACTGAAGCATAATTAATTCTTCAAAATGTTGATTTTCATAGAGACATAGAGTGATTTGCTTATTTTTTTTTAAATTTCTTGTAAAATTATTTATCCCAAAACTCATGTTGGGATATAATGTTTCTTTAAAGCCCAGATTACCTGCCCTAGACTTAAAATTATTGTGATTGAGGTGGAGAGGTATTCTCAGAATCAGAAAGCATACAAAAATTTTTTGTCCTGATAAGGAGGCCAATGATTACTGATGAGAACTAACATTCTTGAACAGTGATATAAGAAATGGTTACTTTGAATTGGATGTTTATAAATAGAGAGTGAAATGTTATAATAAAAGACTGTTCAAAGCAAAACAAAGTAGTTCCTTTAAAAAATGCAGGAAAATAAATGTTTTTATATCCTCATTATTCTTAATTTGAAATTATAAGATTTTTTAAAAAAAACTATATTTTAGTTCTTTGGAAAAGCAGTTCAAGATATATTTTGGCAGAATATATTGTTACTGAATGCATCGAGAGGTTTTTGGCCAAATAGGTTTGGGAAGTTCTGGGTTAGACAAAGTGAAGTTACTGTAGGCTTCTCAGAACCTTCGATACTCTGTTGGTGGTTTCAAACTCCAATAAGGACCTGTATTTTACACACCATTTTCCTATTTTTATGTGGATTTGTTTTTTAAAGTAAGTGTCACGTGGGACTTGTGCTCTGAGAAATACAGTTAGAGAAATGCTGCCCTGCGAGTGTTTCTGCTTGTTCGTACTCATTGCAAAGGCTTCCAGCTGTTGGCTGCCCCTCTGGTGACTGCTGGGAAAATGGGAAGAGACGGGTTAGGACTCCCTTGGACCATTGAGTTGACTGGGAAGTGGCTTTGGGTTTCAGTAGGTTGCTGTTCAGGCACCTGTGAGGCCTGTGGTCAGTCCAGTCACTTTCCCTGGAATCCCAGTTAGCTTGGAACAGCTGCACAGGGGTGTGAACTGACAATTTCAGAGAACCAGCCACTTCTTAGGCATCTACAAGACAGAGGGAACCAACTTGGGAATCCAGAACAAATTTCCAAACTGATTTTGGCTGTGCTTTAAAAGTACCAAAAAGGCAGTGAGTATTTATAGCATTAAAGTCACATACGAGCTGGTTATTTTATGCATATATATATGCATACACGCATAGTGTCGTAGAAAGTCTACATTTGCTTCAGTGACAAAAGCAAAGAAAGTTTAATATTTTCAAGTTCTGTTACTGAAGACATTATCTAGACAAGGATTGCATGTTTGTGTATGCTTTTTCTAGGATGAGTGTTTACAGCTTTTATTCTGAGCAGTTTCTATATCTCCCCCCTGCCCGGTCCCCCCAGTTTAAGCCTCACTAGACTTTCTTAGAAGACCAAATATGTTTGATTTCATCTCAGAGTACCAAATCAGGCTACTCATTGTAAGGAAGCTCTGTTTTCTGCAGTGTATATGGTTGCATCTTTGGAACTCCGTGCTTTGGATATGAATTTGATAGAAAGCCTGCCATTGGATTTGAGTTGTGGTGTAGTGGTGAACATCTATCCATGTGCAAAGCAGTTGGATCTGTGTTCCGATTCTTTAGATTTCCTCATGCAAATTCAGAAAAATGCCTTTTAATCATTGAGTTTACATATCCAAGATCCTTGGAAGTCTAGAAAAAATGACTTGCCAGAGTTTGCGTCAGTCCTGAGTAAGTCATGCAGAGTAGAGAAGGCTGTGTGCTGGCCATCCGTTCTTGGCCTGTTGGCTGCCTGTCTTGCAGGGCTGGTGTCTCTATTTCTTGGAGAAGGATCGGTGTACTCAAGCTTTTACGTTAATTGCATAAAGATGAGCTTTATTCTTCTGACTTGTTTTATTTTGTAAAATAGGAAATAATGTCTTCTCATATTTCTGCTCACTCTGAAGTGGAAATTTGAAGTGTTTGTAATGTAACTTCAGCTTTCTGAAAGACTGATAGCAAAGAAGACAAGAAATTTATGTATACTTATATTGGTTTTGCTCCACCAAGCTTATCTTTGAATGGTCAACATTTGAAACATCTGTTCTAGTGTACAACTACTATAGTTTTGTTATTAACAAACTTAAGCATTGTTTGTCATAGTTTCAATATTCTAGCCTTGCCTAGTGTGAATATATTTTACTCAGAGATTATGTACAAATACCCAGAAGTGGTGATGATGATCAATGTTGTAAAGAATTTATTCTGATACACGAGAAGCTGGATATTATGTCAAAATAGCTATTTTCAAAATAAAGTCTCAAGTTGCTTGAATGTTTATTAACTCTTGGTTTAATGTTATTTATTCTTTGAGGTGAGTCTTTCATTGGGAAGAATTTTGGGGTGGTTGAACATAGTTCTGTGCTGGGACTGAGCTACGCAGAGGGTTGCTCTTTTTAAAATGCCCATTCTTTCCATGATGCATTGAGGTCATTTGTGATTTTTCCAACCCTGTGCTCAAGGAGGCTCCTAGGCCATGGTATGTGTGTGGCCTCAGAGAGCTCAACTTCTCAGGGCTATAGTTAGCTCACCCCTTCAGCTCCATAAGTTGCTTTAAAAATTTCTCTTTTGCTCACCTGGGAAGTCCAGTGAAATTCCACATAATTGGATGGAATACATACACTGAGAAAAATAATTGTAGTTAAAGGGGAAGATATTCATTTTTTTTTTTTTTTTGCTGCTTTTTGGGGAAAAAAAAAAATTGGGGCAGGATATGGAGGTATAGAAAACCCTGTGAGAGCTGTTAGTCTAGGAGGAGCAGGCTCCCTGAGGGGCTGAGTCTGTTAGTAGAGTTTGTCTGTCTGTTTTAATTGAGGTATAATTTATGTGTAGTAAAATGCATCAGCCTTCCAAGTAGAGCTGTTAGGTATGTATTTCTCCCACATGGAAAGCCAACTACATCTTTGTTGATACTTCTGTCCCAGAGAACGCAAGTCTTAATTGCGTATGACCTTTTTGGGTTTCAGTTCACCCGTGGGTGGATTGAGGTGGTTAGTAACAATCACCTGCTTTCCACAAGAGAGTAGGAAAGAAGAGTTGGTACTGGTGGGATTATAGAATTCTTTAGGGGAAAGACAACTCTGACTCACAAAGCTGAGAACTTTTCACCAAAGACCTTCAGAAATTTTGGTTCTTAATTGCTCAGCTCGGAGCCTTGACGTTGACCTGGGACAGTTCCGGGTGATCAGGTCTCCTGGCTGCCTACTGCAGTGCGATGCCCCTTGGAGGACAGAAGGCTACAGTGTAAACAGTGCTCTGTTTTTCTTTTGGCACTAATAGCAGCTACTGATGTTAAGTTTTGCCACACTGTAATCTGGTCCTAAGGAGACTGAGATAAAGAGGAAAGTGCTAGGATCACTGAGTACTGCCCACATGCTTGAGACAAGTGTATATGAGAACAGGAAGGAAATGGCGGTGGAAAATGTAAGGACCTGTCTTACTCAAGATCATCGTACGTTCCTAGTTGTAAAGCAAAGGGGATACTCATCCCTTCTTGATCTGACAAGAATTTCGGGGGAAAGGATGAGAAAACATAGTACATTTCTCCAGGTACATTAGTCAGCTTCCTGGAATGCTTTAGACATCTGTGATTAAGAAATGAAGACAGCTGTGCATCATCAAAGACATTTCTAATTTCTAACACAGCCAACTCAAGGCCCCAAATGTACTTTACCAAATAAGAGAGAGGCTATGATATTTATCCTGCTTTTTGAGTAAGTGAGTGAAAATAGGGAAATCTTGACATTTATAAATAAAATTAGGGATTGGTGTTTCAGATCTGAGTTTGGGGCAGGTGGTCTTTTCAAGAATTTACATTTTGAAAAAGTTAAGAAATCTTTCAGTATAGAAGGAAGCATGACGCTTTCCAAATATCACAGTTAAGACCAAACAGATTTCAGTTTTATTTTAAATGCAAGAAGCAAGCTGACTTATTTGAGGGCTGTCAGACTGTGTCTGTTCTGATCTGTGTTGTCCCAGTTCTCTCCACGAGTGAGGATTTGCCTTTTTCACCAATGAACATGGTTTGCGTTTTATATTACACATAATATCCAGTTCACAGCATGACTACTGATAAAATGGCTTAGAAAAAGGTGGAAAGGGCTATAGTAGGTGTAGAAAGTAAGAGGAAAAAGAACCAAAGAGAAAGAAACTCTAGATATGATGTAACCGACTGTGGGGAAGAAGAGGAATGCAACGTAGAAAGACAGTGGATTTTAGAGTTAGAAAGCCTGGCTTAACAGCACACCAAACTAGTGATTTTAAGCAAGTCACTTAATTTTTTATTTATACTGTTCATTACAATGCAATGGAATAACTGAATCTGGATATATGAATGTTTTATATGAACTTTTTAAAAATGTATATATATTAAAATTTAGAAGCTACCAATAAAAAAGCCCCATGCCACCTCTTATGAATAACCTGTTTCCATATTGGTATCTAGTCTTTCAGTCTTTTGTTTTCTAATCACACACATATACACACACAATTCTGTATGCTATAATCCTATAATATATATTTATACTATTCAGAGTGTGCTTNATTTAGAAGCTACCAATAAAAAAGCCCCATGCCACCTCTTATGAATAACCTGTTTCCATATTGGTATCTAGTCTTTCAGTCTTTTGTTTTCTAATCACACACATATACACACACAATTCTGTATGCTATAATCCTATAATATATATTTATACTATTCAGAGTGTGCTTTTTCACTTAATGTTCAGAAAATCGTGTAAGTTATTACATATTCCATATAATTTTTAAAGGGTGTGTGCAATTTCAGTGTAAGATGTTACATTGTTTATTTCACACCCTTGTGATGAACATTAGGGTAAACTCTTGTAATGGTCCATTTGTATTTGCAGTCCATTGTATTTCTTCTGTAAGTGGTCTATTCATACTCTGCCTAAAAGGAAAATAACTTCACTTCTCTGAAACCCTGGCTTCTCCACTGGAAGCTGGGGTTTCCATGTGGTCTCAATGCAGTAACACACGGCAGATCCAGGATACAGCAGGTGTGCGGCAATAGTCTTTCCTTCCATGTGGTTTCCTGGATTAAGAGCTCCCAGAGGATAGAGACTTCTTTATTTATCCCAGCACCTAGTACAGTGTTTGGAGCAGAGAAGGAGCTCAAAAAGTTCTTGAGGAAGGAGGAATAGCTGGGATTCGAAAACGTTTTGAGTATATCAGGAAAAAGAGTGAGAAAAGTCGAAGCCAAGAGCCAATGAATCAGCAGTGAGAAAACTTACTCAAAAGCTTACTATTAAAATGGAAGAATTTAGGTTTTATTCTCAAAGCTATATAAGAAATAATTGCTTATAAAGACATTAAATACCTATAAGTATGTAGTCTTGAAAAAGTGAGGTGTTTGTGTGTGTGTGTGTGTGTGAGCTAACATATTTTAAGTATACTAAGAAAGGTGACTAAAGAGTTACCATAATTATAATGAATTATATCATTATAATTTATAAAGATTATAAATTTTAATTTATTATATTTACTTATAAAGATAATATATTTATATAATATAAAACAATATTAGTTGTTATATTACTCATAATTATTTACAATAATATTAAAAGTTTGAAAAGTGGAAAACTTAATTTAAAAAAATGATTAATTCTGATTTTTGTGTATCAGATTTGCCTAGACTAGGAGTAAATATGCAATAACATATGCATATTGTAAAACGGTAGTAAGTTAAAGTGATCCCGAGCTCTGGTGCCTCAAAAGGAAGGAGGTGAATTGATGTCAGGTTTTGTTTTGTCCAACTTGCCCTGGGATTAAGGGGAGAGAGTCCGTGGTTCGCTAATGAGATCTGCAGATGGCTTTAAATTGAGAGGTATTGTAAACATCAGGAATGACTGAGAAATGATACAGAAGGAGCTGGAAAGGTTAGGAACATGGACAGGAAATCAAATGATTCAGTCTGGAGTAATGCAAGCCAATCTGACATCTGGGGCCAAATAAGAAATACAGATATGCCATGAAAGTGACAAACACGGAAAACAGTCATCTCAAAGGAGGCTGGGGGTGGGGGCCCTGCAGAGAGGCTAGAGGAAAACAAGAGAAGTAGGAGGCAGGAACTATGCCCGGAACCATGATGTGGCTCTTACACGCTGATTTCTTTTTGACTAAGGTTAAGCACCTTAGTGCTAGGCAAGAAACAGAGATTTGAAGGTTAACTCAGCACCTAATCACACAAAAGCGCAACCTCCCTTCTAGTTGGTCCTAATGACTGTTAGAGTATCATCAGTATAGAGAAGACCGTGGAAGTGGTCTGGAATCTGAAGAAAAGTCCTAATAGGAGAGATCACTTGCCATACACCTACCTGGGCATTGCTCATTCAGTGGGTGTTGCCAAGAATTCTTGGAACAGCTCCCTCCAGGCTATCCAGTGGCCTGCAGCATGAGGGGGCCCTACAAAACCTTTGTGAGTTAGCACAAGATCCAGTTTACACAAAAATAAGATGTGAGTCCATGAGGCCGTCTGTGCCTTCCAGCCATGCCCCACTCTCTCTTCCAGTTGCTGCTGTGTTTGCGTCTGCTCGCCTGTATCATGGCCTCAACACGTTAACCCTTAGCAGCACAGAGTCCCCTGCCTGTGTTGCCTACTATCCCTTATCCTTCTCTCTTGCTATAAATGTCTAGTGATGATTTGTATTTTCTCTAGATGTCAATAAACTAAATCAGATATATTGGTGATATTGGCCCCCTTCAGGAATTTCCAACTCTTTTTTTTTTAATTTAACGGCTTTTATTTATTTTTTTTAACTTTAATTTTTATTTTACTTTACGGTACTGTCACATTTAATTTTTTCAGTTACAAGAACTTGAGGAACTGGGCCACAATGAGAACTTCGCGGAGATGAGAAAGAAGACCAAATAATTCTAAGGAGGACAAACCCTGAGCAGGTAATGCTTAATGTATCCATTCCCCACTCTGAAAAGAAGAGCAGAACATCGGTGCGGAGAATCTACTGAAGGAGTGAGCTGGAAAGGAGAGGTGTCAAAGGCATAAAAAAATATATGATACGAAAAATGATTGTGAGCATTTTTAGTAGGACAAAGGATTTTTTAAAAATATGTTTTGCTGTGGACCATTTTTTAAAGTCTTAATGAATTTGTTACAATATTGCGTCAGGTTCATGCTTTGGGTTTTTGGTCCCGAGGCATTTGGCATCTTAGTTCCCCGACCAGGGATCGAACCTGTATCCCCTGCACTGGAAGGCGAAGTCCCAACCACTGCACTGCCAGGAAAGTCTAGACAAAGGATTTTAATTGTGCTATCCAAACCACTGTGGTTTGAATAGAAAAATATTGAGAAGACTACTCAAGTGCTTTGAGTTTTTCTCAATAAAATATCTTTTTAAAAATTATAAAATAGGTTATATATGATCCTTATTGACAGGATTAATGAATGTTAAAGTGGCAAGAAACAGATTTTGAAAAGAAAAAGTTTCCTGACGTTTTTATGAGAATACTAGTAATAAAGCAAGAAAACTTAAGTAATAACTAATGTCTTTGAGAAATACTAAAGACAGGTGAAGAAGCTGATTTCTCAAAATTATGGCACAGGAACAAGAGCAGAGGATGTAAAAACAGGATATTTTTAACTGAACAATGGAAAACAAAGCTCCTCACATTTATGCTTTCCTTTATTATTAGGTGGTCCTTGTAAATTCCAAATCTATAATGAAAAGGTTTTCACCATGCACTAAATAGTTCATATAACTTTAGCAACATAGTTGTATTGATCTTTTAATTTATAAAGCCAACTCTGGTCCTTACCCACACCCAGCATGTGTTCTAAGAGGTGTGAAGGATGCTGTAAAAGGAACATATGCCCAGTCTCCAAGGTCCCTGCAATCTGATTGGAAGACAAGAACTACAGGTGAAAGAGCTCGAGAAATCCTGCTGTCATCTTAGCATTGTGTCTGTATAAGCTGGTGATAGGCGGCTTTCTTTTATGCAAAAGAAACAGAGAAAGGAATTATAATATCGTTAGAAGATGAGCCAGAACCAACAGTCTCTTGCCAAATTAAGTATCTGTCAGCAGCAGCACAGAATACAGAGGCTGACATTCCACCTCCAGCCAAGCCAGGGCGATAGTCATACCCAACAAGACGCTAGGCTCAGCTTGTCAAGGGATAAGGTTGGGTGTTTGTTTTTAAACACGAATCTAATGATCCAGTTTCTGAATTTCTGTAATATGTTTTCTTCCCCTGCCAGGCAGGGTCTTTGATTGGGCTGCCACCAGTAACCTGCGGCCATGAGTTCAGACCAGGAAATGGCAGTCTTTGGGGAGGCTGCTCCTTACCTCCGAAAGTCTGAGAAGGAGCGCATCGAGGCCCAGAATAAGCCTTTCGATGCCAAGACCTCAGTCTTCGTGGCGGACCCTAAGGAGTCCTTCGTGAAAGCGACCGTGCAGAGCAGGGAAGGGGGGAAGGTGACGGCCAAGACCGAAGCTGGGGCGGTGAGTAGAGCATCTGGCGGGGATGTGATGGGGCCCCACTGCCCGTTAGGAGAGCCGACACTTCTTTACTGACCTGGCTCCTCCTGTTTGACTTGACAGACAGTAACTGTGAAAGAAGACCAAGTCTTCCCCATGAACCCTCCCAAGTTTGACAAGATCGAGGATATGGCCATGATGACCCACCTGCACGAGCCCGCTGTGCTGTACAACCTCAANACTCATCACCTGCCTTTCCTCTCAATATCCAGACACTCACTCTCAACAGTGAACAGGTGTTCCCCATGAACCCTCCCAAGTTTGACAAGATCGAGGATATGGCCATGATGACCCACCTGCACGAGCCCGCTGTGCTGTACAACCTCAAAGAGCGCTATGCAGCCTGGATGATCTACGTGAGTGTGTTCTCATGGCCCCTGTTCGTGCAGGCGGTTAACGTTTTGAAAACCAGGACTAATGTCCTCATGAAACAATTATATTCCTTTTTTCCTTTATGGTGCAGACTTACTCAGGCCTCTTCTGCGTCACCGTCAACCCCTACAAGTGGCTGCCGGTGTACAACCCCGAGGTGGTGGCAGCCTACAGGGGCAAAAAGCGCCAGGAGGCCCCGCCCCACATCTTCTCCATCTCCGACAACGCCTATCAGTTCATGCTGACCGGTAATCTCCCTTTATACGTATTTATTTTTGGCTGTGCTGGGTCTTTGCTGCTGCACACTGGCTTTCTCTGGTTGCTGCGAGCAGGGGGTCACTCTCCAGTTGTGGTGCTCAGGCTTCTCATGACGGAGGCGTCTCACCTGCTCCAGTGTGACTGCATCTCAAGACATCTGCAATGACCCCATTTCCAAATAAGGTCACATTTTGAGGTATTAAGGATTGGGACCTCATCCTATGAATTTCGCAATTCAACCTATTGTAAACGGAAAACCATCGTCACTTCCCACAAGTAACAGGGAAAGGTAAAAGAAAAACGCAGTGACAGCAAATAAGCGTCCATAAGTCTCATTATTAATAGAGGCTACGGCTTCTTACAAGTTCTGAGTCTGAGACTTGCGTTTTTGTTGCTGCTGTTGTTAAAAAGGGAGATGAGAAAGTGCTAATGAGGGGATGAAGATCTGTGAACGTGAAGAACTTTCACACAGTGGGACTCACTGTTCACGTCCCATGCTGCCCACATTACACATCCTACGTTCGGGAAATCTGCACAGATTGTCTCAAAGAAGATGGTGTGTGTTTAGTTACTCAGACATGTCTGACTTTTTGTGACCCCATGGACTGTGGCCTGCCAGGCTCCTCTGTGCAGGGGATTTCCCTGGCAAGAATACTGGAGTGGGTTGCCAATCCAAGGATCAAACCTACATCTCCTGCTTGGCAGGTGGATTCTTTACTGCTGAGCCACTAAGGAAGCCCTAAAGATTAGATATACCCAAATCATCACACCACTAGTTATGGCAACCTCAGAACTGGAACTCAGGGGCTCTACCCACCCCTACCCAGTGTTGCCTTATTTGTACATCCTGCCTATTGGTTGGTCAATGATTCTGTTCTGCTTCCCTCTGTATTTCCAGATCGAGACAACCAGTCCATCCTCATCACGTGAGTAACCCATGTCTGCTCTAGGATGACTTGGAAGAGAGCCATCCTTCCACTCTCCTTTATCTCACTCACTTTTTAAAAAAATATATTTTATTCGAGACTAGTTGGTTTACAATGTTGTGTTAACTTCTCCCATACAGCAAAATGATTCAGGTATATATTCTTATATATACAATAAGAATGTATACTATATATGTATATATATTCTTATATATGCAATTCTTATTATGCGATTGTATATATACAATATATTTTCATATTTTTTTTCCATCACGGTTTATCACAGGATAGTGAATATTGTTCCCTGTGCTATACAGTAGGACCCAGGTGCTTATCCATCCTACATATAATAGTTAGCATCTTCTAATCCAAAACTTCCAGTTCATCCATCTTTCATCTCCCTCTCCTGCTGGGCCTCTTCCCACCCATGGGTCTGTTCTCTACGTGTGCGTATCTCACCTTTAAATCAACAGTGGAGAATCTGGAGCTGGGAAGACGGTGAATACCAAGCGTGTCATCCAGTACTTTGCAACAATTGCAGTCACTGGAGACAAGAAGAAGGAGCAGCTGCCAGGCAAGATGCAGGTGAGCAGCCCCCTGCCCCTGGAGGGCTTCTGGAATAAGTACAGCTTGACTCTTGGGGGAGCAGTAGGTGTTTGCAGGGCTCCGTGCTCAGCACAGATGCACAGTAAGAGGTCTTGCCTGGGAGTACTTAGGGGACAAGACGAGAAATGGCTCCACCTCGTGGACTCAGGCTCTAGCACAGGCCCCATCAGCAACAGCCCAATGACCTTGACCAGCTCCACATCCTCCTCTGGAGAAGGAGTGGTTTAAGCCAGAGGTTCTCTCTCAGAGGACTGCTAGGCTCCTGGCCCAGAATTTCTGCTTGAAATTCCTATCTCACCTTCACAGTCCTGGCAGGTGCCGCTGGTCTAGGGATCACACTTTGAGAACCACTGGGCAGGATGCGAAGAGTTGACTCATTGGAAAAGACTTTGATGCTGGGAGGGATTGGGGGCAGGAGGAGAAGGGGACGACAGAGGATGAGATGGCTGGATGGCATCACCAACTCGATGGACGTGAGTCTGAGTGAACTCCGGGAGCTGGTGATGGACAGGGAGGCCTGGCGTGCTGCGATTCATGGGGTCGCAAAGAGTCGGACACGACTGAGTGACTGAACTGAACTGAACTGGGCTGGACGAGAGTTTCCAGAGAGCCAGAAAGATAGGCAATCATGCATGGAAGGGGGAGGGTAAAAATTCTGCTTTCCATAAGAGGACTTTTAAATAATAATTCTCATGAAATATTTTATGCAACTTAAAAATATTTTCAAGAACCACTGTTTCTATCATATGGGTCACTTTCATTGCTCACAGTCTAAATTGTACTTCTGAACCCAAATATCTGTATAAATGGATCCTGGTGCAAGCAGTAATACAGGTCTGTACTCTAAAAATCTGTATTTTACAATGAAATGTTGTCAGAGAAAAAAGGCAATCTGGGAAATCAAGATGGAGTGGATAGTACTCCAAACAGGAATCTGGTGTGGCCAGAGTCACTGTGATGCTGTGCTAAAACCCTCTCTGGGATGAGATCTTGAAGCCTCCTTCAGTAGAGTAGTGATGGGCTTCTGGGTACTTCCACATTCTGCACCAGCCACCAGCCTGGACTGTGTGACATCTCTCCCTAAGCCCTTCCCAGAGCAAGCATACTTTTGAGTCACCAGGAAATTACTTCGGAAGATGTCCAAAGTCCTCCCTTTTCTTCTTCTCTTATTTTTAGGGAACCCTGGAAGATCAGATCATCCAGGCCAATCCCCTCCTGGAGGCTTTTGGAAATGCCAAGACTGTGAGGAATGACAACTCCTCGAGATTTGTAAGACTCATTCCAACTGTCAAGAACCCCCAGAAACCAAACCCTCTCCTCCAGTGCTGGATGTGAGAAAATGGCCACACAAACTAGGATCATCTACCCCCAAGTGATTCAGATCAAGCTGCCCAACTGGAGTATTCTGATACACTTCCAAGAACATGCTGGCTTGTTCCCAGCACAGGGAGGATTTAGCTATCCTTCCCTAACTAATCAGCATCACCTTAGAGCATCCTGGGGTCCCAGGTGGCACTAGTGGTAAAGAATCCACCTGACAATGCAGGAGACGTAAGAGAAGTGGGTTCGATCCCTGGGTTGGCAAGATCCCCTGGAGGAAGGCACAGCAACCCACTCCAGTATGCTTTTCTGGAGAATCCCATGAACAGAGAAGCGTGGCAGGCTACAGTCCACGGGGGTCACAAAGAGTCAGACACAGCTGAAGCTACTTAGCATGCACATACACACACAAGAGCATCCTGAAGCCACACTGACTCAAATTCCACAAGTACAGAGCAATTTCATTATGCAAAAATTGGTCTTTTGGAGTGGAATCATTTTAAAATGCAGAAGTCCGTTGAGCAACATCCACTCTTACTAGCCATGAAAACTTTAGTGTGAAGTTAATTAGCAGACTTGACCTCCTCCAAGTCAGGAGGAAAAAGCTGGTGAAGGCAGCAGAGCTCAAAAATTGGGGAAAAGTTTAAATCGAAGGCTGTGTCCCATCCTTCAACATTTCACTTAGGATTAGCTCAACTGAAGAGGCATTTACCTCTGACATTGGCAAATAAACAAATATCCAGTCTTCTATAGAATTTCACTGGCCAGAGGAGCAAGTGCCCAGAGGCACTTCCATTAAGGAGCTAAAACTCCTGAGAACCAGACACACAATTCACATAAACCTTGGCTGACCCTCCATTAGCTCTGCTTTAGGCTTCATTCAGAAAATACTGATAATATCACTAAGTACAGTAGATTCCAGCGTCTGTGGGTGAACAAGCAAGGCAGTATTTTTGCCCTCGAATCTGCTCACAGAATGGTGGAGACCAATTAAACGAATAATGTAAGGAGGAAATATACACACATATACACATGCATACATGCACATATATATACTACATGGAATTTCACCTCTGACTACCCCAAACTGAGCGAACCCAGGTGCTGAGTGGGTCTTTAGGGAGCCAGCTCCTCCTGGGAGCTAGGTTTGCCTGTAGTAAACAGTAAGGGGATATGAGGCAAGAAATCTCAGAAGTAGCACCCAGAGGCAAAAAAGAAGTCAGTTATTCCAACCAGGTTATCAATGCAAAGATGTTATGGAGAGTTTGAGTAAGACAGATACCAAGGAGGCAGTCAGGTGAGAGGTGGTCCCAAGAGAGAGTTGAGAGGGAGCTCACAGGCATCCCCAGAGCTAAAGGAACAGAGCCATGGGCTTTGGGCAGAGCTACCTGAGGCTCAGCTGAGCTGGTGTGGGGACCGGATGCCAAGCAAATGGAGAGAAGGAAGTCCTCAGGCTTCTGGCATCACCCTTGCTGAGCCTACATGTCCCACCATCCACAGTCACACCTAACAGAGGCTGCAGCAGTACCATGCAAATAGAATAGCCACGTGTCAGGCTCTCAGTCGCTCTCTTTGCGACCCCTTGGACTGTAGCTCATCAGGCTTCTCTGTCCATGGAATTCTCCAGGCAAGAATACTGGAGTGGGTAGCCCTTCCCTTCTACAAGGGATCTTCCCGACCCAGGGATCGAACCCAGGTCTTCCTCATTGCGGGAGATTCAGATTCTTCACTGTCTAAACCACCAGGGAAGCCCAGAATAACCATGGTGTTTGTCAATCTGTCATTGGACAGGGGAAGTTCATTCGGATTCACTTTGGAGCCACAGGAAAGCTGGCGTCAGCAGACATTGAAACCTGTGAGTCCAAACACACACCTTGAATTTGGCCCCAGGGTCAGCTCCTGGGGAACATAAAAATCACATTGCTTTTTGTTACCTTAGATCTCTTAGAAAAATCCAGGGTGACATTTCAATTATCCAGTGAGAGAAGCTATCATATTTTTTACCAAATCATGTCCAACAAGAAGCCAGAACTCATTGGTAAGTTTCCTTGTTACCATTCTCATCTTTCAAACCAGTCTCATTGGGAAAATCCCAGAGTAAGTTGTGCATAAAATGCTAAAGGGATCTTCCTGCTCCACAGACCTGCTTCTCATTTCAACCAACCCCTTTGACTTCCCCTTCGTGAGCCAGGGAGAGGTCACCGTGGCCAGTATCGACGACAGTGAGGAGCTGTTGGCCACTGATGTAAGTATTCTGTGTGTTTATTTACTTAACTGAGGAACTGTTGAATTTATGAACTGGGAGGCATCCATGATCTCACAAAGAAGCTGGGACAGGAGGATGCTCAGTGATTAGACCCAAGATCTTGGAGAATTTGTACAGATGGCACCCCACCCCCACGCCAAAAAACTCCAGAAATGGGAATAACAGAAAGTTCTCCAAAACAGGCCTTCAGTTCCATTCTGCAGTCTTTCAGGGTATAACGTTTGCATGGATAATGAACAAGATATTGATCAAAGTCTTCAGGATACAAGACCATCTACACGGTTCTTTAAGAAAATCTAGAAAATACAGAAAAGTCTAAAGCAGGAAAATTCAGCCCCACTCTGCAGTAGCTGCCCCATTTCCCCATCTACCTGCCCTCAGGCTCACAGGAAGCACACCTGTCAGGGCTCTGGCCTTTAGCCCTGGGGAGCATCTCCAGAGTCAAATATAACCAAGTGCATTGAGCACTTACACGTGCTAGGAACTGAAAAAAGAGCTTTGCCTGCATCATCTCCTTTAAGCATCAACAAAACCTCTAGGATTGGCCCCATTGTTGCCCCCATTTCATAAAGGTACAAGCTGAGTCTTGGGGAAAAAACTTGCAGTTTGCCTGAAGACAGTTTGTAAACAACAGTCTGAACCCAGATCTGCCCAACCCTGAACTTACATTTTTAACTAAAATACATCTCAGTGCAGTACATCTCTACCCCTGAGTGGCTCCACCCTCTCAGAAGCTGTAAGAGCTTTTGGAGAAGGGGCTCATCCAATACCCCAGGGGCCCTGTCCAGGGCCCAGCTCCCTGGCCTTCATTTTCTGCCATTTCTAGCTAATGCTGATTGTTTAAGGCAAGGAGAAAATGTTCATGATCAGATAAACTTCAGTTAACGTCAGTCTGGCAATTGCATATTTTTAACCAGGTTTCCTCACCAGGTTTCTCCAGCCTTTGCCACCTGGGGAGGAAGCTTAGTGGCTGACACAAGGCTTCTCAGCACCCCGCCACCTCCCGAAAGTCCCTCCTGTTGTGCTGGCCACTCAGTCATGTCCTCCTCTCTGTGATTCCATGGACTGTGGCCTGCCAGGCTCCTCTATCCATACGATTTTCCAGGCAAGAATCCTGGAGTGGGTGGCCATTCCCTTTTCCAGGTGATCTTCCCGGCCCAGGGATCAAACCCGGGGCTCCTGCACTGCAGGTGGACTCTTTACCGTCTGAGCCACCAGGGAAGCCAAGGCCCTCCTAAGGGATTCTAAAAATTCCCAGAGTAACGTCTCAGGTCCTCCCAGGCGACCCCAGCTGTCAGGGGCTGCCGTTGCTCCCCTCTCCCAAGGAGAGGCTTCAGGGCAGTGATTTACCTATGGCCAGAATGGAGGGGGACAGGTGTCTCCAAGAGACTGCATTCTCCAGTAATGCTTTCATCGGCATCCTTTTAGCATTTTGCGAAAGTTTTCTCTCTTTATCTGTAGCCACCCGTTCCTAGGACACAGACATGCACCAGCTGGGGTGGGATACGGATTCCAGGGCCTCAGAATCTCCCCTCCCTTAGTATCTGATGCAGACTCTCTCTCCCTCACAAGGGGCTGCCACACGGGAGCGCCTCCCTCTGCAATATCATCCTACAGACACAGACCTGGTCTGTACCATCAGCTCCCCAACACATCCAGACCTGTTTCAAATCCATCCCTGCACATTGCTGCAAACTCTCTTAGAATATCAGTTCTTCACCTGGTTTGGTTCAGTTCAGTTCGTTCACTCAGTCATGTCCATGCAACCCCATGGACTGCAGCATGCCAGGCTTCCCTGTCCATCACCAACTCCCAGAGTCCACCCAAATCCATGTCCATTGAGTCGGTGATGCCATCCAGCCATCTCATCCTCTGTTGTCCCCTTCACCTCCTGCCTTCAATCTTTCCCAGCATCAG
>SJYX01021497.1:32710-57513 GCA_006410675.1 Oreotragus oreotragus | reverse complement strand
GGTTTGGTATATCCATCTCTTGAAGAATTTTCCACAGTTTGTTGTGATCCACACAGTCAAAGGCTTTGGCATAGTCAATAAAGCAGAAGTACATGTTTTCTGGAACTCTCTCAGTTTTTTGATGATACAATGAATGTTGGCAATTTGATCTCTGGTTCTTCTGTCTTTTCTAAAACAAGCTTGAACATTTGTAAGTTCATGGTTCACATACTGTTGAAGTCTGGCTTGGAGAATTTTGAGCATTACTTTACTAGCATGTGAGATGAGTGTAATTGTGTGGTAGTTTGAGCATTCTTTGGCATTGCCTTTCTTTGGGATTGGAATGAAAACTGACCTTTTCCAATCCTGTTCTCAGCCACTGATGAGTTTTCCAAATTTGCTGGCATATTGAGTGCAGCACTTTCACAGCATCATCTTTTAGGATTTGGAATAGCTCAACTGGAATTCTATCACCTCCACTAGCTTTGTTCATAGTGATGCTTCCAAAGCCCACTTGACTTCACATTCCAGAATGTCTGCCTCTAGGTGAGTGGTCATACCATCATGATCATCTGCGTCATGAAGATCTTTTTTGTACAGTTCTGTGTATTCTTGGCACCTCTTCTTAATATCTTCTGCTTCTGTTAGGTCCATACCATTTCTGCCCTTTATTGTGCCCATCTTTGCATGAAATGTTCCCTGCTATCTCTAATTTTCTTGAAAAGATCTCTAGTCTTTCCCTTTCTGTTGTTTTCCCCTATTTCTTTGCATTGATCACTGAGGAAGGCTTTCTTATCTTGCTATTCTTTGGAACTCTGCATTCAAATGTGTATATCTTTCCTTTTCTCCTTTGCCTTTCACTTTTTTTCACAGCTATTTGTAAGGCCTCCTCAGACAACCATTTTGCCTTTTTGCATTTCTTTTTCTTGGGGACAATCTTGATCACTGCCTCCTGTACAATGTCATGAACCTCCATCCATAGTTATTCAGGCCCTCTGTCTATCAAATCTAATCCCTTGAATCTATTTGTCTCTTCCACTGTATAATCATAAGGGATATGATTTAGGTCATACCTGAGTGGTCTAATGGTTTTCCCTACTTTCTTCAATTTAAGTCTGAATTTGGCAATAAGGAGTTCATGAATGGAGCCACAGTCAACTCCCAGTCTTGTTTTTGCTGACTTTATAGAGCTTCTCCATCTTTGGCTGCAAAGAATATAATCAGTCTGATTTCGGTGTTGACCATCTGGTGATGTCCATGTATAGAATCTTGTCTTGTGTTGTTGGAAGAGGGTGTTTACTATGACCAGTGTGTTCTGTTGGCAAAACTCTATTAGCCTTTGCCCTGCTTCATTCTGTGTTCCAAGGCCAAATTTACCTGTTACTCCAGGTGTTTCTTGACTTCCTACTTTTGCATTCCAGTCCCCTATAATGAAAAGGACATCTTTTTGGAGTGTTAGTTCTGGAAGGTCTTGTAGGTCTTCATAGAACCATTCAACTTCAGGTTCTTCAGCATTATTGGTCAGGGCATAGCCTTGGATTACTGTGACATTGAATGGTTTGCCTTGGAAATGAACAGAGATCATTCTATCATTTTTGAGATTGCATCTAAGTACTGCATTTTGGAATTTTTGTTGACTATGAGGGCTACTCCATTTCTTATTAGGGATTCTTGCCCACAGTAGTACATATAATGGTCATCTGAGTTAAATTCACCCATTCCAGTCTGTTTTAGTTCGCTGATTCCTAAAATGTCGATGTTCACCCTTGCCATCTCCTCTTTGACCACTTCCAATTAGCCTTGATTCATGCACCTAACATTCCAGGTTCCTATGCAATATTGCTCTTTATAGCATCGGACTTACTTCCATCACCCGTCACATCCACAAATGAGTGTTGTTTTTGCTTTGGATCCATCTCTTCATTCTTTCTGGAGTTATTTCTCAACTGATCTCCAGTAGCATATTGGGCTACTATTCATGGAGTTCTTAAGGCAAGAATACTGAAGTAGTTTGCCATTCCCTTCTCCAGTGGACTGTTTTGTCAGAACTCCCCACCATGACCTGTCCATCTTGGGTGGCCCCTACATGGCATAGCTCATAGTTTCATTGAGTTCAACAAGGCTGTGGTCCATGTGATCAGACTGGTTAGTTTTCTGTGACTGTGTTTTTCATTCTGTCTGTCCTCTGATGAAGAAGGAAAAGAGGCTTATGGAAGCTTCCTGATGGGAGAGACTGACTGAGGAGGAAACTGGGTCTTCACCCGGAAATCTGGAAAAATCTGTGCACCTATAAGGTTTTCATAGGGACTTAATGAGATAACATAGGGATGGTGTTGTTCAGTTTAAAAAATAGTCACAGTCTAAAATGTTGAGAGTTATGTTTTATTCGGCAGGAATTTTTAGGACTTCAAGCCCAGGAGGCAGCATCTCAAATAACCTGAGACAACTGCTCGAAGGAGGCTGGGGGGTGGGGTAGGGTGGACGGTGGGGCGAGGGGTGATGGGAGAGGTTGAGGGGGNTTATTCGGCAGGAATTTTTAGGACTTCAAGCCCAGGAGGCAGCATCTCAAATAACCTGAGACAACTGCTCGAAGGAGGCTGGGGGGTGGGGTAGGGGGGACGGTGGGGCGAGGGGTGATGGGAGAGGTTGAGGGGGGAAGTCAGGTTATAGAGAAGTTTTGCAACAAAGGTCAGGTAGTCTGAATATGAAAAGATGATTGTTAATTTTAAAAAAGCAGATATCCAAACTTAAGGAATGTAGGGCTTTTCTATGTATGGGAAGATGCAAGAGTCTGGACTCACTGAAATCATTCCTTTCACATGCACCTCAGCTCTCTGGAGCCAGTATCCTGTATTTTCACATCCTGAGTTTCCTTAGAGCTTACTGGCTCGTGAAGGAGGGCTACCGTCGCTGATGGCTGTGATATCTTATGCTTACTGATACCGCAGGAAACATTCCATTTATCAGAGCCTAGTGCCCTTCCTAGCTCCTTTCACATTTGAAAAATTGCATTTTCCCTTCCAGTTCTAATCTTCTTTGATGCCATGTCATTGCTATTCTGAACAACAGTGGAATTCTTTGATGGCAACGCCAAGCTCACAAACTCTTGGATAGCATCCATCAGCCTGCCTCCTCCCAGAATCACACAATCGTTCCCAATGGCCTTGTCCAGAAAACAGCCCCAAATCTATGCACAATGGGACAGGACTCAAATCAGTGCTCACTGGATGGAAGCAAACAGATAATTCACATTTTCTTCCCATAATCTCCACCCACCCACACAAACACGGTCAATGAACGAAATGGTTTTTAACCCCTAACTTACCATACGCCACCTGTCATCCACTTATTTGGGTAATGCCATCTCGTGTGTGCTACAAAATGCCAGGAAAGAGCTGCACTGGGATCCCTGAGGTCTGTCGTGTATAATTCACATTTTCTTCCCATAATCTCCACCCACCCACACAAACACGGTCAATGAACGAAATGGTTTTTAACCCCTAACTTACCATACGCCACCTGTCATCCACTTATTTGGGTAATGCCATCTCGTGTGTGCTACAAAATGCCAGGAAAGAGCTGCACTGGGATCCCTGAGGTCTGTCGTGATATCTGTCCTTGTCTCTAATTCCCAGAATGCCATTGACATCCTGGGCTTCACCCCAGAGGAGAAGGTCGGGATCTACAAGCTGACGGGCGCCGTGATGCACTACGGGAACATGAAGTTCAAGCAGAAGCAGCGGGAGGAGCAGGCAGAGCCGGATGGCACGGAAGGTATCACACATGGGAAGGGGATGAGGTTCACCTCTCCACCTGGTTCACATGTGGACCAGGTCACGTGAGATAAACATGGTGTTCATCTCAAGAGCTGCTCTTGGAAAACTGTACAAACTGAGTTTGGGTTGTCCATGTGGTTACTGTCACAGTCCCCTACTTGACAAACGACAAGACGAGGCATAAAGGGGGATTCCCAGGTGGTGCAGTGGTAAAAAAAAAAT
Organism: Oreotragus oreotragus; assembly: GCA_006410675.1. NCBI lineage: Eukaryota > Metazoa > Chordata > Mammalia > Artiodactyla > Bovidae > Oreotragus > Oreotragus oreotragus. Next base: position 53,536 of record SJYX01021497.1, on the reverse strand, counting down.
CCACCTGCCAATGCAGGAGACGAGAGACACGGGTTTGATCCTTGGGTGGGGAGATCCCCTGCAGAAGGACATGGCAACCCACTCCAGTATTCTTGCCTGGAAAATTCAATGGACGGAGGAGCCTGGAGGGCTACAGTTCATGGAGTCTCAGAGTCGGACACAACTGAGCCTGAGCACACAAAGGAGCAAAGCCCAAACCTGAACCCAGGCTCTTTGCCACCAAACTATTCCACAACTTTTGGAGACAAGACATTTGAACCATTTTGAAGGCAAAACAAGCAGGACTTGGTGCCTGTCTCAACACAGCATGTCAGGAGTGAGAAAAATAGTCTATCGCCCCAAGCTTTTAAGTTTAGGTAATCAGAAGAATCGGAGAAGGCAATGGCAACCCACTCTAGTTCGCTTGCTTGGAAAATCCCATGGGCCTGGTAGGCTGCAGTCCATGGGGTCACTAAGAGCTGGACACGACTGAGCGACTTCACTTTCACTTTTCACTTTCATGCATTGGAGAAGGAAATGGCAACCCACTCCAGTGTTCTTGCCTGGAGAATCCCAGGGACGGCGGAGCCTGGTGGGCTGCCGTCTATGGGGTCGCACAGAGTTGGACATGACTGACTTAGCAGCAGCAGCAATCAGAATAATGGTAGGATCCATGTAAATGAGCAAAAGGAGAAGGGATAATTTGAGCAAAGAGTAAAACACGCAGTTGGTCTCTTAGTAAGTCCTTAACAAACACTGCCCTGAGTTTTTATTAATGTGACTCTCCAACCAGCAATGAGGTGATGGTCCCAACCAAGGAGAAGCTTGGGAACCATCATGCTTCTACTTCTCAATGAGCTCGAGGCAAGAGCCCCGGCTCATTCCAAAGTCCACCGAACTAGTGAACTTTGTGAAATTGCCAGTATTCAACCGAACTTGACCATCTCCAAATACCTGCAGGCAACGTTTTGTACTTCTCTCTCAAGTATTTGCATGGCACCTTGAGCTTCCCTGGTGGCTCAAACACTGAAGAATCTGCCTGCAATGCAGGAGACCCGGGTTTGATCCCTGAGTCAGGAAGACCCCCTGCAGAAGAGAATGGCAACCCACTCCAGTATTCTTGTCCGGAAAATTCCATGGACAGAGGAGCCTGATGGGCTACAGTCTCTGGGGCTGTAAAGAGTTGGACACAACTGATGGTTATTAACACTTTTATTTATTTAACTATTATTTAAAAAGTAGGAACATGTTCAACTTATATTAATTGTCCAAATGGTGCTTCCTTTACCTATACACCAGGTTGTTGTATTATCAGATTCCAACAGTATTAAGTAGCTATTTGTTTTTTGTTGAAATTTAAATTTCAAGTTTGTCAAAACTGACCTATTACTAAAGACTATCTATTATAGAAAGCAAAAACGAAAGTTCTTGAAAACCCAGGACCCCACATTATGGGGTCAAAACTCCAGTGCAGGCCTGGGACTTGTAGGAAAGCATAAAAACATCCGAAAGGATTATAGACAATACTTCTGGGAGGACCCAAGGCCCGACTGGACGTTTTAGCAGCTGCTGGCTGTGTGACACTGCTACTTCTTTTCCCTCAGTGGCTGACAAGGCTGGGTACCTGATGGGTCTGAATTCCGCAGAAATGCTGAAAGGCCTGTGCTGTCCAAGGGTGAAGGTTGGGAACGAATATGTCACGAAAGGGCAAAACGTCCAGCAGGCAAGTGGAAATGCTCTGAGTCCAATCAACTTGAGTGTTTTTCTATTTTCAGTCTCATCCTGAAGTTCTTTCAGTTGCAGGGTTCAGAAAAACATATGCAACTGGCTACAGCATGGAAAAGGAATTCATTCTTCAGGCTCAGGGTAACTCAAGGAGTGCCTTGGTGCTGTGAGGGCCTGGGACCGGGAGTGAGGAGCCCTCTGGAGCCAGGCAGCCTCCTTCTCAGGGACTCTAGACGGTCTCCTCTCTCCTGCTTTGTGTTCTCACTAGGCGGATGAGCTTTCCTTACCTCTCCTACCCGTGACCGCCCCAGAGCTCCCAAGTTTATATCTTCGTGGTTCCATCCTTATCCTGAGACCAACATCTTTTTGATCCCAATTCCAAATTCTCAGGAGAGACACTCTGTTTAACCCAACTTGGAGCAAATGTCCACATCTGGTTCAATTAGGTGCGGCCAGGGCTACAGTCATGCGTTATATCCATGCTTGGTAGAAAACGAGCTTTGTAAATGGAATTGACCTCATGAACTGAGAAAATGCCTTGAGATAGAGTTAATGTTAGGTTAAACTGTATGAAATTGCCAGTGTCCTGCTGCCTTTGACTTTCAAGGCATCCACTTTGTAAGTTTCATAAAAATACTAATTTGAGGGTTGAGTGGATGATCCTTTTTCAAGGTGACCAATTCGGTGGGCGCTCTGGCCAAAGCCGTCTATGAGAAGATGTTCCTGTGGATGGTCACGCGCATCAACCAGCAGCTGGACACCAAGCAGCCCAGGCAGTACTTCATCGGGGTCTTGGACATCGCTGGCTTTGAGATCTTTGATGTGAGTTGTTTGGATAAATGATAGACCTCAAAGCGCCCGTCTGCTTTGTGTCTGCTCTGTTGAATCACCCCTGGATTTTCCAGACTCACTTAAATTATTTGGTATCTGAAACATCCAGTTCAACAGCTTGGAGCAGCTGTGCATCAACTTCACCAACGAGAAACTGCAACAGTTTTTCAACCACCACATGTTCGTGCTGGAGCAGGAGGAGTACAAGAAGGAAGGCATCGAGTGGGAGTTCATCGACTTCGGGATGGACCTGGCCGCCTGCATCGAGCTCATCGAGAAGGTAAGAAACACTGCTCCCCAGGGCAGCTCCTTATCAGCTGGGCCACCCCTTCTTTGCTCTAACTCTTCTCTGCTAACAGACTGGCTGCCTAAACCTATGTCCCCAGGCTCTGAACTTTCAGAGAGCTGAATTCCCAGTGCAGAAAGGGTAAATGTTTGGAAAGCTCCGAGAATCTGTTCAGACAATTAAAGAGGTATGTGAATGATAGAGATCCAAGGGCTCAGTGATCCCCAAGAATGTGAATGAAGCCCAGGGATGACTGGGCATTTCATACCTACCTGAATTGTCCAAGGAGGAGAGACCACGGAGCAGTGGGCTTCCTGGAGGAATGTTACTATGAAAACAGAGGATGATATTGACTTTTTAAAAAGGAATTCCCATCACATTTTGAGCACTGGTTGTGTTGGAAGCTTGTCTTCCTAAGGGGGCTACTGAAAAACCCAGGTTTTATTGCATAAAATATTACTCATATGATTTTTATGTCTATTTATGGAAGGAAATGGCAACCCACTCCAATAGTCTTGCCTGGAGAATTCCATGGACAAAGGAACCTGGCAGGCTACAGTCCATGGGGTAGCAGAGTCGGACACGACTCAGCGACTGTCCACTCACTCATGCAACTTTACATTTTTTGTAAATTTGTTCATAAAAGGGAGTAAGTTGGGGAAATATAGCTTTTTTTTTTTCCTTCCTATGTAGGGAAAAACTTAGTTCTTCCCTACTGTGTGTTTCTCTTCTATGAATTTGCTTTACTACTCACACAGAGCACTTCGTTTTTGATATTTCTGGTCACCAAACATATGGAGGTTTTTCCTCATGACAGCAAGAAATCCTCTGCAACATTAACTGGTCATCCTACAGTTTAACTCAGTTCTGGCACTCTCTACCCAGAGATGCCAAGTTCAAGCAGTAGGTCCCCAGGTGTCCTATAACTTCTTACCTCGTTGGCTATAAATCAAAGTTTCTCACAACCCTGTCCTCAGGTTTAATTAATTTACTAGAGGGGTTCACAGAGCTCCGGAAAATAGTTACATTTACCAGTTTATTAAAGGATTTGATAAAGAAAACAGATGAGGGACTTCCCTGGTGGCCCAGTGGTCAAGACTCTGTGCTTCCAATCCTGGGCACCCGCATTTATCCCTGGTTGGGGAACTAAGATCCCACATGCCACATATTGTGGCCAAAAAAATAAAAAGTAAATAATATAAAATTTTTGAAAGGATTCAGATGAACAGCCAGATGAAGAGACACATGGGACGGGATCTGGGAGGGTCCCAAGTGCTTCCATCCCCAAAGGCTGGACTGTGTCACCCTCCCAGTGTGGACATATTTGCCAACCTGGAAGTTCTCAGAATCACCTACAACTAGGATTTTATGGAGGCCTCCTCATGTAGGCACAATCAATCATGAGCTGCATTTCCAGCACCTCTCCCCTCTCTGGTGGATGGGGGAGGGGATGAGAATCCCAAGCTTCTCATCATGGCTTGGTCTTTCTGGTGACCAGCCCTCAGCCAGGGGCCCCCACCCCAGAGTCACCTCGAGAAAACAAAAGATGCTCCAGTACTCTTATCACTAGGACATTTTACAAAGGCTTTAGAAGCTCTTTGCCAGGAACCAGGGACAGAGACCAGTATACATATTTTCTATTATCTCACAAAGAACTGCACTTACATATGTGCAATTTCATTCCATGCTTTTTTGTTCAGCAAACATTAAATAAGCACCTACTATGCTGCTGTGCTTAATGTCAAGCACTATTCTGTCACAGCACCAAGCAGACCAACAGCCTTGTTCTCGCAGCAACTAATATCCCAGTGTTCCTAGTAACGGTGACAGCACCAAAGAAGTCCCCGTTGGCTCCTACCGAAGGTGGAGTCGTTGGGGATGTGCTAGTGGACACTGAGGATAGTCTATTATCCTCCCTCCAGCCTATGGGCATCTTCTCCATCCTGGAAGAGGAGTGCATGTTCCCCAAGGCCACGGACACCTCTTTCAAGAACAAGCTGTATGACCAGCACCTGGGCAAGTCCAACAACTTCCAGAAGCCCAAACCTGCCAAGGGCAAGGCTGAGGCCCACTTCTCCCTGGTGCACTATGCGGGCACCGTGGACTACAACATTGCTGGCTGGCTGGACAAGAACAAGGACCCCCTGAATGAGACGGTGGTCGGGCTGTACCAGAAGTCTTCGCTGAAGCTGCTGTCCTTTCTTTTTTCCAACTATGCTGGTGCAGAAGCAGGTGACATCCTGTTTTAAAATCCCCCCTGTGGAAACTATGTAATCACTCACAGCCCATGAAGAACCAATAATTAGACATGAGCGTCAGGATGCCTTTCATTTGTCTGTTTCTGTTTCTCTTTCTCCTACTTCTATTCTTACTCTTCCTTAAGAGATTTAGTTCTAATCACATGACCCACAATTCTACTCCTGGGTATACATCCCCCCCCAAAAAACCCCACTAATTTGAAAAGATACATGCACCCCATTGTTTATAGCAGCATTATTACAATTGCCAAGGTATGGAAGCAACCTGTGTCTATCACCAGATAAACAGATAAAGAAGGCGTGGTAATATCTTATATGTGTTTATACACGCACATATAATGGAATATTACTCAGCCATAGAAAAGAATGAAACGTTGCCGTTGCAGCAACAAGGATGGAGTCGGAGGGCCTTACGCTAAGAGAAATAAGTCAGACAGATAAAGACAAACACTGTATGATATCACTGATCTGTGGAATCTTAAAAAACCAAAATCATAGAAACAGAGGTCGGATTTGTGGTTGCCAGAGGTGGGAGGTGAGAGCTGGGGGAAAATTGGGTGAAGGGGGTTAAAAGGTGCATACTTACGATTATAACATAAATAAGTTCCGTGGTTGCAATGTACAGTGTAGCAATGATAGTTAATAATGCTGTATTGTATATTTGAAAGCTGCTAAGAGTAGATTTTAAAAGTACTTAACACAAGAAAAATATTAATTGTGGAGGTGATAGATATTAAGTAGCAGTGATCATTTTGGAGTATATACAAATATCAAATCATTCCTTTTGATTCACACCTTAAATTTATACAATGTTAAAAGTCAGTTACAGCTCAATAAAATGGGTGGGGGGTGGGTAGGAAGGCCACCACTGTGTCCTCGGGACTCACCAGACACACCCTCTGTGTCTGTCTGTCTCCAGGCGACTCCGGGGCAAGCAAGAAGGGCGGGAAGAAGAAGGGCTCCTCTTTCCAGACCGTGTCCGCTGTGTTCAGGGTTTGTTTTTTCACACCTTCCACATTCAGTTGTTTTTCTGCCCAGTGAAACAGCGTTTGGAAAGGTAAATGTGCTTCTTCTGGTTTGTGTTCCAGGAAAATTTAAACAAATTGATGACCAATTTAAGGAGCACTCACCCTCACTTTGTGCGATGTCTGATTCCCAATGAGACTAAGACACCTGGTGAGTGAGAATCCACCAGAACAGGACTCCCTGAAACATAAGCAAAATCCCGTGGGGGGTGTGCACACGCGTGTGCGCATGTGTCGGCGAGTCTGTGTGCATGTGCGCGTGTGCTTCCCTGAGGATGGGGTCATGATAGCCTTTATCTCTTTCTGGTCTATGAAACAGGGCTCCCAGATTTAACAAATTTAAAATATGAGACTCCTCCCCATTAAATTCAAATTTCAGATGAGACAGTGAAAATTTTCTTTGTATAAATATGACCCATTTTCGGAGAAGGCAATGGCACCCCACTCCAGTACTCTTGCCTGGAAAATCCCATGGACAGAGGAGCCTGGTGGGCTGCCATCTATGGGGTCGTACAGGGTCGGACACGACTGAAGTGACTTAGCAGCAGCAGCAACATGCAATATTTGGGATATACTTACACTGAAATAATTATTTTACTGTTTCTCTGAAATTCAAGTTCAACTGGGCGATGTTTATTTCACCTCTATCCCTACTAAGAAATTATTTCCAAAATATTATGTATTGGATTGGCCAGAAAGTTTGTTCAAGGATTCCGTAAGATGTTACATACGAACTCTTTGGCCAACCCATCACCAACTCAGTGGACATGAATTTAAGCAAACTCTGGGAGATAGTGAAGGACAGAGAAGCCTGGTGTGCTGCAGTCCATGGGGCCACGAAGAGTCAGACATGGCTGGGCAACTGAACAGCAACCACAGCACATAGATAGGTACGTTGTGTTCATAACTTTCATAAGGTTCTTAAAAACTCCAACCCCCCCCTCCCCCCACCCCGCCAAAAGTGAAGAGCCACTGTATCTGGCAAAAAATCAGCTTAGGTCTTCCATAATAAAAGCAGAATCAATAACAACTGTTTTCTGAGCCACTACAGTCTCATTACTATGTTATGTATTATAACATTATTACGTTACTGCTTCGGAGAAGGCAATGGCACCCCACTCCAGTACTCTTGCCTGGAAAATCCTATGGACGGAGGAGCCTGGAAGGTTGCAGTCCATGGGGTCGCTGAGGGTTGGACACAACTGAGCGACTTCACTTTCACTTTTCACTTTCATGAATTGGAGAAGGAAATGGCAACCCTCTCCAGTGTTCTTGCCTGGAGAATCCCAGGGACGGGGGAGCCTGGTGGGCTGCCGTCTATGGGGTCGCACAGAGTCGGACACGACTGAAGCGACTTAGCAGTATGTTACTGCTTATAACAATTCACTGCGAGATAAGTGTGCTTATCTCCATTTCATAAGTGAGAAAATAGAGAATCAGAGACCAGATATATACACATAGCATACTGTGCAGTACAGGAGACCTTGAACCATCCCCAATCTTGGATTCACAACTATTCCTGGAGTAGGGCTGAGTTTCAGGGCTCTTTGTCACAAAGAAAAGAACAGACCATCACATACACTGTGGCTATGGGGCAGCTCACTGATCAGCCAAGCTGTTCCATCCCAAAGGCTGGGCTTCCGGCACCAAGCCCTGCTTCAGCAACATTACAGGAAAGCAGCCCAGCAACATTACAGGAAAGCAGCCCAGCTCCACCTGTGACTGCTCAAGGGACCACAGCTGAGTCCTTTCGCTTTCTGGTCTATAAAAGGAGGCTCGAATGGCAGTTTATTGATTCATTCATTTGGTTATTTACTCATTTATTCACTGAGTGAAAGTGATAGTCACTCAGTCGTGTCTAACTCTTTACATCCCATGGACTATTATAGCCTGCCAGGCTCCTCTGTTCATGGAATTCTCCAGGCAAGAATACTGGAGTGGGTAGCCATTCCCTTCTCCAGGGGATCTTCCCCACCCAGGGATCAAATCCAGGTCTCCTGCATTGCGGGCAAGTTCTTTACGCTATGAGCCACAAAGGAAACCCTATTAGTGAGCTCTTATAGATGTTGACTTATTTTGTAAATATTAACCCCTTTACCCTCCTTAGATGGTTGTTGTGAGAATTAAATAAGCCAGTACATGTACAGGATTTAAAACAGAACCAATCATAAGAGAAAAAATTGTAACTGTGTATGGTGATGGGGGCTAGCTGGACTTCTTGTAGCAATCATTTCATAATTATATACAAATATGGTTGTACACTTGAAACTAATAAAAAGTTATATGTCAATGATGCCTCAATTTTTAAAAAATGCTAGTAGATAGCGCTATAGCAGTAGTCGTAGGTGAATTCAAATAAACTCTGTCAGTTCATGATTGATGAGGCAGACAAAAATATGTAAGAGTGCGTGCAATATAATAAATTATATGGTCAACCTTGCCAAAATATCAAACACAGTAATGACAGAGGAGGCTTCTTCTTTGCATATTCTCATGAAACCCTTACACCTGATTATTTATTAGGCCACCAAGGAAAATAACAAAAATGAAACAATATAGGGCAAAACACATTATGAACACTCTGCAAATATTGGCTGTCAACTATAGCAATAATAAAAACTGCTGTTATTATGAGAATAATAATGATGAGAGACATTTCTAGATCAAGACAACCATTCTGTCCTCACCAGAGTCAAGAGCGGTGAACAGGGCAAAGATTAATATTTTGGTTTTTAGTCCCATGGTAATGGGGTGCTAGAGCCTCCCGAGGATGTTGAGACTATTTCTACTGGCACCAAACCTTCCCATTCGAGTCTGGGTATCCAGGGGTCTCATGGTGCCCAGACCATCAGAGAAAACAGTGGAAAAGCCGCTAACAGGCCCTGGGCTCCTCTCTCCCCAGGCGTGATGGACCACCAGCTGGTCCTGCACCAGCTGCGCTGTAACGGGGTCCTGGAGGGCATCCGCATCTGCAGGAAGGGCTTCCCCAGCCGGATCCTCTATGCTGACTTCAAACAGCGGTAGGTCGCCTGCCTCTGCAGCTCTCTCCTTTGGAGGGTACCTTCTGCATCCCCCAAAGGCATTCCTGCAGCTGGGTGTTGGGTGAGCTCCCACGGTTTCCATAGGATTCTTCTGCTGGGGCAACAAGCCTTTGCACAGAGCAAGGGCTGGACCAGCCCAAAGTAATCCCAAGATCAGAGCCCAGACCACTGGAGGCTGACTGGGACTCCAGACCAGAGTTTCTCAACCCCTGCACTGTGGACATTTGGGGCTAGACAATCCTTTATCGTGAGGACTGTCCTGTGTATTACATGATTTTAGCAGGACCCCTGACCTCGACCCACACTGCCTCAATCTCAAATATTGCCCAATGTTCCCCAGTTGAGATTCCCTGCCCTAGACCAACGCTCTCCTCCCGACTGCCATCTGGGCCCACAAGTCCCAGCCTTGTCCAGGGGGACAGGTGAGAAGAGGACACTCTAGAATGACCACTAGCCTGCAGGTCACAGCTGATTTCAAGGCTCTTTTAAGTTAGATAAGAGTCATCTCCTCTGAAAGCACCATCCCAGCCATGCACTCAGCTGACCTTGCTTCCATATGTTTCTCTCCCTCCTGTGACAGCCCGCTTGCCTAAAATCAACTCCTAGATTCCCCTCTGCCAGACTAGTGACTGTATAATATTCCATTTCCATGGCTGGAGCAGGAGAAGGTTCTGGAAGGCCTGGTCTCAGGCACAGAGCCTTTCGCAGGAGTTGATTCCATTGGGAAATTTTGCCCCTCAACTGAAAGCTCCACCCTCCCCAGAACTGCCCAGTTGGTGGGGGGATGTAGGTCGGTGCCAGTCCTGACCTGGCCTGCAGTGCAGGTGAGGTGTCTCCTCGGCTCCCATGTGCTGGGCCCCCTGCTGGCATGGCCTCGTCCCCTCAGCCGCAGGGGCTCCCTGGATTGCCTCCCAGACTCCACCCTGGGTACGAGGGACACCACCTCCTCCTGTCCCAGAGAGACCCGTGGCCCCAGGGCCTGAGCGGGGAGGAGCAGGAAAGAGCAGCCCCTCAGGAAGCACCGGGCCCAGCACCCTCCCGGCTCCACCCAGGGCTGTGTCACCAGAGGCTCTTCTCCAGACCACTCACATCCAGACTCCAGGCTGACCCCTCCCCGTCCCTCGTCAGGTACCGGATCCTCAATGTCAGTGCCATCCCAGAGGGGCAGTTCATTGACAGCAAAAATGCTTCCGAGAAGCTTCTGAACTCCATCGACGTGGACCGGGAGCAGTATAGGTTCGGCCACACCAAGGTGAGCACAGGTGGGGCAGGGACGACCCCCACCCCAGGTAACCCCCAGGCCAGTGGGGTTAACCCCCAAACCCCCTTTTGAACTGTGGTGTTAGAGAAGACTCTTGAGAGTGCCTTGGACTGCAAGGAGATCCTACCAGTCAATTATAAAGGAAATCAGTCCTAAATATTCATTGGAAGGACTGATGCTGAAGCTGAAGCTCCAATACTTTGGCACTTGATGTGAAGAACTAATTCATTGGAAGAGACCCTGATGCTGGGAAAGACTGAAGGCAGGAGGAGAAGGGGATGACAGAGGATAAGATGGTTGGATGGCATCACCGACTCGATGGACATGAGTTTGCGTAAGCTCCAGGAGTTGGTGATGGACAGGTAGGCCTGGCATCCTGCAGTCCATGGAATTGCAAAGAGCCAGACACAACTGAGCAGCTGAACTGAACTGGGCTGCTTGTGAGCTGATGGGAGGAAAGGTGTCTCTTTCCTGTTCCAGGAAGCCTAACCATCCCTTGCCCAGAAGCCCAGGCCAAGAGAACTCTGTCCAGGAATAGAAAGCTCTCTCTATGCTGATTTTAAAGCGCCTGCCTCCAATGCGGGAGACCCGGGTTCGATCCCTGGGTCGGGAAGATCCCCTGGATAAAGAAATGGTAACCCACTCCAGTATTCTTGCCTGGAAAATCCCATGGACAGAGAAGCCTGGTAGGCTACAGTCCATGGGGTCGCAAAGAGTCGGACACGACTGAGCGACTTCACTTCACTTCACTTCAGAGGCTTAATTGGAAGCTCCTTCCCCAGCCCCAGCAGCAATAGAAGAAATCAACAGGAGCAGAGAATGAATGCCCCTAAAGGGGAGAAGGAGCCCAAGAGATCAGAGAACCCAGAATTCCAAGGACCATGAAGTCCTGAGAAGAATTATAACCGATAAAAATGATCACCATTATTGAGCACGTGTGCATTGAGACCTGTGACATGCCTTCTATACACATTTTACCGCATCTTTCAGATCATCTGATGGTGATAAGGGTAGTACTTACCTCATGGGGTTATTGGGAGGCTCCCAGAGGACAAGAGACTTGTTCGAGGTCACATGGAGAGTGGGTGATAAAGGCCAGCTGCAAATCCTGGCCTGACGCCAAAGCTCCGTGTCCTAAAAGGGGCCAGGGGAACATCAACCCCATTAGGGAAAAGCCTGCAGCCCCCACGGGTGCCCTGCTTCCCGGGAACATCACAGGGGCAGAGGAAGCCCTGCAGGTGTGGGCAGTGCAGGGCGGGGCCCTGAGGGTGGGACCCACCTCCTCAGCTGGGCGGAGAGATTGGAGGATGAGGATGGGGAGGCATCTGTGAGCCCCTCCTGGTCTGCATCTGTGATTACATTTCTGCCCCATCCTTGCTTCCTGCACGTGAACTCCATCAGAATCTGTCTGCCTGGGCCAGCGGGGCCTGTAACATACCTTGGAACAGGACACAGAGGGGCTCCTGCAGAGAACACAGCCTCTAAAAACAGAGTCCTGGGAGCCTGGCTGCTGGTCCCAAGTCAGGGCTCTGAAGGCGAGGGACGGGGCTAGACAGAGACAGCCCTCCTCGAGCGCACAGGCGGAGGATGAAGCAGGGCCCATCTCTCCTTTCACACAGGTATTCTTCAAAGCTGGGCTCCTGGGCCTCTTGGAGGAGATGAGGGACGAGAAGTTGGTGACCCTGATGACACGCACGCAGGCCTTATGCCGGGGCTACCTGATGCGGGTGGAGTTCAAGAAGATGATGGAGAGAAGGTGATGCAAGCCGTCGCCTCCCTGCCCTCCTCCCTGGAGCTGACCTTCACTTCGTGCTTTAGTCTTAAGATGTTCACTTATTTGTCCCACATTTACTGAGCCACGGTTCTGTGCTGGGGCCTCTGCTTGACACAGGGGATGCAGGAATGAACCCTGGCCTCCAGGAGCCCACAGAGGAGTGGGAAGCAGACACCTGCTCGTCTAGTTTTCACACCTGTGACAGCGTACTGTCTGTTCTATTCAGGGCCAGGTGGACAGATTGGGGGCTGGGGTTGGCATGAAAGGGCAGCGACAAAGAAAGAGCTTTCCAAAGGAGACTTTGCATGGCTGGAGGAAGGGTGGCCTGCGGGTTGGGGAGAGCAAAAGCAGGTCACTTGACTGGGGCGAGGAGAGGCTGGCAGTGGAGGTCCCCACCTGCCACCTTGAAGAGCCCAGGTTAAATCTTCCACTCGATGGGGAGCCATGGAGGAGATGAGTGAGAGGATCGGATTTGTTTCAATAGCTCAGACAGGTCACCTGGGGGACTTTCCTGGCAAGCCAGTGGTTAAGACTCCACACTTCCACTGCAGGAGGCACAGGTTTGATCCCTGTTCCAGGAAGTAAGATCCCACTTGCCACACGGCATAAAACGAAAAGCACACATACTCTAAGAGGTCACTGGCAGCCGCAAGAGCAGGCCTGAAGGCACAAGAGGGGCCAAGGCCAGGCGGTAGCAGAAGTCCAGACAGAAGACGACAGGACCTGAATTAGGACGCAGATGATGGGGGAGAGAGGACGAAAGGGACTGAATGAAGCTTGAAGGGCCTTCGTCCTTCAGTAATTCAACAGGAGGGCAGCAGCAGTGTGGGCCAGTCCTGTGTGGGGATCCCCTGGGACCCCTTCTCCCTGATACCCTGTCCTTCACTGCCTCCCGGAGTTTGCTCGGACCGACAACCTTAGGGTGAGCGTTTTCAGTAGGGTGGTGGAGGTGGAACCCAGGTGGATGGAACCTCTCTCACCTCCCAAATTTGCACATGCTGTTTCCTCTTCCCTTCGTTTGCAGAACAGACTCTGGGGCTCATGGGATGGGTACAGCCAAGCTGCACCTCCTTCCCACCTGACCGATAAGGGTGAAGGTTCTTGGGGCCCACGGGGGCAAGGGGGTGGAGACTGCACCTTGCTGTGGTCCATTAATCCCAGTCCTAACAATACACAGGGACTCCATCTTCTGCATCCAGTACAACATCCGATCTTTTATGAACGTCAAGCACTGGCCCTGGATGAACCTGTTCTTCAAGATCAAGCCCCTGCTGAAGAGTGCAGAGGCTGAAAAGGAGATGGCCACCATGAAGGAAGACTTTGAGAGAGCCAAGGAAGAACTGGCCAGATCTGAGGCTCGCCGAAAGGAGCTGGAGGAGAAAATGGTGTCCCTGCTGCAGGAAAAGAATGACCTCCAGTTGCAGGTCCAGTCTGTAAGTATCTCCCCGAGGAGGCCAGGAGGATCCGTCAGTTTATTCAAGAGATAGTGGTGCCACCCAGTGGGCTTATGGGGTATTACATCACTACCCTGCTAGTAAAAGGAGGCCAGCCTGGGCTTGTGGACTCAATACACTGCAAAATACATCTGCAAAGTGAATTTCTGCTCACTTTATTTCTCCCTGTCTTCTACAGCAGAGTCAGATGAATTTTGCTGTGGGCATGAGGGGGGTGTTTTTGTCATAATAAAAAATCTATCAGTGATGTATCAAGTCTTTTTAAAAATTATGTAACTGAATCACTGGGAGTTCCCTGGTGGCCTAGTGGTTAGGATTCCAGGTTTTCACTACCGTGGCCTCGGTTCAATTCCTGGTCAGGGAACTAAGATCCTGTAGTCTGGGTGGTTCAGCCAAAAAATTTAAAGATAAAAACATTTTAAAAATTAAAGATATGCATATTTTCAAAGATATAGGGAAAAATGAAGCTGTATATCTAGTGCATAACACTCTGGCAGCATAATGGTCTCATTTCACAGAGTCAAGACATTTAGTGTTTGCTCTTTTTAATAAACTCCGAATACATTTACCTTTTGCTTAAGTGCACAGCACCTCCTCCTCCCCTTTCACTTTCCCAAGCACGGTGAGCACAAGAACAAGTTTTGGAACCAGATATCTGGGTTTGCATCCCAGATCCTGCAGCTGTGTGACCTCAGGCAGGTGACTTATCTTCTTTGTGCCTTAGTTTTCTCAACTGTGAAATGGGTACAACAATAGCCCCTCACTTCTTAGGGTAGCTGGGAGGCTCAGATGAGTTCATGCATGTAACACAGGACATGTTCAGTAAACACAGAAGGCTATTCTTGCCGGACTCTTTTCATCCATTACCTTGAAATGCGTGTCCAGTTCTCACAACATGGAGAAGTAAGTAAGAGAGGATATAATCTGTTTACATTTAACAACATAATCAGCTAATCGTGGCCACTCCAAGAGACTCATTGTAGAGCCTTCTGGAAAATGTACATATTTAATCACTTGTTTCTATTTGGGGTTTTCTTTTCTGTGGCTTAAGGAACCAGGCTTCAGGAGTCATAAGAAGTACTTTGCTGTAGAGAGTTTTAAAAGGTGGTCAAGTTTGGGAAATATTAGTTAGCGTATGAAAGCAGAGTGGATGAGTCGATCTTCAACTCATGTAGGAGGAAGAGGGAGATGGCCGGGCATCCAAATGTGACAAATTTGCAGAGGCTTTATGAACGCTACGTGTGCCTTTGTTTGAGAATTTCTATTAAGTAGATGAAACTATTAGTGGCTAAAAAAAAGTATTTGGATGATATACATGAGTACATGCATGCACGTGTGCACACATGTTCACAGATGTGTATATGTGTGTTTGTGGCGATGATCCCTTCCTTGACTTGGGTTCAGATAATGGGCTTTTGGAAGGTAAAGCCCTTCCCTCTGGGGTTGGTCAAGAGGCTGATTAAAAGATAACAGTCTGTAAATAACATGGTTCTATTGTGTAGCACAAGGAACTGTATTCAACGTCCTGTGATAAACGATAATGGTAAAGAATATGAAAAAGAATGTGAATCTGTGTATAAATGAATCACTTGACTGCACAGCAGTAACTAACACAACACTGTAAATCAACTATCCTTCAAGAAATAAATCAGAAAAAACGATGATCTGTTTGGTTTTTAGGAGGCAGAAAACCTGATGGATGCCGAGGAGCGGTGTGAGGGGCTCATCCAAAGCAAGATTCAGCTGGAGGCCCAAGTGAAGGAGCTGAACGAGAGACTGGAAGAGGAGGAGGAGGTGAATTCTGAACTGGTTGCCAAGAAGAGGAACCTGGAGGACAAATGCTCCTCCCTCAGAAGAGACATCGATGACCTGGAGCTGACCCTGAGCAAAGTGGAGCAAGAGAAGCATGCCACGGAGAACAAGGTGGGCCTGCTCACGCCTCCTCCCGGGAGGGGACAGGCCAGCAAGGAACTGCCCGCAAGTGGGTGGGGAGTGAGTCCGCCTCCGCCCTCTTCCTAAACCCGCGGGCTCTTCCCTCGCTCCTGCTACCTGCCTGGTCACACCGCAAGCTTCTAGCCCCAACCCTTCCTCCACAATGCAAGAGATCCTTCAGGAGAAGCACTTGGCACAGGGAAGCCAAAAAACGTGCCCACAGAGCCAGGCAGATGATCGGGGAGGCAGGTGGTGAAGGAGGCAGAAAACTGGACCACACCAAGGACTGGCAGGGAGGTTAGAGGATCAGGGCCCTCATGCATTACTGGTAAAATGTAGACTAGTGCAGCCTACTGGAAAGCCAGCTGGAAATTCTTAGCTGAGTTAAGAATCCATGCATCCTTCAACCCAGTGGTTCTGCTTCTGGGTATGCAGACCAAGGAGTTCTCCTGCCAGGTCCATAAGGGGACATCTATGAGGAGGCTCACGGCAGCGTTTCTTATGGTGGGGGGGATGGATGCTGGAGGCAGGATCAGGGTCCACCTTGGGGGATGGAGAGGTGAGATGTGGAGGACACACAACAGGCTGTACACACAGCCACTGGGACAACGAGATAGATGTGAAAGGCCTAGTGCTGAGTGTGGGGACAAAGGAGGAAAATGAAACATAGAGCATGAAACCGCTTATGCAGACTAAAATTACATGCACACAAAATCAAACTTCACAAAAATACACGGAAAATACCATCCAAGATTCACATCATCTTTGTTGCCAGGGAGGTAGAGATGACTCAAGCCAACTTATTCAAAAGTTGTAAACTATTATGTGGCCAGATTTGGCCCATAGGTCAGGAATTAATGACCTCTGATCTGGAAGAGTGTTGCACACGGGAAAAAGCTCAATTTAATGCTTTAAAGCTCCGTGGTTGGTGCCCTTGCCCTGCTTCCTGACGCAGGGCACTCCCCATTCTGGATTTTCCTGTGTAGCACCTCCTGCCTATTCTTCTTCCCCTTCCTGCCTCATTCTAAACCCTGGCCAGCTAATAAATTCCCATGGATGTAATCTGATGAGTATAGGTTGATGTGTTGTTTTTTGGAGACAGCATATTTGCATGAATAATGTCCTTCTGTGTACCATATGATGTCTTCTTTAAAAAAAAAAAAAAATTATCCTAAAGGGCCCTATGATAGGCCAGTGAGGACTGAAAAACACCAGAGGCTGCCAATTTCAGGATGATGCAGCCAACATCAAGGGCACATGTTGGAGAGGCAAAGAAGCAGGAACCAAAAAAGAGAAAGTCAAAGGAAAAAAAAATCAATAGCCTTTGATGGAAGCTTCTGGTTTAATTGTTTGAACGGGTTTCAACTGGTGATATACTCTCTTAGGTAAAGAATCTTTCAGAAGAAATGACAGCACTTGAGGAAAACATTTCCAAACTGACCAGAGAGAAGAAATCTCTGCAGGAAGCCCACCAGCAAACACTGGATGATCTTCAGGTTGAAGAAGACAAAGTCAATGGTCTGATCAAGATAAACGCCAAGCTGGAGCAGCAGACAGATGACGTGAGGGGATTTCATCACTATGCCCTAACATTGGTGACTTGCGGAAGCAAACACAAGATGAGGTCTACACAGGACGCAGGGGTTGAGGGTTCCGACTCTGGGGTCAGAGTCTCTTGAGTTCAGACCTCAGCCCCTTCCAAATACATGTGGAATGCTGAGTGAGCCACTTAAACTTGTAAAGCCCCAGTTTCCACCTTGTGAAATGGGGATTCAATTAGCTTTCCCTGCAAGAGTTTTCATGGAAAGCTTAGCACACAGAGCGTGTTCAGTAAAATGTTAGCTGCTAAAATCACCACCACCATCACCACCATCATCACCCTCAGCATCACCAGCATCATCACTACCACCATCATCATTGCCACCTTCATCACCACAATCATCACCATCAGCATCATCACCATCAGCAGCAGCATCACTATCACCATCATTATTAGCATCCACTTGTAGGTCCTTGGGTTCCAACAGCTCCCATCCTGTCCTAACTTTGTTAAAAATGAGTTCCATTGGTGGCCTGAAAAATTACCATCCACCCCCTCCCTACCCCTGCATCACGTGACACTTTTGTTCTTGATGTAAGAGCCAGGTTTGAAGCTTTAAGGTTTCACTCCCAATCGTGGCTAGAATGTTTCCAGATTGCCGCAATTGTCCTGAGGCCAGAGCAGGTGTCCTCCTCCCCAACAACTCCTTTCCCTCACTGCCCCCCCTACCCATTCTGCATGGTGCAGGTAGGGGAGAAGGTTGATAATATATAATCTAGACCTTCCCAGGCACAGCTGGGGCAGTGCCCTCCCACAGGTGCCCCTTTCTGTCTGGGTAAGAGTATGCATCCCCCAGCACCATGTTTCCATCATGAGGCATGGGATAGGCCAAATGGGCATCAGCTGGAAGAGGCACTGGGAGGCCTCGGCGGGGATCCAGCCTTTGCCAGAGGAGAGAAGAGGGAGGAGGCAGAGGGTCACGCTCCCTCCTGGGGCAGGGGCGAGGGCTCACCCCTGTGGGATCCCCAGGACACTGCCCTTGGCTAAGAGGCAAGCTCAGTTCCCAGTGAATCTCAACCCTCTCCCACCGTGTCTTCCCAGCTGGAGGGCTGCTTAGAGCAGGAGAAGAAACTGCGGGCTGACCTGGAGCGAGCAAAGAGGAAGCTGGAAGGAGACCTGAAGATGTGCCAGGAGTCGGTCATGGACCTAGAAAACGACAAGCAGCAAGTGGAGGAGAAGCTGAAGAAGTAGCTCTTCCACGTTCACCTGTGTTTGAGCCCGAGAGCTAACTTCTGCCTTTGAAGGGCTCATAATTCAGGTATTTAAAATATACATACGTATCTCTTTGCAGGAAGGAGTTTGAGATCAGTCAGTTACAGACCAAAATTGAAGACGAACAAGTTCACAGTCTTCAGCTACAGAAGAGGATTAAAGAACTGCAGGTAGCGTGTGGACACCTTCCCCACCGAGCGGGAATCCCGGTGTCAGGGACCCCCCTTGCTCTTTCTGAGACGCTTCTCTTTTTAAAATGTTTATATATTTGGCTGCACTGGGTATTAGTTGCAGCAAATGAAGTCTTGTGTGGCATTGTGTGGGCTTAGTTGCCCCACAGCATGTGGGATCTTAGTTCCAGGACCAGGGATTGAACCTGAGTCCTCTGCATTGCAAGGCACATTCTTAACCATTGGACCACCAAGAAGTCTCACCCCCAGGTTTCTTTTGCTGCTTTTTTGTCTTAGTCCTGTTGGAGCTAGAGAGAATCTCCTTCCCTTTTTTTTGAAGTTAATATTCAAATTGTCTAAGTTGCATACAAATGGATTTTCTTGAAGATAATTAAAATTACCCATAGTGGCACCCCACTCCAGTACTCTTGCCTGGAAAATCCCATGGATGGAGGAGCCTGGTAGGCTGCAGTCCAGGGGGTCGCGAAGAGTCGGACACGACTGAGCGACTTCACTTTCATTTTTCAGTTTCATGCATTGGAGAAGGAAATGGCAACCCACTCCAATGTTCTTGCCTGGAGAACCCCAGGGATGGGGGCGCCTGGTGGGCTGCCATCTATGGGGTTGCACAGAGTCGGACACAACTGAAGCTACTTACCAGCAGCAGCAGCAGCATAAACTAAATATTATTGATAAGGGTGCTCTGAGCACCACCCCTAAGTCCAGGGTCCTTCCACCTTCTTGGAAATCCACTGCATCCTCTGGATCTTTTGTACACATGTATATAGACACACACACAAAATATATAGGAGATGTGTGCGTGCACGCTAAGTCACTTCAGTCATGTCGACTCTTTGCCACCACATAGACTGTAGCCTCCCAGGTTCCTATATCCATGGGATTCTCCAGGCAGAATACTGGAATGGATCTGCAATGGATTGCCATGCCCTCCTCCAAGAGATCTTCCTAAAAGGAACAAGAATATTAAATAAATATGTATATATATAAACTTCTACATAATACATATGTATATGGGGACTTCCCTAGCAGTCCATTGGTTAGAAGTCAGTGGGCTCATGTTTGATGCCTGGTCAGGGAACTAGGATTATCCAAGCCACGCAGCATGCCCAAATATATATATACACACTTAGAATATTATATAGAGACTATCATTATGCAAGTTGCTCTCTTCATGTAGCTGTCCATGGTAGACATGAGTGGACAACTTACTACTTTGTGGTCTCCTGGACCATGGGCTGATCTGACCATTCCCCTACTGATGGGCATTTAGATTGTGGCCAAGTTTTCTTCCAAGGATTTAATGTTATAATGTATTCTTGACTTTATGAAGCTCACCCCCAATCCTCCCCACCATGTCCTCCCCAAAGTGGGGCCGTTGCCCAACCCCCCATGACCTGCCTGACCCAGTGACCCTTCCAGGCCCGCACTGAAGAACTGGAGGAGGAGGTAGAAGCAGAACACACACTCAGAGGCAAGATTGAGAAGCAGCGCGCGGACCTCTCCCGGGAACTGGAGGAGATCAGCGAGCGGCTGGAGGAAGCCAGCGGGGCCACCTCGGTCCAGATCGAGATGAACAAGAAGCGGGAGGCCGAGTTCCAGAAACTGCGCAGGGACCTGGAGGAGGCCACCCTGCAGCACGAGGCCACGGCGGCCACACTGAGGAAGAAGCACGCGGACAGCGTGGCCGAGCTGGGGGAGCAGATCGACAACCTGCAGAGGGTCAAGCAGAAGCTGGAGAAGGAGAAGAGCGAGCTGAAGATGGAGATCGATGACCTGGCCAGCAACATGGAGACTGTCTCCAAAGCCAAGGTACCTGATGCTTTTGCTCTCTGCAAAGGCGAGGCAGCATCCACCTGCTGGGTGAGCGGGTGCAGTTCCATGCCTGCAACTCACTGCATGTTCTGAGCGGTAATACTCTCTCCACTTCCGTCTGCTCCTGGCTCTCCAAATTCATTCAGGTGACCAGAGCCCTGATCCAAAGATCTGCTACAACTCAAGAGCTCATCATTCATCCAGTCTTTCCCAAATGCTTCCAATCCATCTCCCATTTTCTTATTTATTTATGTGTGTGTACATGCCTGCTAAGTCGCTTCAGTTGCATCTGACTCTCGTAACGCTATGGACTGTAGTCTGCCATGCTCCCCTGTCCATGGGATTCTCCAGGCAAGAATACTGGAGTGGGTTGCCATGTCCTCCTCCAGGGGATCTTCCCAGCCCAGGCATCGAACCCAGGTCTCTTACATCTCCTGTAGATGGG
>SJYX01021497.1:0-30658 GCA_006410675.1 Oreotragus oreotragus | reverse complement strand
TCGTCCCCTTCTCCTCCTGCCCCCAATCCCTCCCAGCATCAGCCACTGATCTCCAGTAGCATATTGGGCACCTAATGACCTGGGGAGTTCCTCTTTTGGTATCCTATCATTTTGCCTTTTCATATTGTTCATGGGGTTCTCAAGGCAAGAATACTGAAGTGGCTTGCCATTCCCTTCTCCAGTGGACCACGTTCTGTCAGCCCTCTCCACCATGACCCACCTGTCTTGGGTTGCCCCGCAGGCATGGCTTGGTTTCATTGAGTTAGACAAGGCTGTGGTCCTAGTGTGATTAGATTGACTAGTTTCCTGTGAGTATGGTATTTCTCCTATATGCTAGTTATATTCATTATAAGGGTAGGGAATATGGAGACTTAGCAGCAAATATTGGTCCAACAAATGAAAAACCCTTCACCAATATAATTCCACTATACTAATAATTTCTAACTTCCTAAAAGAATCTGCCTTTAGTAAGTCTAGGGCTTCCCTGATAGCTCAGGTGGTAAAGAATCCGCCTGCAATGCGAGAAACCTGGGTTTGATCCCTGGATTGGGAAGATCCCCTGGAGAAGGGAAAGGCTACCCACTCCAGTGTTCTGGCCTGGAGAATTCCATGGACTGTATAGTCTACAGGGTCACAGAGAGTCAGACACGACTGAGTGACTTTCACTTTCAGTCACTTAGTAAGTCTAAAACATCTCGGCCTCTCATGGTTGGGAGGCTGTAAACAATCACATGTGGCCGAACGAACCTGTACAGGCAGGCTAGATAACCTTCAGAGGAATTTGTAAGTTGAAACACTCTTGTCATGCTCAGGAATTTTTATTATCTTGGAGCTGTAAGTTAACTCCTTCTCCGAGAGAGGTGGTGGGGGGTGGCCCCCCGTAAAGTCACAAGTATAGGTGAGAGCATAAAACAGCAAAGTAGGCAGACTCTGATTTTGGGGGTTGATGCTCAGGAACAGGGGGTTACCTGAGGCTCAATTCCAACTTTGCGTATGCCGAATGCTCCTTCCTCATGACCTTTGCCATGGGTGGAGTTCCTCACGCTGGCTCCCGGCAGAAGTAAATGAAGCCAACAAAAAAATTTGTGTGTAGACCATCTATATTTTCCTGGCCAGCCAAGAGAGAATAAGCAATGGGCTGGGGCACCAACAAGATGCCCACAATCAAGCCAGACATCACATCTCCTAAAATGCTTTCCTCNTGTATGCCGAAGCCTCCTTCCTCATGACCTTTGCCATGGGCGGAGTTCCTCACGCTGGCCCCCGGCAATCTGCCTTGCCTAAAAAACAAGAAAAGTGCTGTATTTGTCTCCCATCTTTCTGGCATAAGGTTGGGGTTCCTGGGGGACTTGCAGGGCAGAGGGAGTGGAGAGACTCAGAGCCTGAGAAGGCCCCTTCCAGGAGCAAGGCTGTCCTTTGGGCAGGATACACACGGAGCTCAGCTTTCCTTCCTGGGAAAAGTCTGTTGTTTATTTGTGTCTTTGCTGTTGTTCAGCTGCTAAGTCGTGTCCTACTCTCTGAGACCCCATGGACTGGAGTCCCTCAGGCTCCACTGTCCATGGGGTTCTCCTGGCAAGAATACTGCAGTGGTTGCCATTTCCTTCTCCAATTTGTGCCTTTAAAAGGATGCACATGTATGAGTTACTGCACTGGGCCAACCAGAAAGTGTTCTGCGACCATTATGATGAGAGCACCAGTGTCCTCCCGACCAGGTGGAAGTGAGTGATGGAGGCCTCAGACATGTCCCCCTTCTGCTTGGGAAACGGTGGCAGAGCCGTGGAAATCGCACAGCTCATGTCAGAATTCCCGGGTGGGGACACAGCCCCCTGATGACACCAGAACGTACTTTTGGGGTTTTCATGGTCACAGTATTCCAAAACACTGCATTAAGAAGTGAGAAGATTAATCCCTTTCTGATTCTCCTCCAATTATTCTGATTAAATAAGAAAAAGGTCTCAATTTGGATGTTGTTTAGTCACTGAGTCGTGTCTGACTACTTTGTGACCTCATGTGACCCCACCAGGCTGCTTAGTCCGTGGGATTTCCCAGGCAAGAATACTGGAGGGGGTTGCCATTTCCTCTTCCAGGGGATCTTCCCAATTCAGGATCAAACCCAAGCCTCCTGCATTGGTAGGTGGGTTCTTTACCACCGAACTACAAGGGAAGCCCCTCAATTTGGATACCATCTCTCTAACACTGGTGCATCCTCCTCATCAAAACACAAGCGCATAGGACTAGGACACAGGGTCACAGCTGCAAATTACTTAGCTAGAAGGTGGTAACATTGTCTTACCTCCATTGCATTTATTCAGTTACCTTCTGTTTATAGCAAGTGTTAATGATTTTCCACTTAAACATAATCGTCTACTTTTTAAAAAGTGAAGTAAATAAAACAGGAGCTATGCTGCTCCAGCTAAGTTTGTGAAGACAGCAAGTGAATGACTCAAGTTGGGAAACACTGGTTGAAACAAAATTTCTATCCCTGGAAAATGACCAAACGGTTTTGCAATTTGTCATCACGGTGATGCCGCAGGCCAAGAGCGCCCTGGCCCACGCCCTGCAGTCCGCCCACCACGACTGCGACCTGCTGCGGGAACAGTACGAGGAGGAGCAGGAGGGCAAGGCCGAGCTGCAGAGGGCNTATCCCTGGAAAATGACCAAACGGTTTTGCAATTTGTCATCACGGTGATGCCGCAGGCCAAGAGCGCCCTGGCCCACGCCCTGCAGTCCGCCCACCACGACTGCGACCTGCTGCGGGAACAGTACGAGGAGGAGCAGGAGGGCAAGGCCGAGCTGCAGAGGGCGCTGTCCAAGGCCAACAGCGAGGTGGCCCAGTGGAGGACCAAATACGAGACGGACGCCATCCAGCGCACGGAGGAGCTGGAGGAGGCCAAGTAGGGGCTCCCAGGTTGCGCTAGGAGAGACGACCTTAAGTTACAAGGAAGAGACAGGGGACAGGCCCTGTCTTCCCCCCTAGGCCTTCAAGTTTTCCTAAGCACACAGACTGGGTCTCCATGCCCCTCCCCCTGGGTCCTGTCCATTCATTCCACCTAGTCCCCTTGGCACTGCCTAGGTGACTGCTTTGCCACCAAACATTTTGGGATTCTTCAGGTGATACTTAGATCCTATCCAATCATCAAACTCTAAGGCCTTGATCTTATCAAATTCCAGTCCTTTTTAGATGGCTCCATTCCCTCCTGATCTGAACAATTACTTCTGAAAGAGTCCACCTTTCCCAGCAACAGTAGGTCTGATTCTCTTAGGAAAAAACTGGCCCAGAGGCTTCAGGAAGCAGAGGAAAACACAGAGGCTGTGAGCTCCAAGTGCGCGTCCTTGGAGAAAACCAAGCAGAGGCTCCAGGGAGAGGTGGATGATCTGATGCTGGATTTGGAGCGGGCCAACGCTGCCTGCACCTGCCTGGACAAGAAGCAGAGGAACTTCGATAAGGTCCTTCCCTATCACTCGATGCAAGAGATGTGTGAATGCACACACCTTTGGGGTAGGGGGAGGTGCACAGAAGTTCAAGTCCAGAGTGGAGACTTTGGGGTTTTGCACTGTCTCTTGATTTTTGTGACAGTCCCTCTGAAAGGAATTTTATTTTTCATCAAAGTTAACTCAGAGTACTTTGAGACCACCATATCTTTCAGAATACAGCAGATCTCTGTAGAGATATCAGGGTTTGGAACCCCTGAGTTTGGGGAATCCCCCTGTTTCTTTGGTCTCTAAAGATGGGAGGGTCCCACTTCGGCATTGCTGACACGACTCACCGTTAACATGACTCAGTTCCTGGCCTTCTCGGCTCCTCACAGGTCCCTCTGTCACCTCCTAGGTCTTCTCAGAGTGGAAACAAAAACTGGATGAGAGTCAAGCTGAGTTGGAAGCAGCTCAGAAAGAGTCCAGGTCTCACAGTACTGAAGTCTTCAAGATGCGCAACGCCTACGAGGAGGTGGTGGATCAGTTAGAGACACTGAGACGGGAAAATAAAAACCTGCAAGGTGGGCACTGCCCATCGCAGGGGTAAGAGAGCCCCCAGCGCTCTCCCCCTGCTCACGGGGGAGTGACATTCCCCCCCTCTCTTCCAGCCACCTCTCCCCCACTTAGCCACAGCTGCCTCCTTCTCACTGCCCCACAAAATCCTAACATCTATTCAGTGACCCCAAGACCCAAACTCCACCCATGGAAGGCATAGTGGCAGCCAAGTCTCGTTCTCAAGAGCAGACGGCCTGTAGGCTGCCAAGCTCCCTACACTGCTAGAGAACAGATCTTCCGTGGATTCTGTCTCTACGTGGCTTTGTGTCCTCGGTTCTGACACTAAATCCCTTAGGGTCTCAGACTCCTGATCTACAAAATTAGACCAGACCCAGTGCCCCCCGAATGCCCCTTCTATTTCCGAGACTGTGATTCTATGCATACTCTCCATGATTTCCTCCCTGGTCCTCTCCATCGATCAAACAGAACCTGTGGAAATAGCCTAAATCAAGCCTGTCCTTTGCAGAAGAGATTTCCGACTTAACCATGCAGATTGCGGAAACAAACAAGAATCTTCAGGAAGTGGGGAAGACCAAGAAGCAGGTGGAGCAAGAAAAGTCAGACCTCCAGGCTGCCCTAGAAGAGGTAGAGGTAAGTGCCTGGAGTGTGATGGAGAAGCACAGAGCACCGCGGAAGGGGAACTAGACCCTGCTCCTGGGCGCCCTTCCTGCCAGGAGGCACTGGAGCTTTGCTGGAAAGAACATTCAGCTGCCTGCACCCCACGGTGGGGGTGGGGAGGGCAGCTGTGTCCTGCTGCTTTGTCTCCTCCAAGTCCTCGAGTCCATTGTATAATATTTTCCCTATTGAATAAATAAACCTGTCTTTATCTCCTCAACATCTCAGAAAGCAAGAACTCCATCACCAGACATCCTGAAAGCCAGGTCTGAATGCCTTAGCTTCAGCAAAGAGCTATGCACAGTCATATTTGGCCACTGGGATTCCATGTGGCCCAAAGAGTGCAATGTCCTGATTTAATCATCCACGGTGGCCAGTGCAGACCAGATGGTTGAGACGTTTCTAGGGAAATTTCCACGACTCAGGGTAACAGGAGAGCAATTTCTCTTTCTCTGTCTTTTTAGAGACATGGTAGGCTCCTGATTTATGGTCACTATTTTTTTTTTTTTTTACAAAGACACAGTAATCAAATTTTTACTAATTCAAAGCGATGCTCTGTCCTCAAGACATAAGGCTGTTTGTTTATAACAAAGTTTCAGTTCTAGTTTCAGCACTAGTCACAATTTGGGAGCGAACCGTTTGACCTCTTTGAGCATTGTTCTAGTCATTTTATCACGATGGGGATGAAAAACCTTGTTCCAGAAGGTGGCTGCCCCAGCACTCCCAGTCTCTCCTTTGCTTTTATCAGGGTTCCTTGGAGCATGAAGAGAGCAAGATTTTGCGTGTCCAGCTAGAGCTGAACCAGGTGAAATCTGAACTCGACCGCAGGCTCACTGAGAAGGACGAAGAAATCGAGCAGCTGAAAAGAAGCAGTCAGCGGGCGGCAGAGGCCATGCAGAGCATACTGGATGCTGAGATCCGGAGCAGGAATGATGCTCTGAGGCTGAAGAAGAAGATGGAGGGAGACCTCAACGAAATGGAGATTCAGCTGGGCCACTCCAACCGTCAGATGGCCGAGACCCAGAAACACCTGCGCTCAGTCCAGGGCCAGCTCAAGGTGAGTGGGCGGCCCACGGGGGGACCTGGCAGGACCTCAGCCTGCCTTAGGCTCCCGTCCCACCCCTGGCTTCCCTGTGAAGGACTCCCAGCTGCACCTGGATGATGCCCTGAGGAGCAACGAGGACCTCAAGGAGCAGCTGGCCATGGTGGAGCACAGGAACAGCCTCTTGCAGGAGGAGCTGGAGGAGATGAAGGTGGCCTTGGAGCAGACAGAGCGGACCCGCAAGCTGTCCGAGCAGGAGCTGCTGGACGCCAGTGACCGTGTGCAGCTTCTTCACTCCCAGGTAAGCCCGTTCTTGCTGCACTCGGGGTCCACCCTAGGGGTCAGGCGGGATCCAGGCTCTGTGGAATGAAGTTTCCACCACTCCTCCCAGGCTAGTGGTCAAGACCAACTTTCATTAGGCTTAGTTCTTGGGAAAACATTGTCTCTAGATGGAAGATGGCTGAGCTTTCTTTTATCCAAAGATCAAGAAGGACGAATTATTGCATAAAGGGGCTGGAGAAGGCTGCACAGATGCAGTAACATTTAAGCTGCAAGCTTAGATAATTAGGGCTTCCGTGTAGCTCAGACAGTAAAAATCTGCCTGCAGTGCAGGAGACCGGGGTTCCATCCCTCGGTCAGGAAGATACCCCGGAGAAGGGAATGGCAGCCCACTCCAGTATTCTTGCCTGGAGAAGTCAGTGGAGAAGCCTGGTGGGCTGCAGTCCATGGACTTAGAGTCAGACATGACTAAGCAACTACCACATACACACGCTTAGATAATTAGGGTCGTGTTTTGAAATAATTATTTTTAAGAAAGCTACAAAATTCCTTGTTTTATTTATTTATTTTTGGCCATCCCACATGGCGTGTGGGTTCTTAGTTCCCCAAGACAGTGAAAGTGAAAGTCACTCCGTTGTGTCCGACTCTTTGCCACCCAGTGGACTGTGCAGGAATTCCTGGAATTCTCCAGGCCTTAATACCGGAGTGGGTAGCCGTTCCCTTCTCCAGGGGATCTTCTCAACCCAGGGATGGAACCCAGATCTCACACATGGCAGGCAGATTCTTTACTAGTTAAGCCACAAACCCTTGCCCCCTGCAGTGGAAGCTCAAAGCCCTAATCATTGGACCATCAGGGAATTCCAAAAGAAATTCCTTGCTTTAAAAACTAGAGAATACAAGCCAAAAACCGGAAAAATACCAACCATATTGTTAGCATTTGGGGATCTTTTATTCTAGACTCTTGTTTCTATACATAAATATGTTTTTTAAATAAATGTCATCAGTCTTTTTGCAACTTTTTTTTCATTTAACAATGTCATAAGCACATTTCTATATTTTGAAATAATTTTCCATGATACAGTTTTAATGGCAGAAAAGTAGTGCATTTTAGTTGTGTATTATGACATTTGTATATAATCAGTCTTCTATGCTTTGGTATTTTTAGATTGCTCCCAATAAAAATTTTTATGATTAGAAGATTGCTATGACAAACTTCTTCATATACATCCATGATTACTATTTCCTTAATATTCCTAGAAGTAAATAAACTCCTGGAAGCCCAATTTCATGGTCAGAACAGTAAAAGCATTTATATGCTATAAATTGCTCTTTAACAAAGTTGTCCCAATTTTTATTCCCATTGGGAAAATATGTGAGAGTGCTTAGCAATTATTTGTTTTAATCTTCACTAACGTTTACGCTTGAAAATGCCTCACTTTAAAATTTCATATTTCTTTGATTACTAATGAGGTAGAA
Source organism: Oreotragus oreotragus (assembly GCA_006410675.1). NCBI lineage: Eukaryota > Metazoa > Chordata > Mammalia > Artiodactyla > Bovidae > Oreotragus > Oreotragus oreotragus. The sequence continues at coordinate 23,217 of SJYX01021497.1, read as the reverse complement.
CATTTCTTTGATTACTAATGAGGTAGTCATACTTATTGGTTATTTGTATTTTGTCTGGTGTGTCTTAGCTATTTGTACTTTTGCCCTTTTTTCTTAATGGTTTATCTCATTTACATATTAAGGAAGGAAATATTTTTTCAGCAATGCTCACTGCAAATGCTTTCTCATTTGTCATCACATTTACAACCCTATGTGTAATCTTTGGATCATCAGAATTATTTTTCATTTCATATAGTGAAATCAACCATTTCCTTGTTCCAGCACCATTAATTAAATAATCTGCTGCTGCTATTGCTAAGTCGCTTCAGTCGTGTCCGACTCTGTGCGACCCCAGAGACGGGAGCCCACCAGGCTCTCCCGTCTCTGGGATTCTCCAGGCAAGAATACTGGAGTGGGTTGCCATTTCCTTCTCCAATGCATAAAGTGAAAAGTCAAAGTGAAGTTGCTCAGTCGTGTCCGACTCTTAGCGACCCCATGGACTGCAGCCTACCAGGCTCCTCCATTCCATGGGATTTTGCAGGCAAGAGTACTGGAGTGGGGTGCCATTGCCTTCTCCAATTAAATAATCTATCCTTCCTCAAATATTTGAAAACCTACCTTCATTGTTTATTCAGTTATTTTACCTACAATTCTTGAATCTGATTTGGGACTTTCTGTCTCATCAAGAATGAGAATCTTTTTTTAATATTTTTCACCCATGTGAAAAATAAGAACCGGAGCATCCTCAGCACTAGACTTCCTTCCCCACCCAACTCTCTCCCTTCCAATCACTGTCAGTGTCCATATGCAGCCTGAACCTCTGGTATCTAATTTTTCTTGTAGAACACGAGCCTAATAAATACCAAGAAAAAACTGGAAGCTGACATAGCCCAATGCCAGGCAGAGGTGGAGAACTCTATCCAGGAGTCCAAAAATGCGGAGGAGAAGGCCAAGAAAGCCGTCACAGATGTGAGCTGCGTTCTTTCCTCTCAGAGATGCTGTCTGGAGACAAGGAAGGGGCTTCTAAGCCAGGGCCCGGCGAGAAGGTCTCCTCTCCTCAGCCCTGCGTCAGTCAGTGCTGGTTTCCTGGAGAGATGGAGGAGATGGGAGGCTCAGCAGAGGCAGAGTGGGAGGGGAGCTGAGGGAGGGAGGACCAGCCTCGCAGCATCCTCCATGTGCCCGGGGAGGAGGGCGGGTGGCCCACAGACGCTCCCTGTGAACCACAGGCGGCCATGATGGCCGAGGAGCTGAAGAAGGAGCAGGACACCAGCGCCCACCTGGAGCGGATGAAGAAGAACCTGGAGCAGACGGTGAAGGACCTGCAGCGCCGCCTGGACGAGGCTGAGCAGCTGGCGCTGAAGGGCGGGAAGAAGCAGATCCAGAAGCTGGAGAATCGGGTAGGGGGGGCCGGAGGGGACTCTCATTCCCAGAGTGACAGAGGTTCAGCTGCCTCTGGCAGAACCACAGTCCCGAAACTTAGATGGCGGGGAAGTGGGCACTGAGTCAATTGCAGGTGCCGTTTGAGGACCACGTGTGAAGCTCCCTGTGAGCCAGATGTCCCTCCGACTCCTCCCTCTCTGCCCTACACCCCAAGACATATACATATACATACACTTCAGAAAGGGTATCCCTCAATACCTATGGTGTAACGACATACCACATGTCCACATTCTATCTTTATTTAGATTCAGATCTATATTAACTGGGGGTGGGGTAAAAATACTTTGCAAGTCGTAAGATTATACATTTGGGTGTAATTCATCAAGCTGCACTTTGATAAGGGGCTTCCCTGGTGGCTCAGTGGTTAAGAACCCACCTGCCAATGCAGGAGACCCGGGTTTGATCCCTGGGTTGGGAAGATCCCCTGGAGAAGGAAATGGCACCCCGCTCCAGTATTCTTGCCTGGAGAATCCCATGGACAGAGGAGCCTGGCAGACTACAGTCCATGGGGTCACAAAGAGTTGGACATGATTTGGTGACTAAACAAGAAGCACTTTTATAAACAATGGCCAATCCTACATAAAATCTGCTGCTTTGGCGTCCATTCCCAGGTCTCATTCCCTTCCTGGATTTCCTAATGTTGATTTCCTACTGTCAAAATACAACTATTCGATTCTGGTGTCTTTCTCACTCCATCCAAAATGCAGGGCAGTTGGCGCTTCCCCCAGGCTAACTCTCCAGCAGCTTGCAGTCCACACGCAGAACAGTATTGCTTTGTCTTGATCTGGGAGCATATTTTGTAGTTTTCCGTTTCTTTCCTGATGATTCCCTTTGCTTCCTGTACCCTTTGCTTTTCCCTTTCGACCTGGGATAGTTCGTTTTATTTGCTTTTTAAACCAGGCTGCATTACCTGTTGGCAGTTTGGAGGAGGCCTTGGAGAAGGATGTGAAACTGTCTCTGTTGTCCCGAGAGAAGGGACATGAAAGAGGCAGACAGGATGAAGACGTGGCAAAGAGAAGAAAACCACTTCTCCCACAGGAAAGACCCAAACGCATTCTTGATGCCAGCCTCCCAAAGATGTGGTCACTACACTTGTACACTGTAAACGTGAAGCCATCTTTTAGCTAAAAACTACAAGGCCACAGACACGCGAGTAACAAAAGTAAACGCCAAGGAAGTTAGAGGTCCCCCCGGAATTCTTGAAATGCCTATTTTTAATTACTCCCAGTCCTCTTCTATTAAAACAAACTTGGGCTCAGCCTTCCCATGGACCCCTCCCTGGTGGGAGGAATTAGATCCCATGCCACCCTCCCTGGTTCTTTGATTCTGGGTTGGCAGAGAACCCTCCACTAGCCCCCCATGGCATGGTAAGCCACCTAGCCTGTTCTCCAATCCAATGCTTATAGCCACCCAGAGGGAATTCCTAGGGAAGCAAATGTTTCATAGAACCTGATGGGAGACAGCTTCCTCGGGCTGGTGGGGAGGGGGAACGGGTCTTTTCTTTTCCAGTGTTCAGAACTGCCGGTTCCACTGGTGGATTTCAAGGTTGATTCAGGGAGCTTGCAGGCCCAAAGCTGCCCTCTCTGTGGCCACTGGGATTCCCAAGGACGGGCTGCCACCACCACCATGGGACCCCCTCTGGATTGAGGAATCGGGCCACAAGTGGTGACCTGCATTCTCAGTGGTTATACTACTCCCTCACAGCTTCAGGAAAGGCAGACATAGCTATGAAATCAATAGTACCTGTGTAATCTCATGGGCAGAGGAGCCTGGGAGGCTGCAGTCCATGGGGTTGCCAAGAGTTGGACACGACTGAGCGACTTCACTTTCACTTTTCACTTGCATGCACTGGAGAAGGAAATGGCAACCCACTCCAGTGTTCTTGCCTGGAGAATCCCAGGGACGGGGGAGCCTGGTGGGCTGCCGTCTATGGGGTCGCACAGAGTCAGACATGACTGAAGCGACTTAACAGCAGCAGCAGCAGCGCTATACCATCAAAAGATAGACTTTGTCTTGTTTGATCCCCACATTTGAGATAGGTTGACAGGAATTATCTCTATTCTAAATACACAGAAATTCAAAAATTTCCCTAGCAGTTCAGTGGTTAGGACTCTACACGTCCAATGTAAGGGGCATGCATTCAATCCTTGATCAGGGAACTAAGATCCCACAGGTCATGCAGTGCAGACAAAAAATTTTTTTAAATAAATAGATAAACAGAAACTCATACTCAGTGATGACAACTGACTTCCTTTGGATTCATCAGCTGGACCTGGGGCTTAAACACACCATCAGTTCTCCTGGGCCCACTTTCTCTCTGTGACCCCTGCAACTGCCTTCCTCAATCAGGAATCCAGGCCCCCATGACAGCCCTCACCCAGCTGCATGGCCCCCGAGGAAGGGGCATCTTTTGCAAAGCTCCGTCCACTAGCCAAGCCATGTGCACCTGGGGCTGCTTCTGCCCAAAGAGGGCATCTTGTCATTTGCACAAAACCACAGCAGGGACTAGCAGCGGCCTTGAGAATAAAATGTGTTCTGAGCCTGAGGAGGAGACAGCTTTGCAAAAATGAACTTAGAGGATCTTGAGTTCACCCTAAAAACAACCAGCACGCAAGTGGTGAGAAAAGCCTGGGAGATGTGGCTGACCCCTGTGCTCTCTTCTGGGTGCAGGTACGGGAGTTAGAAAGTGAGCTGGATGCTGAGCAGAAGAGGGGGGCCGAGGCTCTGAAGGGCGCCCACAGATACGAGCGAAAGGTCAAGGAGATGACTTACCAGGTAGGCAGTGACTCTCCTGAAACCCCAGCAGGTGGCCCCTGGATCCCACCTGCAGAAGCAGCAGAGAATGGGTCTGGCATGGACCTTGTGTTTGCAGGCAGAGGAGGACCGCAAGAACATCCTCAGGCTCCAGGACTTGGTGGACAAGCTGCAGGCCAAAGTGAAGGCTTACAAGAGGCAGGCAGAGGAGGCTGTGAGTATGGGGTCCGTCTGGTCTCATAGGGTCCACGGCAGCTGAGGCCTGAGTTTTCATTTGCAGGCTATAAACACGAGCTCAGGACACCTGCCCTCCCCCTCCCCTATTCTCCTTTCCCTCCCGTATTCTCCTCCACCTCTGCCTAGTCTCCTCCCCGTCCCCCAGGCTCCACCAGTCCTGGCTCATACCCCTCCATCCCTCCACTCTGCCTCGACCTATCTGGCTTTATCCCACCCACGCTGACTCACTCAGAACTCCCTGCCCCTGTGAGCTGACCTCAAATACCTGTTCTTAATTCATGTAATCCATCTTAGCCCTGGCCCTGGCCCCCACCACCTCCATCCTTCCTCGGCCTCCCTAACTTCTACTCCCCAGTTCATGCCTTCAGATCTACCCTTGAGCAAACAGTGGAACCAACAGGGAAGAAATGGTTTGGGCTGAAATGAGCACTTCCCAAATACCTTCTGGGGAACCAAAGTCTGAAGGACTTTAATAGGAGGAAGCTGGGGTGGTGGGGAGGAGAGGGGTGGGTCTTTCTCTTTGATAGATGAGAAATCCTTTAAGAAAAACTCTGGGTTCCACCAAGTTGAAGGGTGCTTTACTTCAAGGGTTTCTCAGATTTTGCAGATGACGTGGGATGGACCTCATAGTGGAAAAGGTGTTCTGAGTTGTAGCATTTCTCACCCTTGATGGAACATGGCATCTCTTTTTAGTAAACAGAGCATCTCACAGGACTTGCATCCTGAGAGACAAAATCTGGGGGAGCCTGCTCCAGATAAATGACTGAAGATGAGGCTTCTCTCCCTGCCCTTTGTCTTCCCTGCTCAAGAGACTGGGGCTTCCATCCTGACCTCTGGGATGCAGGTCTGGACTGGTGAAATGGGGGGAGGATTAGCACAGCTGCAGCAGGACTGGCCAGGGCCCAGCAGGCCATCTTCATCAGAAACCCTTGGATGGTCCTCAACCAGACCCAGCCTGGCCGCGAGCAGCCAGCATTGGGAGCAGGCACAGGGCAGGAACAGGCACGGGGCAGGGGGTCGTGGACCTTGGGTCTCTGACACCTCCATGTGCCTTGAGAGACTTGGTCTCCTCTAAAGAGCTCTGAGGGGTGGGGATGGCATGCAGGAGGGGCACAGGGGAACAGACAAGCAACCAAGGGGAAAAGTGACGTGTTAATCACTCAGTCATGCCCGACTCTTTGCAACCCCATGGACTGTAGCCCACTCCTCTGTCCACGGGATTCTCCAGGCAACAATACTGGAGTGGGTTGCCTTTCCCTTCTCCAGGGGATCTTCCCCACCCAGGAATTGAGCCTGGATCTCCTGCATTGCAGGCAGATTCATTATCACCTGATCCACTGGGAAAGCCCAGGAAGCCCTATCCTGGGGGCAGCGGACAAGGTCAGGAGCCGCGGGCATCGTCCTCACCCTCCTCTGACCTCAGGGAATTGGGGCCCAAGCTCTGCTGGTACCCCCGTTCCCACAGAGGCCGTCAGGGACCCAGGGCCTCAGAGCCAGAGGGAGGGGCTTCCTCAGCCTCCTGCCCCCTCTGCCTTCCCTGCAGGAGGAGCAGGCCAACACGCAGCTGTCCAGGTGCCGGAGGGTCCAGCATGAGCTGGAGGAGGCCGAGGAACGCGCCGACATCGCTGAGTCCCAGGTCAACAAGCTGCGGGCCAAGAGCCGAGATGTGGGAGCCCAGGTGAGAGCAGACTCTCCCCTCCAGACACCCTGAGACTCAGGACCAGGCAGCAGCCGCAGAGCTCAGAGGGCGCTTGGCAGTGTCCCTCCCTGGCTGCCGGCCGTGCCTTCACTGATGTACTGCTTTAGCCGAGTCCCTGGGGTTCCAGGCCCACAGGAGCAGTGAGGGGCCAGGAGCAGATGCCCTACTATCCCTGCCCCTCCCTCCCTGTTGCAAAAGGCGGTGCCCAAGAAGCCCCTGCTTTGGGGGGGATTCACCCCATCTCCAGGGGCTCAACTGGTTTGCTTTTACAATGTACAAAGGGAGACAAAGCCACGTCTTAATGTTTTGCTGAGACTCCAGCCTCTCCAATTGCCCCACTTGAACCCGAGGCCCGGCCTCACCTTTGCTTTGACTCATTTCCTGACTCATTTCCTGTGTTGGATTCTTTTTTTCCCCCAGAAGATGGAAGAATGAGCCCCTCCCGATGCCTGTTGCTATGGGACACCTGGGGAAAGCAGAGGGAAGGTGTCCTGAGAAATAAATTCTCCTGGCAACTCAGATCTCCAGCTCCGCTATGTTTATTATCACTGACCGTTCTTCCTCCGTGGGGTGGTTCTCAGATTCTTGCCAGGTCTCTTGTATAAACCATAAAGAAAGAGATGTGAAAGTGGACCCTCCTGGCCCTGAGTAGGAAAGAAGGAAAATCAGCTCACTGCAAGATAGACCACCACCTCCCCAGCAGTTAAAAATAACTTTCAGATACCTGTGGGCCATTCTCTACTAGGAATTCATTGTTTTTTCCAGCTCAGTTCTCCTGAATTTACCACAGGGAAACTGGACCCAGATGGATTAAGCACTCTGTAGTTATCCAGGTTGGAGGAGCCCAGACCCCCAAGATCCCAGACCCCCCTGGCTAGACCCTCCCCCAAGATCCCAGGGCTCTTCCCCCAAGCACCTCTGCTTTTCCATCCCATCTCTCCTGGGGCGGTGTCTCCACCCCTCTCACACCACCCACAGCTCCCAGAACATCTTCAGAGGTAGTAGGCGCTCCTGAACACAGGATTCATTCCTAGGAGGACAGTTCCTTCGGGAAGGACTGCCCATAAGCTGGTCTGCAAGCCCTGCTTCTTCCTCCTTCCCATTTCCCTCCATGTGCATGGATCCTCTCCACAGTGCCCTGGCCAAGGATTAAGAGTGTGACTAGTCTTATGGTTGCTCCCAGAGCCCCCTGACTCTGATTAAGTTGGATTTCTTGCTCTGAAAGGATAGAAATGCAGCATCATGAACAAGGACAGGATCAGGAGGCAAGACTAAACCTGAGCCTCAGGCGGAGCACTTAGTAGCAATAGCTGTGTGGCCTGGGTTGGCCATGTACATTCTCTGAACCTGAGTTGCCTCAGTGGTCAGACTGAGTTGTGTGATCAGGGGCATGGACTTTGGGTTCCATCAAACCTGGATGGAATCCCAATATTATCACATACCAACTGTGTTGCCTTGAGCAACTTAAGACTAACTCCCTGGGCCTCATTTTCCTTATTCTGTAAGGCAGAGATAACAATAAAAATCATAGCTTCTCTGGGACAGATGGAGGGTTGGGGTGATGGCAAGGGGTGCGGAGTTTCTGGCTTATTATGTACCAGGCACTACAATGCACTCTCCTCCAGCATCTTAGACAGTCCCTTCTCTCTGGCCTCTAGATCCCTCTTTGCATCTCATCACCAGCTCACCCCTCGTGCTTTGACACAGGGATTGGCAGCAGTGGTGGTGGCAAGAAATGATTCTGAGGTCAGGTGACCTCAGATGTCTGACATCACCATCCCCACCATCATCATCACCATCCTCACCATCACTATCATCATCACCATCATCATCACTATCGTCACCATCCTTGGCACCATAATGCCTAAACTTAAGGACTGAAAAGGTTCATAAAAAAATTATCTCCTTCAGTCTTCTCAATTTCATACACAAGGAAACCAAGGTCATTCTCAAAGTCCCCAGACACCAGATCCTAGTCCTGCACTCCTGCCACCCCACTACACCACCCTCCCAATTAGAATGATAATACAATTTCAGCTACGCAGAACTATTCTATGCTGAGGATCCACGTGCTCCATTTTCATCTTTTCCACAAGGGTCTCCCAACAATCCTGTCGGGAGGTCAGGCAGTTATTAACACCCCCCTTTTCTAGCAGATGGGCTGTGGCTTTTCTGATGTTGAGAAGGAGCTGAGCTGGAAGCCCTTCAGACTCACCATACAGCAGAGTCTCACACGGTGGCCTTTCCCTGTGTATGTGGTGAAAGCCCTGGGGCTGACCTTCTGGGTCCCAGTCCCACCCTGCCACTCACAGCTGTGCAATTTGGAACAAGTTACTTCATGACTTTGAGCCTTTGCTGCCTCACGTGTAAAATGGGATGTAATGATGTGCTTTAGAGGGTTATTCTGAGAAGTAACTAAGAATATGCAAGAAATGCCCTTGGTCTGGAGACAGACACATAGTCTGTACTCTGGTAATGTGTCATCACCATGGGCAGGGGTGACACATGGCCTCAGAGTGCAGGTGGAGTGTAAGACAGGGGTTCAGAGGGGGCTGGGATTTGGCTGTGTCTCCATGGGAATTCCTCTGGTTTAAGGAGCTAATATACCATGCACTTGAGGGGCATCAAAAAAAATTCCTGTGGAATCACTTCTTTCTGACATTCCAAAAAAAGCAGATATGAATTCCATCTGTTCCAACACTCCCCAGTTCACCTAGAGCTGCCTAGCATCTCTGCATTCACCTCACCCTGGTCCCCCAGATCTCTAGCACGTCACACTTTCCAGAAGGCCTTGGGAAAGTCAGGGAGCGTCTCTGAGCCTCAATGTGGAGCACTAAGTCCTGGAATTTCCTACGTCAGGACAGAACTGTTGAAAGATTCACACCTAATGCATGTAAGAGATTTTCCTAGCAATCACCCAAATTGGAGATGTTTTACTAACAAGAATGATAATAATAATGATACTGTTGGCTGCTGCTACTGCTGTTATTAGTTTGAAACCTAGCCACCAAACCTGGGCTTCAAGTTCTGGGGGCCCTGGACAACGGAGCCTACCCTGACCTACAGGCCTCTTCAAAGCAGAGCTCTGCTGCCACCTCCTGGCGGTGGAAAGACAGGCTTTCCATAATGCAAATGACCCAGAGGCCTTACCCGTCAAGTCTTGACAATAGACATGCAGAGTCAGAGGTGTCCTTGGGGAACAGGATCATCCCATCCAGGCCCCTGGTTTTGCAGATGAGAAATTCAGATTCGTGATAGGATCTGGTGACCCCCACAGGATGAAGTGTCAGAGCCAAACACCCAACTCTCAGGGCTCCCAGACCAGGGTTCCCCCTAACTGAGTGTCCTCAGAAGAGGACCCTGCAGAATCTGAGATGGAGGCCTAGGACTGGCCACGCTGTGAGTAGGCCCCAGTGATGGCCCTGGCAGCCGAGGGTGGAACCATGGCCAAGGGTCTTCTCCCAGACTTTACTCCCCTTGTCCCAGAAATCGCTGCCAGACTGGAAAAGAAGGGTTGGTCCCCAGAGTAGAAGGCAGTGGGCCTCCACAAACAGCCTCATGCCCCTAACAGGGTGGGTGACCAGACCCTGGGTGTCTCTGAGATGAAGGTGGCCTGTGCGAGTTCCAAAGATAAGTCTGTTGGCCCTTCTCCTAGGCCCCAGACAAAGGGAACACCCAGGTCCACCGTGAGATACTCAGGTCAAGACCTTTGCCATCTGACTCTTCACACCCCTCCCACTTTTCTCTTGTCCCAAAAGAGGTCGAAGAAACAATGCTTTTCCTTGCCCTCTGGACTTTGGGTGGGTCCAGGCAACAGGGAGCTGAGATAGAAAAGCAGAGAGAAGAGGAGGAAGAGGGCGTTTATTCCCTGCATCCTCCCACTCCCCAGTCTGCTCTGTCACCATCTCCACTGAGCAGTCCCTTCACCCTGTTTGTACCTGGAGCTCTGCCTTATCCCCGTGGCCTCCCTGAACCTGCCTACATCTCCGTGCAGAGTCTCGTCCTCAAACACCCCACACGTTGTGCTGATCTGGGTGTGGCATCTGCTTCCAGCCAGGGCCAGCTGGTACACACCCTGCCCTGCACATCTATTTCCCTGCTCCACAGCCCTCCTATGCAGTGGGGTCAGCTGACCACACAAAGCACGGCTGCTTCGCTGTGCCATATGTACATCTCCAGATCATAAATCCCATTCTGATCGCTAATGACCCATTCAGTTCCATTGCACGCTTCAACTCTGGCACAGGCCTCCTGCCAGATCAAGCTTTTAGGATCTCATCCAGGTCTCTGTTTTCATTTAAACCTGGGCTCACACCAATAGCTCTTGAACCCAGGAAGATGCAGTCATTTCCTGCTGAGATCTAAGTGGCATCAGTGGTATCCTGGAAACAGCTCGTACCAGTTCACAAGAGCCAGTTATGAAACTTTTAGGAATTTTGTGAGCCAGTTCTTAAAATTTAAATTTTATAATTTACTTATTATTAAACTTAAATTTTATAATTTTATAATGAGATAAATTACAGCTCTTCCTTGACTTTCATCATAAATTGAAAATACCATTTATTTGGAAATGCATTTGATACATCAAACCTACCAAACCATTATCATTTAGTTCAGCCTACCTTGAATGTGCTCAGAACACTTAAATTAGTCTACAGCTAGGCAAAATCATCTAACTCCGAGCCCACTTGAGAGTAAAGTGTTGGCTATTTCATGCAATGTATTGAATACGCTACTGAAAGTGAAAAACAGAATGACTGTCTGGGTGCAGAAAGGCTGTAAGTATATCAGTTGTTTCCCTCATGACTGCATTGCTGACGGGAGCTGTGGCTGGCTGCCCTGCCCAGCATCAACAGAGGATCAGACTGCGTATCTCTAGGCCAGGGAAAAGATCCAAATGCAAAATTCAAACCACAGTTTCTACTAAATGCATATTGCTTTTCTAAAGTTGAAAAATTGTGAATTGAACCATCAAAAGTCCAGGAGTATCTGTATATTTTTTTAAAAAAAGGTAATAAAAAATCAATATGGGGACTTCCCTGGCAGTCCAGTGGTTATGACTCTGTGCTTCCAATGTAGGAGGCATGAGTTCAATGCCTGGTAGGGGAACTAAGATCCTGCATGAAGCTCAATGTAGCCAAAAAAAAAAATAAATAAAAATAAAAATCAATACATAAAACTGCAAAAGATTGAAGGAGAAGAGGATGGCAGAGGATGAGACGCCCATCACTGACTCAATGGGCATGAATATGAGCAAACTCCAGGAGACAGTGAAGGACAGGGAAGCCTGGTGTGGTGCAGTCCGTGAGGGTGCAGAGTCGGACACGACTTAGCGCCTGAACAACAACATAACTAATCTATTGCATTTTATTACGCTCTGTGATTTACAACTAATAAATCTGGGTGATGGACATACTCTTCAGCAGTTTGCTACTTACATCTCTTTCTATCTCCACAGTTAGGAATGTCATGGGGGATGCTGAACCTGGCCGAGGTGGAAATATTTACACCACAGAAACTGGCAAACACTTTAGTGCAGGGATTTTTATCTCTTTGCTTGTTAAATGGCTACCAGCATACCACTACGTGGAACCAATGAACCCAAGTAAAGACAAACCTGGAATTTGTATATAGAGATACTGGAGGATGTACTGGGTGGGCCAAGGTGACCCTCCGTTTCCACCAGTCCTACCAGGCCAGCTGATTCAAGGCAGCAGGCTGAGGGACTTCTCAGAGCCAAGGACTTCCTCCTTCATAGTATGGGAAGGTGGGGAAGACAGGAAGGAAATGTGGGCCAGGCCATCCTCGTCCCAGTTCCACAGCTATCCCCTGGGCGTAGGAACTCATTCATCTGTGACAGAGAGTCAGCTGCAACGTCTAGGCAAGAGGGAAGATTTACTGGTTCACCTAAACGAACATTTCGAGGGTAGTCAATCTTCAGGCTGACTGGGCCCACAGATGTGTCACTGGATCTAGGATTTCAGACAGTTTCTTATTTTTCTCTTTTCTTTCCATCTCTCCATTCTGCTTTCCTTAAAATTAACCCTATTCCCCAGAAGCCTGCTCCTTTGTGGTTACAACATGGCCAGGCTTGTAGCCTGTATCTTCCCATCTTATGCTAGTGGCCTAGGAACATCTTTTTTTCCTGCAAAAGCCAAAGGGCTGGGCTCCCCTGGTTGCTCAGTGGTAAGGAATCCGCCTACCAATGCAAGAGCCACCGGTTCAATCCCCTCTCCGGAAAGTCCGACATGCCTTGGAGCAACTAAACGCATGTGCCACAGCCACTGAGCCTGTGCCCTAGAGCCCGGGAGCTGAAACTANGCTGACTCACTCAGAACTCCCTGCCCCTGTGAGCTGACCTCAAATACCTGTTCTTAATTCATGTAATCCATCTTAGCCCTGGCCCTGGCCCCCACCACCTCCATCCTTCCTCGGCCTCCCTAACTTCTACTCCCCAGTTCATGCCTTCAGATCTACCCTTGAGCAAACAGTGGAACCAACAGGGAAGAAATGGTTTGGGCTGAAATGAGCACTTCCCAAATACCTTCTGGGGAACCAAAGTCTGAAGGACTTTAATAGGAGGAAGCTGGGGTGGTGGGGAGAAGAGGGGTGGGTCTTTCTCTTTGATAGATGAGAAATCCTTTAAGAAAAACTCTGGGTTCCACCAAGTTGAAGGGTGCTTTACTTCAAGGGTTTCTCAGATTTTGCAGATGACGTGGGATGGACCTCATAGTGGAAAAGGTGTTCTGAGTTGTAGCATTTCTCACCCTTGATGGAACATGGCATCTCTTTTTAGTAAACAGAGCATCTCACAGGACTTGCATCCTGAGAGACAAAATCTGGGGGAGCCTGCTCCAGATAAATGACTGAAGATGAGGCTTCTCTCCCTGCCCTTTGTCTTCCCTGCTCAAGAGACTGGGGCTTCCATCCTGACCTCTGGGATGCAGGTCTGGACTGGTTAAATGGGGGGAGGATTAGCACAGCTGCAGCAGGACTGGCCAGGGCCCAGCAGGCCATCTTCATCAGAAACCCTTGGATGGTCCTCAACCAGACCCAGCCTGGCCGCGAGCAGCCAGCATTGGGAGCAGGCACAGGGCAGGAACAGGCACGGGGCAGGGGGTCGTGGACCTTGGGTCTCTGACATCTCCATGTGCCTTGAGAGACTTGGTCTCCTCTAAAGAGCTCTGAGGGGTGGGGATGGCATGCAGGAGGGGCACAGGGGAACAGAGAAGCAACCAAGGGGAAAAGTGACGTGTTAATCACTCAGTCATGCCCGACTCTTTGCAACCCCATGGACTGTAGCCCACTCCTCTGTCCATGGGATTCTCCAGGCAACAATACTGGAGTGGGTTGCCTTTCCCTTCTCCAGGGGATCTTCCCCACCCAGGAATTGAGCCTGGATCTCCTGCATTGCAGGCAGATTCATTATCACCTGATCCACTGGGAAAGCCCAGGAAGCCCTATCCTGGGGGCAGCGGACAAGGTCAGGAGCCGCGGGCATCGTCCTCACCCTCCTCTGACCTCAGGGAATTGGGGCCCAAGCTCTGCTGGTACCCCCGTTCCCACAGAGGCCGTCAGGGACCCAGGGCCTCAGAGCCAGAGGGAGGGGCTTCCTCAGCCTCCTGCCCCCTCTGCCTTCCCTTCAGGAGGAGCAGGCCAACACGCAGCTGTCCAGGTGCCGGAGGGTCCAGCATGAGCTGGAGGAGGCCGAGGAACGCGCCGACATCGCTGAGTCCCAGGTCAACAAGCTGCGGGCCAAGAGCCGAGATGTGGGAGCCCAGGTGAGAGCAGACTCTCCCCTCCAGACACCCTGAGACTCAGGACCAGGCAGCAGCCGCAGAGCTCAGAGGGCGCTTGGCAGTGTCCCTCCCTGGCTGCCGGCCGTGCCTTCACTGATGTACTGCTTTAGCCGAGTCCCTGGGGTTCCAGGCCCACAGGAGCAGTGAGGGGCCAGGAGCAGATGCCCTACTATCCCTGCCCCTCCCTCCCTGTTGCAAAAGGCGGTGCCCAAGAAGCCCCTGCTTTGGGGGGGATTCACCCCATCTCCAGGGGCTCAACTGGTTTGCTTTTACAATGTACAAAGGGAGACAAAGCCACGTCTTAATGTTTTGCTGAGACTCCAGCCTCTCCAATTGCCCCACTTGAACCCGAGGCCCGGCCTCACCTTTGCTTTGACTCATTTCCTGACTCATTTCCTGTGTTGGATTCTTTTTTTCCCCCAGAAGATGGAAGAATGAGCCCCTCCCGATGCCTGTTGCTATGGGACACCTGGGGAAAGCAGAGGGAAGGTGTCCTGAGAAATAAATTCTCCTGGCAACTCAGATCTCCAGCTCCGCTATGTTTATTATCACTGACCGTTCTTCCTCCGTGGGGTGGTTCTCAGATTCTTGCCAGGTCTCTTGTATAAACCATAAAGAAAGAGATGTGAAAGTGGACCCTCCTGGCCCTGAGTAGGAAAGAAGGAAAATCAGCTCACTGCAAGATAGACCACCACCTCCCCAGCAGTTAAAAATAACTTTCAGATACCTGTGGGCCATTCTCTACTAGGAATTCATTGTTTTTTCCAGCTCAGTTCTCCTGAATTTACCACAGGGAAACTGGACCCAGATGGATTAAGCACTCTGTAGTTATCCAGGTTGGAGGAGCCCAGACCCCCAAGATCCCAGACCCCCCTGGCTAGACCCTCCCCCAAGATCCCAGGGCTCTTCCCCCAAGCACCTCTGCTTTTCCATCCCATCTCTCCTGGGGCGGTGTCTCCACCCCTCTCACACCACCCACAGCTCCCAGAACATCTTCAGAGGTAGTAGGCGCTCCTGAACACAGGATTCATTCCTAGGAGGACAGTTCCTTCGGGAAGGACTGCCCATAAGCTGGTCTGCAAGCCCTGCTTCTTCCTCCTTCCCATTTCCCTCCATGTGCATGGATCCTCTCCACAGTGCCCTGGCCAAGGATTAAGAGTGTGACTAGTCTTATGGTTGCTCCCAGAGCCCCCTGACTCTGATTAAGTTGGATTTCTTGCTCTGAAAGGATAGAAATGCAGCATCATGAACAAGGACAGGATCAGGAGGCAAGACTAAACCTGAGCCTCAGGCGGAGCACTTAGTAGCAATAGCTGTGTGGCCTGGGTTGGCCATGTACATTCTCTGAACCTGAGTTGCCTCAGTGGTCAGACTGAGTTGTGTGATCAGGGGCATGGACTTTGGGTTCCATCAAACCTGGATGGAATCCCAATATTATCACATACCAACTGTGTTGCCTTGAGCAACTTAAGACTAACTCCCTGGGCCTCATTTTCCTTATTCTGTAAGGCAGAGATAACAATAAAAATCATAGCTTCTCTGGGACAGATGGAGGGTTGGGGTGATGGCAAGGGGTGCGGAGTTTCTGGCTTATTATGTACCAGGCACTACAATGCACTCTCCTCCAGCATCTTAGACAGTCCCTTCTCTCTGGCCTCTAGATCCCTCTTTGCATCTCATCACCAGCTCACCCCTCGTGCTTTGACACAGGGATTGGCAGCAGTGGTGGTGGCAAGAAATGATTCTGAGGTCAGGTGACCTCAGATGTCTGACATCACCATCCCCACCATCATCATCACCATCCTCACCATCACTATCATCATCACCATCATCATCACTATCGTCACCATCCTTGGCACCATAATGCCTAAACTTAAGGACTGAAAAGGTTCATAAAAAAATTATCTCCTTCAGTCTTCTCAATTTCATACACAAGGAAACCAAGGTCATTCTCAAAGTCCCCAGACACCAGATCCTAGTCCTGCACTCCTGCCACCCCACTACACCACCCTCCCAATTAGAATGATAATACAATTTCAGCTACGCAGAACTATTCTATGCTGAGGATCCACGTGCTCCATTTTCATCTTTTCCACAAGGGTCTCCCAACAATCCTGTCGGGAGGTCAGGCAGTTATTAACACCCCCATTTTCTAGCAGATGGGCTGTGGCTTTTCTGATGTTCAGAAGGAGCTGAGCTGGAAGCCCTTCAGACTCACCATACAGCAGAGTCTCACACGGTGGCCTTTCCCTGTGTATGTATGTGGTGAAAGCCCTGGGGCTGACCTTCTGGGTCCCAGTCCCACCCTGCCACTCACAGCTGTGCAATTTGGAACAAGTTACTTCATGACTTTGAGCCTTTGCTGCCTCACGTGTAAAATGGGATGTAATGATGTGCTTTAGAGGGTTATTCTGAGAAGTAACTAAGAATATGCAAGAAATGCCCTTGGTCTGGAGCCAGACACACAGTCTGTACTCTGGTAATGTGTCATCACCATGGGCAGGGGTGACACATGGCCTCAGAGTGCAGGTGGAGTGTAAGACAGGGGTTCAGAGGGGGCTGGGATTTGGCTGTGTCTCCATGGGAATTCCTCTGGTTTAAGGAGCTAATATACCATGCACTTGCGGGGCATCAAAAAAAATTCCTGTGGAATCACTTCTTTCTGACATTCCAAAAAAAGCAGATATGAATTCCATCTGTTCCAACACTCCCCAGTTCACCTAGAGCTGCCTAGCATCTCTGCATTCACCTCACCCTGGTCCCCCAGATCTCTAGCACGTCACACTTTCCAGAAGGCCTTGGGAAAGTCAGGGAGCGTCTCTGAGCCTCAATGTGGAGCACTAAGTCCTGGAATTTCCTACGTCAGGACAGAACTGTTGAAAGATTCACACCTAATGCATGTAAGAGATTTTCCTAGCAATCACCCAAATTGGAGATGTTTTACTAACAAGAATGATAATAATAATGATACTGTTGGCTGCTGCTACTGCTGTTATTAGTTTGAAACCTAGCCACCAAACCTGGGCTTCAAGTTCTGGGGGCCCTGGACAACGGAGCCTACCCTGACCTACAGGCCTCTTCAAAGCAGAGCTCTGCTGCCACCTCCTGGCGGTGGAAAGACAGGCTTTCCATAATGCAAATGACCCAGAGGCCTAACCCGTCAAGTCTTGACAATAGACATGCAGAGTCAGAGGTGTCCTCGGGGAACAGGATCATCCCATCCAGGCCCCTGGTTTTGCAGATGAGAAATTCAGATTCGTGATAGGATCTGGTGACCCCCACAGGATGAAGTGTCAGAGCCAAACACCCAACTCTCAGGGCTCCCAGACCAGGGTTCCCCCTAACTGAGTGTCCTCAGAAGAGGACCCTGCAGAATCTGAGATGGAGGCCTAGGACTGGCCACGCTGTGAGTAGGCCCCAGTGATGGCCCTGGCAGCCGAGGGTGGAACCATGGCCAAGGGTCTTCTCCCAGACTTTACTCCCCTTGTCCCAGAAATCGCTGCCAGACTGGAAAAGAAGGGTTGGTCCCCAGAGTAGAAGGCAGTGGGCCTCCACAAACAGCCTCCTGCCCCTAACAGGGTGGGTGACCAGACCCTGGGTGTCTCTGAGATGAAGGTGGCCTGTGCGAGTTCCAAAGATAAGTCTGTTGGCCCTTCTCCTAGGCCCCAGACAAAGGGAACACCCAGGTCCACCGTGAGATACTCAGGTCAAGACCTTTGCCATCTGACTCTTCACACCCCTCCCACTTTTCTCTTGTCCCAAAAGAGGTCGAAGAAACAATGCTTTTCCTTGCCCTCTGGACTTTGGGTGGGTCCAGCCAACAGGGAGCTGAGATAGAAAAGCAGAGAGAAGAGGAGGAAGAGGGCGTTTATTCCCTGCATCCTCCCACTCCCCAGTCTGCTCTGTCACCATCTCCACTGAGCAGTCCCTTCACCCTGTTTGTACCTGGAGCTCTGCCTTATCCCCGTGGCCTCCCTGAACCTGCCTACATCTCCGTGCAGAGTCTCGTCCTCAAACACCCCACACGTTGTGCTGATCTGGGTGTGGCATCTGCTTCCAGCCAGGGCCAGCTGGTACACACCCTGCCCTGCACATCTATTTCCCTGCTCCACAGCCCTCCTATGCAGTGGGGTCAGCTGACCACACAAAGCACGGCTGCTTCGCTGTGCCATATGTACATCTCCAGATCATAAATCCCATTCTGATCGCTAATGACCCATTCAGTTCCATTGCACGCTTCAACTCTGGCACAGGCCTCCTGCCAGATCAAGCTTTTAGGATCTCATCCAGGTCTCTGTTTTCATTTAAACCTGGGCTCACACCAATAGCTCTTGAACCCAGGAAGATGCAGTCATTTCCTGCTGAGATCTAAGTGGCATCAGTGGTATCCTGGAAACAGCTCGTACCAGTTCACAAGAGCCAGTTATGAAACTTTTAGGAATTTTGTGAGCCAGTTCTTAAAATTTAAATTTTATAATTTACTTATTATTAAACTTAAATTTTATAATTTTACAATGAGATAAATTACAGCTCTTCCTTGACTTTCATCATAAATTGAAAATACCATTTATTTGGAAATGCATTTGATACATCAAACCTACCAAACCATTATCATTTAGTTCAGCCTACCTTGAATGTGCTCAGAACACTTAAATTAGTCTACAGCTAGGCAAAATCATCTAACTCCGAGCCCACTTGAGAGTAAAGTGTTGGCTATTTCATGCAATGTATTGAATACGCTACTGAAAGTGAAAAACAGAATGACTGTCTGGGTGCAGAAAGGCTGTAAGTATATCAGTTGTTTCCCTCATGACTGCATTGCTGACGGGAGCTGTGGCTGGCTGCCCTGCCCAGCATCAACAGAGGATCAGACTGCGTATCTCTAGGCCAGGGAAAAGATCCAAATGCAAAATTCAAACCACAGTTTCTACTAAATGCATATTGCTTTTCTAAAGTTGAAAAATTGTGAATTGAACCATCAAAAGTCCAGGAGTATCTGTATATTTTTTTTAAAAAAGGTAATAAAAAATCAATATGGGGACTTCCCTGGCAGTCCAGTGGTTATGACTCTGTGCTTCCAATGTAGGAGGCATGAGTTCAATGCCTGGTAGGGGAACTAAGATCCTGCATGAAGCTCAATGTAGCCAAAAAAAAAAATAAATAAAAATAAAAATCAATACATAAAACTGCAAAAGATTGAAGGAGAAGAGGATGGCAGAGGATGAGACGCCCATCACTGACTCAATGGGCATGAATATGAGCAAACTCCAGGAGACAGTGAAGGACAGGGAAGCCTGGTGTGGTGCAGTCCGTGAGGGTGCAGAGTCGGACACGACTTAGCGCCTGAACAACAACATAACTAATCTATTGCATTTTATTACGCTCTGTGATTTACAACTAATAAATCTGGGTGATGGACATACTCTTCAGCAGTTTGCTACTTACATCTCTTTCTATCTCCACAGTTAGGAATGTCATGGGGGATGCTGAACCTGGCCGAGGTGGAAATATTTACACCACAGAAACTGGCAAACACTTTAGTGCAGGGATTTTTATCTCTTTGCTTGTTAAATGGCTACCAGCATACCACTACGTGGAACCAATGAACCCAAGTAAAGACAAACCTGGAATTTGTATATAGAGATACTGGAGGATGTACTGGGTGGGCCAAGGTGACCCTCCGTTTCCACCAGTCCTACCAGGCCAGCTGATTCAAGGCAGCAGGCTGAGGGACTTCTCAGAGCCAAGGACTTCCTCCTTCATAGTATGGGAAGGTGGGGAAGACAGGAAGGAAATGTGGGCCAGGCCATCCTCGTCCCAGTTCCACAGCTATCCCCTGGGCGTAGGAACTCATTCATCTGTGACAGAGAGTCAGCTGCAACGTCTAGGCAAGAGGGAAGATTTACTGGTTCACCTAAACGAACATTTCGAGGGTAGTCAATCTTCAGGCTGACTGGGCCCACAGATGTGTCACTGGATCTAGGATTTCAGACAGTTTCTTATTTTTCTCTTTTCTTTCCATCTCTCCATTCTGCTTTCCTTAAAATTAACCCTATTCCCCAGAAGCCTGCTCCTTTGTGGTTACAACATGGCCAGGCTTGTAGCCTGTATCTTCCCATCTTATGCTAGTGGCCTAGGAACATCTTTTTTTCCTGCAAAAGCCAAAGGGCTGGGCTCCCCTGGTTGCTCAGTGGTAAGGAATCCGCCTACCAATGCAAGAGCCACCGGTTCAATCCCCTCTCCGGAAAGTCCGACATGCCTTGGAGCAACTAAACGCATGTGCCACAGCCACTGAGCCTGTGCCCTAGAGCCCGGGAGCTGAAACTAATGAGCCCACATGCCACAGCTACTGATGCCATCGTGCCCTAGAGCCTGCGCTCCACGACAGGAGAAGCCGCTGCAACGAGAGGCAGCGCCCCCAACTAGACAATAGTGCCCGCTCACAGCAACTAGAGAAAAAGCCAGCACAGCAACGAAGACACAGCACAGCCAAAAAATAAAAGCAAATAAACAAATGACTTTTTTTTTTAAGCTGGTTCTCATTGGCCTGGATGGTCAGGCCTGACGTCAGGAGATGACAGGAGGATGGAGGGTTTTGCCTGGTCAGTCCTAAGTCATGATGGTCCAGCCGCACCCAAATCCGAAGTCAAGAGGGGTCTTTCCTATTCCTCCTACAAGGTTAAGTTCCTACTCCCAGGAGAAGCAGTATAGATCACCTCAATTTGCTGCTCATGACCAGGGCTCACAAGCAAGGGGCTGTGGGGCTTTGCTGAGTCTGATTTTCCGTTTTGGAATAGGACTGCCTTCCCACACGGTCGCTGTGGGGACAAATCCATATGTGGCAGTCAACCCCCTGGCACAAAGTGGGCTTCTGGAATGCCAGTTGGCATGTCCCTTTCTTCTTTGCTTGTCCCCACAAAAGAGGCACCATGGCCGACACAAGGTTCTCCACCTCAGAGTCTAAACAGGAGATCTCTCTTGGACCCGGCCGGCACACAGACCCAGCAGACATCCCTCGTCCTTCAACACTCCTGCTTAGAGTGTAACTTCTCATAACATCACATCATTTCCTCCCCCGCCAGTGACCTGAATTCCACGGTGGGCCTCTCACCACCATTGGGAGGAGGAAGAGACTGTAGCTCAGAGGCACTGCCCCGTGGCCTGGGGCTTCCTGTCCCATGAGTCAGGAGGGAGAGGTCCGGGTGGGGCCAGACAAAACATCTGGACCCCGATCAGGACCCGGCTGGGATCTGGACCAGGCTGGTGGCCCTGCCGGGGCGTGACTCCTTCTAGAGAGCAAGCAGACAAGGCTTCCAGCCAGCCTTGGACAGACGGATGGAGGGACTCTCACATACTGGGAGCTGTTATAAGCTCCGGGAGTAAATTAGGGTAATAAATAATAAGGCTTACACGTGCCTTTCCCTCTGAGGAATTACAAGTTCATCTCAGACCTCAACCGCTCCACTGAGTGCCTCCCAGCGCTAGCCTGCCTCACGGCCCTCACCCGTCTCTCTCCAGGGCCCTTGGGTTTTCATAATCACCCATCTCCTGTCTCTCTCCACCACTACATTGCCACCTCTCCAAGAGCCAGCACCCTGTTCATCATCTTAGATTCCTCCAGGGCAGAGGGGGCAGTCCACAGAGGTTGCCGGAATGGATCAATGTTCATAACAGCATTTTCATAACAATAAAATACTTGCAGGGCTTGTCAGGATTCTCTTGTTGTCTTTATTACATGTGTTCTTTTATGGTCTTCTCTGACAAAGGCTTTATTAAATTAATTTTCATTATACCTCAAAAAAATTTTTTGCAGGCCTTCCCTGGTGGTTCAGTGATGAAGAATCCACCTGCCAGTGCAGAAAACATGGGTTTGAACCCTGATCCAGAAAGATCCCACATGCCACAGAGCAACTAAGCCCACCTGCCACAGCCTGCACTNTTTTCATTATACCTCAAAAAAATTTTTTGCAGGCCTTCCCTGGTGGTTCAGTGATGAAGAATCCACCTGCCAGTGCAGAAAACATGGGTTTGAACTCTGATCCAGAAAGATCCCACATGCCACAGAGCAACTAAGCCCACCTGCCACAGCCTGCACTCTAGAGCCCAGGAACCGAAACTGCTGAAGCCCGCACATTCTAGAGCCTGTGTTCTGAACAAGGGAAGCCACCACACTGAGCGGCCAAACAGCACAACCAGAGAGTAGCCCCCACTCGCAACCGGAGAAAAAAGCCCGCACAGTAGCAAAGACCCAGCACAGCCAAAAGTAAAATAAATAAATTTAAAAAAATCTTTTTACATGACTATTTCTAAAATTAAACAATCACAAATAACCTAAAATACTTAGTAATTGAGGGCTATCTGAATACCTTAGGTCATAGTTATAACAGCAGCTGATGTTAACAGAGCGCGCTTCATGCACTAGCTGCTGTTTTAAGAACTTAACAGGCATCATCTCATTTAATAGTCACAAAACTTCTCTACTGTAGGCTCCTATTTCCTCCTCATTTTACAAGTGTGGTTCAGAGAGGTTAAGAATTTGCTAAGTGTCACACAGCTAGTGAATGGTAGGGCTTGAGGTTGCAATCACCATGATAGTCTAGGATTACTCAGAGGGTTATGGATCTTTTAAGAGAGAACAGCACAGACAACATTTGAGTCCATCAAGATGCAGATATTAATGTACTTACTAAAAGAAGTTAAATGAAAGGAGCTTAAGTTAATACATACATGCCTATGACAGCCCTGTGTCAGATAAGCCTTCAATCAGGATGATGAAATAGAGTTTCTCATCTCTTTGAGGTTTCATTTCTCTATAAAGCTGTGCATAATTTTCTAAAGTTATCTTTAAACTTCAAGATGATAAGATTTATGCCCTGGGGGCTGGGTAAACTACTTCCTAATTTGACAGAAGAATCCTGGCTGAGGTGTTAAGACTTGAGGCTGACTCAATTCTGCTCCTTCTCAGCAAACACATTTTACAGGGATCTTCCAAAACAAAGCCTTGACTGAAGCCTGGCTTTGGGGGAGTCCTGAGAAATGGAGGCGGGGGCTTCAGGCTGGTGGGGATAGGGGTTCCTTGTAAAGAGGGTCACAGAAGCAGTCACACAAGCTCCTGTGTCTTGGTGTGGCCAGAGAGCCCCCTGTCCTCAGCAAAAGGAAGGCCCCCCGTTATCTCCTCTCAGCCCTTCAAGTGAACCGGGTGCTTCAAGGGGCGAAGCCGACAGGAAAGCCCAGGTCACCAGTGTGGAACTGAGGTGACTCTGGAAGGCAGACGGGAGACCCTGGTGAGGGCGGGGGTCAGGAGGCTCA
>SJYX01021496.1:147727-160892 GCA_006410675.1 Oreotragus oreotragus | reverse complement strand
GGTTCGGCCCCGGCCGGGCGACTGCGCTGGCCCGCCGGACCGCTGCACACTTGCCTCCCGCCGACGGGTGCGATGGCTCCGCTGCCTTTGTGCCCGACGGTAGGGCTGTTGCTGCTGCTGCTCCTGGGATCTGGACCCGGGCTCAGAGCAGGTGAGTGAAGGGGCGAGCCCGCATCCGAGGACCCAGGGCTTCCTGGGACTCCTCAGTCCTCCCCGGAATCCCTGGAGCCCTGCCTCCCTACCCATCCGCAAGAACCCCAACTCCCCAGCCCTTCCAGGGAACCCGGGAGCCCTACAGTCCCCAGCCCTCCTTTGTGCAGCCCACCTGCACATTGCTTCCCGGCTTCCTGGAAGTCCTGTGTGTCGCCCCCTCTCCACCTCCACCACTTCCCCCAAAGTCCCTGCCTCATTTACCCCTTCCAGGGACCCTGAAACCTTCTCCAGGGGGGCTCTGTGTCCTCCACAAACATCCCCTCTGTTACCCTCTCCAGTGATCAGATCTCCCCATCACCTGACTTGGGATCTTGTGAACCCACCCTTCTCTCCGCCTGTCCCTGGGGTCTGCAGTGGGACCACCAGAGAGACACCAGAGGTTGGAAGGAACAGGGGGAGAAGGGGCCAAACCCTACCTGGAGCCAGAGAAGAAGGTGATGTCTCCTTCTCACTACTCCTGGACATGACCCTTGGAGAGGTCCCCTTGGCAATCTCCCATTTACATGGATACCACAGGGAAACATGTGGTCATCACAAGCTCGGAGACACACAGGCATAGAACACCACCAGCAACATCTGAGCACACAGGTGTTGGGCTCACGGATGGCCCCACACACNGGACATGACCCTTGGAGAGGTCCCCTTGGCAATCTCCCATTTACATGGATACCACAGGGAAACATGTGGTCATCACAAGCTCGGAGACACACAGGCATAGAACACCACCAGCAACATCTGAGCACACAGGTGTTGGGCTCACGGATGGCCCCACACACATGCTGCATGCTCAGTCACTTCAGTCGTGTCCGACTCTTTGTGACCCCAAGGACTGTAGCCCGCCAGGCTCTTCTGACCATGGGATTCTCCAGGCAACAATACTGGAGTGGGTTGCCGTGCCTTCCTCAGGCTTTCATACAGACACAGGCAAAGACACACAGAGGGGAACACACACACTCAGGGATACTGAGACAGCCCCATATGAGCACACACACACACACACAGAAGCACACACACAGAATCACATGGGCACACACATGCACACACACACGCACACCTTCAGGCCCATAGGAAGCCTGGGCAGCCTTGGCACTCCCAGTAGAGGCTGTTGTGGGCAGACAGAGCAAACAGCCCCCAGAATGACCTGCCCCACCTAAGTTGGCATAAAGGGAGTGTTTGCCTTGGTTACAAACCCAGCACTGGGCATCCACCCATGCTCGGGTTCTCCCTAAGGCTGAGCCCTGGACCCTGAGACGCCAGAGCTGGGGTCGAGTCAGGGTAGGGGGACCTCTAGGGACAGCTTTGGGGTATGGGTTTGGAACGGGGGTCTTTTCAGATGTGCTTATTTTTTTTTAAGTTTTTATTTGTTTTTGGCGGATTCTTAAGTCCCCAGCCAGGGAATCAAACCTTGCCCCCTGCAGTGAAAACACAGAATCATAACCTCTGGACCACCAGAAAGTCCCCAGATGTGCTTAGACTGGAAGTGTTCCATGGGGCTTGGTGGATCCAGCGGTCAAGGGACCTTTTCTGAAAGCCCACTCATGCCAGGGGATCTGGGGCTCCTAGAGCAGAGATCTGTCCAGACTGGAGGGTCATTGCCGTGAGCAGAGAGTAGCACAGGGTGACGAGGGCCCCTGTGGTCACGTGGCAGGGAGGCAGATTCTAGAAGGAGGTGGAGTGAGCTAAGTGAGGATGGGGTCAGGGCATTTGTTACACAGGGTGTATGTGACAGTGTGATGGGAAGTTTAATTGGAGGAATAGGAAATGATGAGTAGGGTCCATGTGGGGTCCATGTTGCGAGAGGGCACCGGGCACCGGGGTGAGAGGGTGGGCTTCTGCAGAGCCTCTGGCTCAGTGAGGACCCTGAGCTTTACCTGGAGAGGGTTGGGAGCCTGGGGAGGTTTCAGGCAGAGATGTGGGCACCTGGGCAAGTCCTGTGAGGTGAGGGCTGGTCATCCAGAGAGGAGGGCAAAGCTTTTAACTCAAAACCCATTGTTACATTTTGTTTCTATTTAGTTTATCTCTAATCCCCTAGATGAATATGCTCTTTTTTTCCACTGAGAAAAAAGAAAATTGAGGGGACTCCTTGGCAGTCCACTCCAGTATTCTTGCCTGGAGAATCCCATGGACAGAGAAGCCTAGTAGGTTATAGTCCACGGGGTCGCAAAGAGTCGGACACGACTGAGCGACTTCACCTCACCCTGGCTTCCCAGTGATAAGAAAGACTCTGAGTTTGCACTGCAGTGAGTCTGGTTCATTTCCTGGTCAGGGAACTAAGATCCCACATGCTGTGCCTTGCAGCCAAACAAAACCAAAAACAAAACAAAAACCCAGCAACAAAAAAACCTGAATTTGAATTTTGACCTGGATTCTTCAAAGAAAAGTCAGCATGATAAAATCTTGTTTTAGATTTTACAGATGTGAAAGGGAATCTGCAAATCTCTAGATTCTCAGTCCTGGAGCCGTGGGTGGAGAGTGAGCTCCCAGGGGTCAGGCCGACATGGGAACAAGTTTCCGTTCAGCAGTTCACCCGCTCTGGGACCTAGGATGGATCCTTTTGTCTCTCCTAGCCTCAATCTCTCTATCTGTAAATGGGAGACTGCTACAGCTACTGCTACGTCGCTTCACTTGTGTCCAACCTTGTGCGACCCCAGAGACGGCAGCCCACCAGGCTCCCCCGTCCCCAGGATTCTCCAGGCAAGAACATTGGAGTGGGTTGCCATTTCCTTCTCCAATGCATGAAAGTGAATATCGAAAGTGAAGTCGCTCAGTCGTGTCCGACTCTTAGAGACCCCATGGACTGCAGCCTACCAGGCTCCTCCGTCCATGGAATTTTCCAGGCAAGAGTACTGGAGTGGGGTGCCATTGCCTTCTCCGAAATGGGAGATTAGCAGCCCATAAGACAAAGAGATTGACAATAGATGTCGCCTGTGGATTGGGGAACACGGTGTCTGGTGCCAGGTGAAGTTCAAGTGAGAGCTTCTCCGCGCTGTGGCTGAGTGTGTGTGTGTGTGTGTGTTTTCTGCGTGTTGACTGTGTGCAGCATGTGAGATCTTAGTTCCCTGACCAGTGACTGAACCCCTGCTCCTGCAGTGGAAGCACAGTGTCTTAACCACTAGACCTCCAGGGAAGTCCCTGATTGTGGTTTCTGACCAAACACGAGAGTGGACTCTTGGACCTCACCAGAAGGAGGAGTGGCTCTGGAATTCTCTGATGCCCAGTCACAGTGGGTTTGACTGCCCCTGACCACGAGCAATGGGCTCCTCCATGTCCCTTACCTCTGTCACCCCAGGCCTCCCTCTCCTGCTGCTATTGGGTGAGGAAGAACCACTGGATTGGGAGTCAGAAGGGCCCCCTCCCCAGCCCCGTGACTGTAGGGGTCGTGCTTCCCATCTGAGCCTCCTCTTTCTCCCATGTGAGATGCAGGGGTTCTGGTTGCACCAACTGTGTTTTTCTATGGACCACAGCAGCATGAGGATCCAGAGAAATGGCTGGGATGGAGTCACAGGGCCTCCCTGTGTGGCAGGAAGCTGTGCCCTGGCAGTGAAAATGAGAGGTGATGCAAAGAATCTAGAAGGCAGTGGTGAGCGGGTGGGGGAGGTCCCTGTAGAGGATGGCAGGGACCCTGTTTGGTTCATCTCTGATGCCCAGTGCCCAGGACAGGCAACTAGACAGACATTAGACACACAACTCACAATCCGACTGTGTCTGAAGTTGACATGGGCAAAGGATTGAGAACGAGGGCATTCTAGGAAGAGGGACCAGCCAGTGCAAGGGCCTAGAGGTATGATTTTTTTTCAGATGCCGTGGCTCTGTGACCTGTTTTCTCCTTCACAGCTGCCTTGAAGATACTGATAATAGTAGAGCTCATTGTGTGCTGGTGATTTACATGCATGATCTCATTCCATTCTGGGGAGTAAGATCCCCTTATTCCCCTGTTTTAAGATGAGGAAACCAAGGCACAGAGAGGTTGAGTGGCCAAGGTCACACAGCTAGGAAGAAGGAGAAGCAGGATTCAACCCCGAGATAGTCATCCAGAGGATGAGATGTTTGGATAGCATCATCGACTCAATGGACATGAGTTTGAACGAGCTCCGGGAGACAGTGAAGGACAGGGAAGCCTGGTGTGCTGCAGTCCTCGCGGTTGCAAAGAGTCGGACACGACTGAGCGGCTGAGTGTCATCCAGACACTTTTCAGGCTAGTGCCTGTCCCCAGGCCAGGACAGCCCCTACCTGCAGCCTCTAACTTCTGTCTCCCTCCCCCACCCCCAGCTCCCCAGAGGTCACATGTGCACCGACGTGGGCTCATAGGACTGGCCGGGACTATCGACTGTGTTGGCCCTCGCCCTGCCTTGGTCTACGTGAAATATGGCTGCTTTTGTGGTCTGGGGGGCCATGGCCAGCCCCAGGATGCCATAGACTGGTGAGTGCATGCTGGGGGCTTAAGGTCCCCACCCCCTGGGGTGGTTAAGGCTTATGAGGAGATACCCAAAACTGAGGTTGGGGTTTAGATATGAAGCCCCCAGCAAATGGTGCTCCTTGCAGGCAAAGGGTCTCCTGGGCAACATGCCCATGAGGCCAGACCTTGGTGCCAGCTGGCCCCCAGTCTGGCAGGGTGATTACTTTAGCTGAAAAAAAAAATCATACATCACTGATCAGACTTATTATACACCAAAACTGTCCTGAGAGCCCCTTTGAGTTCTCACAACAATCCCATTTCAGAGATAAGGAAACTGAGGCCCAGAGAGATCAACTTGTCTAGAGCCACATACAGAGTGAAGGGTGGGGGCTGGGATTTGAGCCCAGGCAGCCTGGCTGGATTCACGCCCCTGATCACTGCCTTCTGCTGCTGGGTGAGAAGGACCTGTTCTGTGCCAGGCTGTGGGCTTAGACCTTGCCATGACCGCCTCTCATTTGCCACCACAGCCATGGCCGTCCGATGGTGATTCCTATTTTACAGACTGGGTCCCACAGCCACTCATCCATTTCCAGAGTAGTCGGGGGGCAAAATGTTGGTTGTCTCCTCCGGGTCTTGGTGGATAGTTGTCACTGACAGGTCTCTATCCAGCCTCGTGCCCCCAAGACTCCTGCCGTTGGCCCTGCCCTTCCTCCCACACTCTGCGTGTCTGGCTCCTGCACATCTTTCCAGACGTAAGCCCTCTTGGAAGTCTTCTCTGAAGCCTAGCTGGACCTGGCATCCCCTCTGGCTCCCAGAATCCTGTCACCTGCATCCTAGTGTTTCTCGCCATGCCCGCTGCATCTGGAGATTTGTCTGCCTCCCCCATCCTGGGGTTGGGGGCTGGTGCTTGGGCTGAGACCTCAAGCAGGAAGAGTGGGCAGGAATTTCTCCCAGGGAGAGGCAGATTAGGGGCAAAGTCAGGAGGCAGGGAGGGTATGGCTGGAAGGGACCAGCGTGGCTGGAACTCAGAGGCTCAGAGACTGAGGCAGGCAAGGGCCAGACTTGAGGATGGCAGAGAGATAGAGGTAGGGCAAGACACACTGGGGTCAGTGGAATTAATTCCCAGGACGGGGATTCTCAGGGACAAAGCCTGGACCAGAAGATGCTCTCCCCTGTGGGTTCTCATTCTCCTGAAGTTATGGCACGGGAGGATGGCCAAGGGACCATCCTTGCCCTTACTCACCCCTTGGTCTGTCCATCTGCTATCCACAGGTGCTGTCATGCACATGACTGCTGCTATACACATGCCGAGAACTCCGGCTGCAGTCCCAAGTTGCAGCCCTACTCCTGGAATTGTGTCAATCAGACTGTCAAGTGTGGTGAGTTCCCAACATAACACCCAGCAACAGCCATTGGCTGGAACATGAGGGGCTTCCCACTGTAGGTGGGGCCATTCCCCCATCTGCCCCAGTCTCCACCATGCCCTATTGTCTCTCCAACATTGAGGCCAAGGGTCAATTACCATACTTCATTTCTCCTGTGCTGTTGATTTTGTTAAGAAAAAGGAATTTTTCTGTCAAACCTAGGAAAATAGAAGGTAGGTCCAAAGGCTGAATGATTTGAGAAAAATGAGAGTGGTGAGCAGAGCTCATTTGTTTATCAGAATGAAGAGTATGCCTGTGTCTAATGGATCCCCTTTGTGTTAGCACTGCCGGCCCCAGGGGATGTCTGAGTTTGCAGACCCTGGCCTGTGGCTGACAGCTTGGTCTGTGGTTCAGATTCTGTGATGTCACCAAGCCCTGATCTCCTGGGGCCTCAGTTTGCTTACTGGTAAACTGGGAGTGGAAATCCAGCTGGCCTGTGGTGGGGCTGGAGTGACAGTTGTCATGGCATTTCATGCCTAATAGATGTCGTTAATGGTCTGTTGAAGAAATGACCCAACACAGAACCTCCAATGAGCAAGACCAGGCACAATTTCATGGAGCCCAGGATTTAGGAAAGGACGTGAACACAGTTCTGAGTAACCCTGAATGCCCCCAAGAGAAAGTGATTTCTCTTTCAACTTTCTTTTAATCCTTCTAATTTTTTGAAATCAGGAGAAAGTCAGTTTTAATTTAGCTAAAACATCTGTGGGACCCTCCCTGATCCTTTTGAACACAGAGAGTAGATTTCTGGCTTATAATGTTATTCAAAAACTGTTCTATTCTTAAATTTAATTCTGACTTAAAAAAATCCTTCATATCTATCCATCTATCATCTATCTGTTTATCTATTACTTCTCTTTAACCACAAGCAGCATGTATTTAATGAGGATAATTGTAACATAACCTGATATCACTGTACATTTTACATGATTAGCTACCTGTAAAGCTGAAAGAAAAATAAACCTGTGGTTTAAAATATTTTGTCCCTCAGGGCAATATTACTGGTTTTCAAAACAAACCAGTATGAAAAGGAATGAAGTATTTGTTTTTAGGATTATCTTCTGATGGATGGTGTTTTCTATTTACAGTTTCTGTTCACATAAATTTAAAAAGCCGAATCAAGGAAAGAAACAGGATGTGAATAATTGTACAGGCACGGTGTAGATAAGGCTGGGATTTGGGCAGTGAGACTCCAAGTTATCTGAGAAGCTGAAATGAAACACACAGACAACAGACTCTGTAACTTTTTTTTTTTTCTTTTTACTCTTAACTGAGCATAACATAAAATTAACCATTTTAAAGTGTACCTTTCTGTGATATGTAATGCATTCACAATGGCCTCCAACCGTAACCTCTATTTCCAAAACATTTTCTTTTTCTTTTTGGCTGCGCGGGGTCTTCCCTGACGTGTGCGTGCTTTCTCTAGTTACAGCAAGTGGGGGCTACTCTCCAGTTGTGGTGAACAGGCTTCTCCTTGCAGTGGGTTTTCTTCTTGTGAAGCAGGGCTCTAGGCCATGTGGGCTCAGTAGCTGTTTGACTCGGGCTTTGTTGCTCCATGACATGTGGCATCTTCCTGGACCAGTAATGTGTCCCCTGCAATTGGCAGGCAGATTGTTAACCACTGGACCACCAGGGGTTCCCAAACATTTTCATCAACATCCCCCCCAAAATCATGTACCTGTCAAGTGCTCAGTTTCTATTCCTCCTCCTTCCAGCATCTGGCAACCACCAATTTGCTTTCAGTCTCTATGGATTTACCTATTCTAGATATTTCCTATAAATGATGTCATATAATAAGCCTTTTGTGTCTGACTTCCTTCGCTTAGCCTCATGCTTTCAAGGTTCATTCATGTTGTACATGTATCTGAACTTCATTCCTTTCTATGAATAATATTCCAGTGTAGGTATGTATATACTACCTTTTGCTTATCCATTCATTCATTGTAGGACTTTGTATTGTTTCTGAAACTGTTTACCTCAGGTTGGGACTTGAACCCAGCCAAAACCCAGTTTGGGACTTGAACCTACATCAAGTGAGGTGAAGTGAAAGTTGCTCAGTTGTGTCCAACTCTTTGCGACCCCATGGACAGTCCATGGAATTCTCCAGGCCAGAATAGCCATTCCCTTCTCCAAGGGAGCTTCCCAACCCAGGGATCAAACCCAGGTCTCCCACATTGCAGGTGGATTCTTTACCAGCTGAGCCACAAGGGAAGCCCAAGAATACTGGAATGGGTAGCCTTATCCCTTCTCCGAGGGATCTTCCCGACCCAGGAATCAAACCAGGGTCTCCTGCATTGCAGGTGAATTCTTTACCAACTGAGCTCACATGGCTGGAACTCAAACCCAGCCAAAACCCATGGTACCTGGTTTCAGGACCTAATGAAGCTCAGGTTCTTGATATCTCATTGCAGAAAGAACTCAGTGGGAGACAAAGTGATAGGTGAGAAGTGGATTTATTCAGATTCAGAGAGAAGCACACAGAGAGTGTGTGCCATCACAGAGGGGGAGTGTGGCCGCAAAATGTGGTATGGTTGGATTTTATAGGCTGGGTAATTTCACATGCTAATGAGTGGGAGGATTATTCCAACTATTTTTGGCATGAGGTGGAGATTTCCAGGATTGGTCCACTGCCCACTCCTTGGTCTTTTGACAGTGCCTTGGAACTCTCATGGCATCTCTGGGTGTGTCATTTCACTTGCTGATTGAGGATTAGGGTCTAGTCTTGCCTGCCATTTTGGTCCCATTTGATTCTAATCAGTTTATGGTGTATCCTTGGGCTATGTCATTCTTTCACAGGTTTTGCCCTGTTCCTTTTCTTCCTGTTGTATTTCCACCTTTTAACTACTGGGAATAGTGCTGCTGTGAACATTTGTGAACAAATATTTGTTTGAATACATGTCTTCGTTTCTTTGGGGGCATATACATAGGAGTGAAATTGTTGCATTGCCTAGTAATTCCATTTTACTTTTTGAGGAACCCTTCCCTGGTGGCTCAGATGGTAAAGAATCTGCCTGCAGTGCAGGAGATCTGGGTTTGATCCTTTGGTCAGGAAGATCCACTGGAGAAGGGAATGGCTACCCATTCCAATATTCTTGTCTGGAGAATTCCATGGACAGGGGAGCCTGGTGGGCTATCGTCCATAGGGTCACAAAGAGTCAGACGTGAGTGAGTGACTAACACTTTCACACCAATTTTTGCTATAGGAGCTGCACTGTTTTACATTCTCATTAGCAATGTATACGGTATTTCTCCACAGCCTTGCCAACATTTGCTATTTTTCTTTTTTATTTATTATTTAGTGGAGATAATTAGTGTATTTTGATTTGCCTTTTTCTCATGACTAATGATGCTGAACATCTTTTCATGTGCTGGTTGGTCATTTTTCCATCCTTTTTGGAGAAATGTCTATTCAAGTCTTCTGCTCATTGAGCAGTTTGTCCTATTGTTGAATTGTGAGAGTTTCTTGTTCTGGATACCAGACTCTATCATATATGTGATTTGCAAAAGATTTCCTACCATTCTGTTGCCTTTTTACTTTCTTGATAATGTCTTTGGTATACAGAAGTTTTAATTTTGACAAAGCCCGATTTATCAATTTTGTCTTTTTTATCTGGGGGCTGCACTGGTCTCCGTTATGGCACACGGGCTTCTCCAGTTGTGGTGCATGGGCTCTGGAATGCCTAGGCTCTCCAGTTGTGTTGTTAGGGCTCCAGAGCGTGTGGTCTCTCTAGTTGGGGTGTGCGGGCTTAGTTGCTCTGCAGCGTGTAGGATCTTAGTTCTCCAGTCAGGGATCACGCTCACCTCCCTGCTTTGGAAGGCAGATTCTTAACCACTGCACCACTAGGGAAGTCCCAATTTTGTCTTCTGTTGATTGCGTTTCTGGTATCCTATCTAAGAATTTGTCACCAGATGCAAGGTCATGAAGATTACCCCTATATTCTTCAAACAGTGTTATAGTTTGAACTCTTTTATTTTTTAAAATTTTCTTGAAGTATTATTGATTTACAATGTCGTGTTAATTTCTGCTGAACAGTGAAGTGACTCAGTTATATATTTTTTTCCACTGAACTCTTAACTTTAGGTCACTGATCTATTTTGAGTTTTTTTTTTTTGTCTATGGTGAGTGGTAGGAGTCCACGTTTATTCTTTGGCATATGGATATTCAGTTGTTCCAGCACCATTTGTTGAAGAGACTCTTTTGTCCCCATTAAATTGTCTTGGTACTTTTGTTGAAAATCACTTGGCCCTTAGATTGGTGTCATCTCTGAGCCTGTTTTCTTACCTGGAAAATGGATGTTGCAAAGATGAAAAAAAAGTTTATAATGTGATATCCAGATTGGATGGAGGTTGTGACTTTCTTCCCTCCTCTCTCCTCCATCCCTCATCCTTATCTGAGCTTCTCTCTGATCCCCACTGCCTCCGCCTGAGAGAACTGAGGGTCTGGTGTGACTCTTCACTGAAACCCCAGCTTCTGCAGACTGGTGTGCTCTAGAGGCAAGGAGGCAACACTAAGCGTTACACAGAAGGATATTCCTGGATATGCACAGACTCTTACCCGTGTCTTCTTAGTCTACATTAAGAGCTGGCTCAGAGAAAAGCGGAATTAATACGGAGACATTAATACGGAGTCCTTGAGTCAGTCAATCGAGGACTGAAAATGTCCCAGACATCGTCTCATCCAACCATCTCACTTAGAGCTGCAGGGGAATGAAGCCCAGGGAAAGAAGTGACTTGCTTAACCTGGTGATGATAAGCCCACTTCTGGGCATATTCTCTGTCCCCACACTGCCCCCTTCCATTGTGAGTGGAGAGGAGAAGTGGACCTTGAGTAGAAAATATGTTAAAGATCTTTCCCTTCTCCCTTCAGCCTGCATGTTCTGCTGCCCCTAACCACGTGAAAGGGCTTCCCAGGTGGCACAAATGGTAAAGAACCCGCCTGCTAATGCAGGAGATGCAAGAGACGTGGGATTGATCCCTCGGTGGGGAAGATCCCCTGGAGAAGGGAATGGCAATCCACTCCAGTATTCTTGCCTGGAGAATCCCATGGACAGAGGAGCCTGGTGGGCTACAGTCTATGGAGTCACAAAGAGTCGGACACAACTGAAGAACCCGCCTGCTAATGCAGGAGATGCAAGAGACGTGGGATTGATCCCTCGGTGGGGAAGATCCCCTGGAGAAGGGAATGGCAATCCACTCCAGTATTCTTGCCTGGAGAATCCCATGGACAGAGGAGCCTGGTGGGCTACAGTCTATGGAGTCACAAAGAGTCGGACACAACTGAGTGCGCAAGCACACACACACACACACACACCCATCTAAAAATGATATTTGTGAAATACTTATTAGTGTGTCAGCTAGTGGGGCTGTGCCTATTTACAGAGCTGCTTTCCCTGAACTGAATGAAGAGAACCAAAATATCTATTATGCATTTTTTGGCTAAAAATATTCTCTTATTCTGTTTGGAGATATTCTGAACTTAGCTGTTTGCTTAATTACAGGTGTGGCCCATTTTCCATTTATGGGCTTGACAAATATATATTTTAAAAATATTAAGCATATAATAATATTTACCGGCAGGCCTTTATTTTAAACTTAACCCTTGGGAGCTAGGTTTCCTTTTTCAGTTTTTTATTATTCTTGAATAACATGAATCTGTTGGGCTTATGAGGCCATAGAATAGTAAGACCAAGCCTTGTTTTTCAAAGGATTTTCTTGCTCAGGGAGACGTGGGGAGCATAGCGGAGGGACAGACACTGGGTCAGGGGATGCTGGGCTGGAATCCTGGTACACTCTTTCCCAGATTTGTGGCCTTGGACAAGTTACTGAATCCCTCTCCTTTTCTGTAAAATGGGAATAATAAAACTCTGGTGCTGGGTTTGTACAAAAATTGGAAATGATATATGTCTTTTCTATATTCTCCCAACAACCATTATTGAGAATCTATTCTGTGTCAGGCTCCCTGATGGGCAAAACAGAGGAGCATGGCTCTGTGGTCGAAAAAGGGAGCAGGAAATAGTGTCCATGCCAACTGCTCTTATAAGTGCTTGTTGGAAAAGAAATCAATGAAGTACTATGCATGAAAGTGAAAAATGAAAGTGTCAGTTGCTCATCCATGTCCGACTCTTTGCGACCTCATGGACTACAGCCTGCCAGGCTCCTCTGTCTGTGGAATTCTCCAGATAAGAATACTGGAATGGGTAGCCATTGCCTTCTCCAGGGGATCTTCCACTCTGGTTGCTGCAAGGATTATAGCTGGAGGGAACAAGGGTGGCAGCTAGGCCCCCCTGTGAGGCTGTTGCAGGGATCTGGGTGAGAAATGCCTTGGACGATGACAT
The DNA here is from genome assembly GCA_006410675.1 of Oreotragus oreotragus. Lineage (NCBI taxonomy): Eukaryota > Metazoa > Chordata > Mammalia > Artiodactyla > Bovidae > Oreotragus > Oreotragus oreotragus. Next base: position 148,524 of record SJYX01021496.1, on the reverse strand, counting down.
CAGTGGAGGTAGCGGAAGGTGGAGCCGGGGGACTCCCATGGATGGGGGAGGGAAGGGGAAATGGCTGGAGTGTTTGTGCCCTGTCCTTAGACAGCTGTCCTTGGGCCAGCTCTGCGGGAACAGTGCAACCTTGGAGCTTCAGTGGCTCTTTCCTCAGAAGTCCCTAGCCCACCAGGTCATGTTCCAAGGGTGTGGCCCGTGGAAATTTTACCGGTAACAGTGCTGGCTCTGGTACCAGCTGGTTCATTTACCAACTTTTACATATTAGTTTTATCTACATAAATAGATAATCACACACATACATGTGCCTTTTCTGATTCAAACCTAATCCACATTTGTTGTGGAAAATCAAAATATGCCAGAATCATTGTAATGTAAGAAGTTAGGGTCCATCCACCAGCATTAACGAGCTTCTGTTGCTTGGCATGTTGTTCTCCTCCAGATTTATGCATGTCTAAACAGACAAACAAGAACAAATATCAGGGCTTCCCTGGTGGTCCAGTGGTTAAGAATCTGCCTGCCAAGGCAGAGGATGCAGGTTCGATCCCTGGTCCGGGAAGATCCCATAAAGCAGCTAAACCCGGGTGCCACAACTATCGAGCCTGTGCTCTAGAGCCCGAGAGTCGCAACCGAAGGCACCGCACTGAGAAGCCTGCACGCTGCATCTCGAGAGTAGCCCCTGCTTGTCACAACCAAAATCCACTCACAGCAACAAAGACCCAGCACAGCCAAAAATACATAAAATAAATAATTTTTTAAAAAAAGAACAAAAATTGGATCACATTATATATATCATG
>SJYX01021496.1:99707-124352 GCA_006410675.1 Oreotragus oreotragus | reverse complement strand
AAAAAAAAAAAAAAAAGGTAAAACAATAAATCTTTTATCTTAGGACCACTATCCCCATTCTTCAAAAAATTTGAAACTAGTGTTTTCCAGTTTTAAAGTAATACAGGCACACACTGCTATATTCAAAATGGGTAACCAACAAGGACCTACTGTATGGCACATGGAACTCTGCTCAATGCTATGTGCCAGCCCAGATGGCAGGGGCGTTGGGGGGAGGATGGACACATATACTGTGTATGGCTGAGTCCCTTTGCTGTTCACTTGAGACTACTACAGCATTGTTCATGGGCTATTCCCCAATACAAAATACAAAGTTTGAAGTTTGGGAAAATAAAAATTAAAGTAATACATGCACATAATAAACACAATCTTCTTTTTCAAATGGCACAGAATTGAACTGAATGACAAATACAATTCAGCCTCTCTTCCATGTCGCAATTCCTAGGTGAGAACACTGTTCGCAGTCTGTGTATCCTTCCAGAGATCTATGATCCACACAAACATGTAGGTTTTCTAACGTGCTTTTTGTTTTCAGTTAACAATACCACTTGGGCCTCCTTTCTGGTTAGTGCGCCCCAGGTGACCTCCTTCTTTGTAATGGCTACCAGTGGGGCTGAGCTGTATTTACTCAACTTGCGCCTAACAATGGGCATGGAAGTTGTTATCCATGTGCGACTGCCAGCGATATTGGCGTCAACATCTTGTTCAATGGTTTCTGTGACTCAAATGTACAGCTCTCATTGATTCTCTGAGGTCACTGACTGAGAAGGAAAAGGGACCAGGAGGCCCAGGGTCGTGCTGGCATTCCCAGTGTGTCCTTCGGAAGCAACAAGTCACTGCAACACATACCTCATTTCACCCCTCAAGAACCAATGGCGAGGAGCCCAGGAGTCAGGCTCCCGGGTCCTTCCTTGATCAGACCACTATGCTGCCTGTGTGCTCAATGCAAAGAAGTGAAATGAAGATCAAAGAGTAAGTACCGCTTAAATTTGAATAGTTAGTGACAAACTGCTCTCCAAAGAGACGGCGCCAATTTAGGATCCGCAAACATGAGTGCCTCTTTGCTCATGTTATTATGAAATGTTCTCATCCTTGACAATGTCAGAGTTGAGAACAACATAGGAGGTTGTCTCCGTTTGTACTAGAATTATCAGTGAGCATTACCACCACCCCCAGTCGACTTAACTGGTTATTTGTATTTAGTTTTCTCCATGATGTCTTGTTTAGGGTACAGGTCTGTGCATTTCAGATATTCTATGACTAATAAAAAATAGAGTGCTCCTCTTAGAGTACGGTACTCCCTACATTCTCCCTGTAAAAGAGAAAGAGGTACCCAGCGAAGAACAATTTATCAGAATCGAGTAAAGTTGATGACGTGCATTACTTGTGGCCCAGTAATCCCATGCCTCAGTGTACAGCACTGATAAGAAAGAGTGGCCATCAATGGGAGAGAGGACAGATGGTCAGGCTGATAAACAGGGGCCGGAGAGAAAAACTACTTGCACAAGTATCAGCTCACTTCATGCCTCTTAGGTTAAGGTTCAAAATCTAGAATGTTAGTGCTGTGGAGACACACCCGTAACACAAGCAGCAGAGCAGGCCCGGGAAGGAGCCACAGCTTGACAGGGGCTTCAGCTGTGTCCGCCATGTCTGCGAGCAGTGGGCAGACAGATAACTGTTATCCTGCTCTCAGTACTTTTTCTTTCTCCATTTAAGAAAATGTTCACCTTATACTCCCAGAGGTTCTGGGGGGGCTTCACGCCCAGGGCTTTCACTCGCTCCAGCTCCATGAGGATGGCTCTTCGGTGGCTGCTGCTTTCTATGGTATACGGTGCCTTAGAAAATTCTTCCTCTGTCAGAGTTAAAAGCAACCTGGGGGGACAGGGGTGGAAACAAACTTTTCAGTCAGAACCCCACCTTATCAACACAAATACACACTCTGGGCTTGAGGTAAGGCACCTAACATATGAAGTAATATGGCCAACAGCAAACAAGTGAAAGCTTACTATTTGCTAGGGACTCTCTGAAAACTCTTTGCTATATTATCACTGACCCATCTACCAATTCTGCAAGGTAGGTGGTATCATGTCCATTGTGTGGGTGAGAAAACTGGCTTAGAAAAATAAAATGACTCACCCAAGGGACACTCAGGAGGACCACTTTGCTCCTACCCTTGATCTTTCAGCTATGCACTCTGACCTTACTATTTTTCAAAGTATATGTGTGTTTGTGTAGGAAAAAAAAAAACCTAGAAGGAAATCCAATGAAATATCATGATAATAAGAGTAGCTGTTTGGGGGTAGTGATTAAAGATGATAGCAGATACATTATCTGTTCCCTTTCATCAGAAAATGTGAATTCACCGCCAGTGACTCCTCATTAAAGTACCCCATAAAGGTTTATTCTCCTTCACTTAGTAATGCCAGTTTAGGAAGCTCTCCTCTGGAAGGAAGACAGTTATGCAAAGTACATTGTATTAACAAGGCAGAGAATTTCAGGAGGGAGCAGGGTGAGGTGGGAGGTGGTGCTACTCTTTACAAAAAGCAGAGTGGGAGCATTTTGCTTCCTCAATAGAGAGTCAAGTGTTGAAAGTTCAGTTCAAGGGGAAAAATGGAGCAGGGTGGGAGGTGGGGCACCAGGCAGGTTACCTGGGGACCCCAGGTAGACAGCCTAGCAGTGAGGACCACGTGTCTGACTCAAATGGGTTAGAGAGCAGTGGCCTGGTGGTCTAAGTACATCTCTATTTGATCCCACCAAGGAAGGCAGGGACCCAGTAAAAATGGACAGGGCTCAGGAAGGGGCAGGGAGCTTTGCTGATGGGCAGAAGCAGCCTCCCCCATCGCTCAGCGATAAGTGAGTTCCTCAAACTAATGGGTTCCTCCATTTGCACCAAGGCAGTTTGGTACTGTCTAGAGCAGAAAAAAAAGGAAACACCATAAATGTGTGTTCATAGAGGTTGATTAATAGACCCTAGCATATATATATAAACACACACACACATACATATGTATATATACATATACATATAAATACAGGTCTGCTTAGAACAATCATATTTTTCATTTAAATAAATAATCCACAGTTCTTTGTGTAGAACTGTATAAACATTGAAAAAAATCTGGACACCTGTCCAGCAAGTGGTTTTTTTCTCAAGAGCAGGATGATGAAAGTATTTAATTTCTAATGTCCTATAGTTCCACATTATTATTTTGAAATAAATAAACGCGTTACCCTTACAATTGGGAATCAACAAACAATTAAGATGTCAACCAATGACATAAAATGGTATGGCTGCTTTAGGAAAGTTTAATGGTTTGCTAAAACGTAAACACAGAGTTACCTTATGACCAAGCAATTCCGCTCCAAGAGTACTGAGTATTGAAAATACAAGTCCACACCAAAACCTTTACATAAGCGATCACAGCAGCAGTGTTCCTAACAGCCCCCAAATGGAATCAATCCAAATGTCCATCAACTGAAGAACGAATGAAGGAAGAACGGAAATACTCTGAACAGGCAAATCCAGGAGACAGAAAGTAGAATGGTGCTTGCCGGGGGCTGAGAGAGGGGAAAATGAGGACTGACTGCCTTTAGCAGGAGCTTTCTTTTGGGGGGTGATGAGAATGCTCTAAAGCCAGATTGTGGCCATGGCTGCACATATCTGCAAATATATTAAAAACCATGGATTATACACTTCAAATGGGTGAGTTTCAGGGTATGCGGACAGTATCTCAAAAACACTGTTTCAGAAATGTCAGTAATGCAGCAGCAGANAAAAAAAAAAAAGACAGTTGTTTAGTTCTAAATACACTTAAAATGTTTAGAAGACAAAATAACACTGATGTCAACATTTAATAATATACCAAGGATTTCCCTGCTCGTCCAGTGGTTAAGAATCCACCTTCCAATGTGGGGGATGTAAGTTTGAGATGGGGAACTAAGATCCCATAAGCTATGGGGCCACCAAGCCCATGCACCACCACCAGTGAGCCTGCATGTCCCAACGAAGACCTGATGTAGCCAAAAGTAAATAGGTATTTTAAAAATGCATATACCAGGATTCAGAAAGAATGCACAAGAAGGTTGGTTATGGCCCTATTGGTAACAACAACAAATCAAAAACTTCTGCACGTCCACTGTTAGGGAAGCAGCTAAACAAAACATAGCATATTTCTACAAAGGAGCAATACATCGTTTTAAAAATAAGTTTACTGGATATCACTGGGTATCAAGATGAATAAATTTAATTCAAACATATTGTCTGAATGTAATAGGAAACTGGAAATACAGACCGTACACAACTGACATAAGAAAATATTTGCATTTCCTATTGGCACATAAATGTGTAAAAGTATCGTAACTGAAACTACTCTGAAAAAAAGGAAGAACTGTAAGATGGGGGGAGGCGGGGTGGAAGGGGTCTGTATCAGCAACGATCTGATTATCAAAAATTAACTCATAAAAAAAGAAAAAAGGTGAAGTTCAGTTGTAAAAGTTAGACCAACCATCAGGCCATGCTATAGGGCTCTTTATCTTCAATTATACACAATTTGAGAACTCCCCCCCACCCCCGCCCCTCTTCAATCTAAGATTAACCTGCAAATAAACCAAGGCTGACAGGTCAGACTTTAAAATACACTTCCTGTGAAAAAGAGAATGCTGGGTTAATGTTTTAACCTTCCTGGTACTCTTGTTGATAGAGAGAAGGCAACAGAAAGGATTTTAGGCTCATACATGAACATTATGAATAGAAAGAGGAAAAAACCCACCATCCGAAGGTCTTATCTGCTGTGTGATGCCACTCTATGAAACTATGAATGTGGCAAGTGCAACAGTTTAGTCAGAGATTATGAAAATCAGCATCACACTAGTTATTCAGAATCACGCAGTAAGACCACTTTCTCTATTCTACAATGTTCTCAATGAACACAAACCAGTCAGAAGCATTATGTACCAAGGGTTACAGAAAATGATTTGGTAACCAGTTTCTTTCTTTCCCTCATTTATAATAAATAATAGACATATCAGGGCCACTTGTGAGGAAGGGAGTCAGGACTTGCAGGCCCTTCAGCCCCCTAACTCACATGCCAGCAGGTGCAGAGTGACCCCCGAGGCAGTGGGCTCCACGTCTCGGGCCTTTCCAGACGTGGCTGCTCCCGTTAAGAGAAACCATGCTGTCCAAGCCCAGTGAGCTACTCATATGGACTTGAGCATTACCTGAGGAGAATATTGACTTTGGGGAAACCTTCCCATTTTTCTCTGCATTCTGGACACTCTGTTTTCTTCGAAGAGGCCCACCACAGAGCTAGGCAGTGCCGGCAGAAGCTGTGCCCACAATTCAAGGTGGTGGGGTTAACCAGGATGTCGTAACAGCAGTGGCAGGAGAATTCATTAATGGAAATCTGAGGGCTGGCGCTCTCGAGCAGGTCATTTTTCTCAAGGCTTGCTGCATCCAGATCATTCTGTGGAGACTCCTCCATCTCTTAGCAAATTCTGGAATCCATAGATATAGAAAATTACGGACTCAGCAGACCTATGCAAGATGACATTAAATCTAGGGGAAAAAGAGAGACAAACAACATAAATAAGTCAAATAATTTAGCAGGTGTTTGAGATGACAGATATTCTACTAAAGCTCTGATTTTTAAATGTGACAAACTTGGTTTCTAAAAATTTACATTTCATAAACCACATAAACATCACTAAATTTTTCGACTGTCACACTTTCAAAAATTAGGTAAAGCAAAAGGGTGCAAAGGAAAGTTCAGTGGGTTTGGGTAGGGGGAGGCTGGAGAATTCTAGATCCTTCCCTGCTAACTTCCTTGGAAGATTTAATTTCTCTGGCCTCAGTTTTCTCAATGAAATCTGTGACATTCTTTCAATGTACATAACTTTAAATAAATCAGATTCTTGGCCCACTAAAATGTCTGGAGTTGGCAGTAACAGATGCAATTCATATAAATAACAGATTTTAACCAAACAAATCTGCCTTCCCCTGAGGTAATTTAATATTTAAATATTATTTAATATATGACTTCAGAGGCTCCCATAGGGATGGTACCTGGAAGAGAGGCCTGGTTCTCTGAGATGCCCTATGCCAGGCCTACTCGCCTGGGGCTAAATATCCCTCCTCTCTCCCCAAATCAACCCAAATGTGCACACCCTGCCTTCTGGATCCCGCTAGTTTGGTGTCACAGAAACATGCTAACGTCACTAATAAGCTCATGGCAAAGGACCATTCTCTTCTCATTCTTATCTGGGTCTTAAGGGATTTTTATTGAGAAGCAATATGATGAGGGCATGGAGTTAGAAGTTCAACTCTCCATCTCTGGGACTAAGTTACCTGGGCTCTCCCAGCCTTATTTCCTCAACTTCACAGTGTCTTATGAGGGTTGTGCTGTGTTAAGCTGCTTCAGTCTTATCCTACTCTTTGCGACCCCATGGATTGTAGCCCACCAGGCTCCTCTGTCCACGGGATTCTCCAGGCAAGAATATTGGAGTGCGGTGCCATTTCCTTCTCCAGGGGATCTTTTCCACTTCAGATTGAATCCATGAATCCTCTTAGTCGCCTGCATTGGCAGGTGGGTTCGTTACCACTAGAGCCACCTGGGAAGCCCTTGAGGGTTAGAGATGGTGGACTAGGGTGGTGGATGGTGTAAACAGGGCAGAAAGGAATTGTTATTCATATTGCTACTGGAACTAGCATGCACAGACGCCGGTGGGGATGCTTTTCAACCTCACTATTATTACAGGAAAGAAAGTAAGTTGCTGTCGATCACCCACAACTGGTCTCACAGAGGACTCTTCGCAGGCACAGTGGTTGAGAACACAGGTACCAGGGCTGGGCCGTCTGCATTCTTACCCCAGCTCTGCCCTCTGGATTTGAGTCTCAGGTCTCTCATCTATTAATAGGCCGTCTGCGTTCTTACCCCAGCTCTGCCCTCTGGATTTGAGTCTCAGGTCTCTCATCTATTAATAGGGGTGGTAATAGGGGCTTCCCTGGTGGCTCAGTGGTAAAGGATTGTCTGCAACGCAGGAGACGTAGGTTTGATCCTTGGGTCAGGAAGATCCCCTAGAGAAGGAAATGGCAACTCAATCCAGGATTCTTGCCTGGGAAATTTCACGGACAGAGGAGCCTGGTGGGCTAAAATCCATGGGGTCACAGAGTCGGACACGACTTAGCAACTAAACAACAATAAACTACAATAGTATTTACCTCATTGGGAGGTTTCGAGAGTCAGATAAAAGAATGCGACTAAGGTGCCTGGCATACTAAGTAGACCATGCTGCTGCTGCTAAGTCGCTTCAGTCAGTGTCCAGCTCCGTGCGACCCCATAGACGGCAGCCCACTAGGCTCCTCTGTCTCTGGGATTCTCCATGCAGGAATAAATGGTAACAATTTCTGATTTTCAGGGAACTGAATCACTTTTTACAGGGCACAAATTTTAAATTAAGCATGATAACACTACTTTAAACAAGAAAATCTATAAACACGAGAATACAAATCAAGGCCACCGTTTGCTGGTCTGCTGCCCGTCTGATCCACTACAGTTTTCTGAATCCCTAAGAAACAATTACATCCGAGAAGTATGCTCAGCAAGTCAATGAGATGCGCTGAAAACTGCAATGCCTACAGTCAGCATTGGTCAAGAAAAGGGCCCAGTTCTTCTCCATGACAACATCCAACAACCAATGCTTCAAAAGTTGAACAATTGCGCTACGAACTTTTGTCTCATTGACCATATTCACCTGAACTCTTGCCAGCCGATTACCACTTCTTCAAGCATCTCAACAGCTTTTTGCAGGGAAAATGCTTCCACAAACCAGCAGGAGGTAAAAAATGCTTTTGAAGAGTTTGTCAAATCCTGAAGCACATATTTTTATGCTACAGGAATAAACATACTTATTGCTCATTGGCAAAAGTGGTGTTGATTGTAATGGTTCCTATTTTGATTAATAATGATGTGTTTGAGACTATTTATAATGATTTAAAATTCACAACTTTAATTAAACCAAAATTACATTTGCACCAACCTAATGTTAGTAGGCTATGGTCTTTCCGGCAGTCATATATGGATGTGAGAGCTGGACCACAAAGAAGGCAGAGAGCTGAAGAATTGATGCTTTGGAACTGTGGTGTTGGAGAAGACTTTTGAGAATCCCTTGGACAGAAAGGAGATCAAACCAGTCAATCCTAAAGGAAATCAACTGTCAATACCCTTTAGAAGAACTGATGCTGAAGCTGAAGCTCCAATACTACGGCCACCCGATGCAAACAGCTGACTCACTGGAAAAGACCCTGGTGCTGGGAAAGACTGAGGGCAAGCAGAGAAGGGAGTGACAGAGGACGAGATGGTTGGATGGCATCACTGATTTAATGGACATGAACTTGGGCAAACTCCATGAGATGGTGAGGGACAGGGAAGCGTGATGTGTTACAGCCCGTGGGGTCAAGAAGATAGACATGACTTGGCGACGGAACGTTAGTAGTTGCTTTGTTGGGTGGGAGAGGATCATGATTTTTTTGGTTTTGGTTTTCTGTATTTACTAAGCTGTTCTTAATGAAAATGATGTTTTAACTGCAAAAATACAGAGAAAATCATAAAAATAAATCACATTTGCTGATTATTTGTGTTTTAAAAAATTAACTGAATTTTATTTATTTTTGGCTGCACTGGGTCTGCATTGCTGTGTTTGGGCTTCCCCTAGCTGTGGCAAGAGAGGACTGCCTCGTGTGGTGTGCAGGCTTCTCCCTGCGGTGGCTTCTCTTGTTGCCAAGCTCAGGCTCGAGCTTGGCAGGTACTGCAAGCTTTAGTAGTCGAGGTTCATAGGCTCAAGCTGCCCTGTGGCATGTGGAATCTTCCCAAACCAAGACTGAACTGGTGTCCCCTGCATTGGCAGGCAGATTCTTAACCACTGGACAGGGAAGTCTTATCTGTATGTTTAAGAAACATTTAAACATTTTCTGCTTTCCTCTGGGCAGTCTCTTCAAATTACTTGAGAGAGCTCATATATACAGGTTTTCAGAGCAAAGAATCATTTTGATAAAGTGATTCCTTTATTTGTCCAATACTAATTAAACAACTACCATGTGGACGGAGTTATCCCAGGAAATAATCATTGGACCATTTTGAGCTACTGAGCACCACCAAGGAGCTGGGCACTGGTGGGCACTTGAAGTGCATTCACGAGTCCATCTACATTCACTGTTGGGAGGCAGGATACAGAGGGTGCTGGTGAGGGCTGCACAGGGGTGAGAAGAGATGGGCCTGATCTGGGTGCTGTTCTTGGTGCTTCCTGGGGAGCAGTGAGTGACACACCTGGAGATACAGGTCTGATACAGAGTCCTGTGTTCCATGCCTGGTTAACGACAGGTGGACAGATGAGAGCACATAAACGTTTTGGAGGCAAGTGAAATCAGTAAAGCTGTGCTTGAGGAGTGGGCTTCCCTGGTAGTTCAGAAGCAATGCAGGAGACCCTCGTTTGATTCCTGGGTTGGGAAGATCTGCTGGAGAAGGGATAGGCTACTTGTTCCAGTGCTTGAGGATGATAAATCTCATCAGGAAGGTGGGCTGGGCTGGGATAAGGTAGAAGGGAGGTGCTGTTCTGCGACTATGGTGACAAACATGAAGATGCAAAGAAAGAGATCAATCTATGCAAGAGATATTATGAGAGTCATTTCTGAGCTTTGGTGACTAGATAGAGGAATGATCAAAGAGGTTGTCTAGGTTCTAGAACTGGGGAAGTAGATGGTTCTGCTGATAGAAATGGGTCACAGCAGGGACTTCCCTCGTGGTCCTGTGGTTAACATTCTGCACTCCTGATGCAGGGGGCCCTGGTTCAATTCCTGGTCAGGGAACTAGATCCCACATGCTCCAACTAAGAACCTGCGTGCTGCAACTAAAGCTCTGGCACAACTGAATTTAAAAAGTCTGTGTAAACAAATGGGGCCCAGCTTGAAAGGAAGGTAAGTTGAATTTTGGAAAAGTTGAGTTTGAGATGATGACAAAATTTCCAAGAACTGCCTAGTGAGCATGTGGAGATGTGAAACTGTGGTTGTGAGGTTAGAGCGAGGCCAACTGTATGGATCTCGAAGTCATTTGACATGGCAACATATATGGAAATAAATTTCTCACAACCTTTTAAAACTAGAATGTACCAATAATTCTTAGTTTATCAGATCTGAAAGTTATTTCTCATAAGAGAAAAATAAGATATCAAAGTGTATTTTAAAAGTCATGTTTGGAAAAGCTGAGGTGGCCACTAACTGTTTTTTAATTGTCTTCAACAAACTAGAAATTGCATGGACTTGGACTACTTCTGAAAGTGGAGAGTGAAAAAGTTGGCTTAAAGCTCAACATTCAGAAAACGAAGATCATGGCATCTGGTCCCATCACTTCATGGGAAATAGATGGGGAAACAGTGGAAACAGTGTCAGACTTCATTTTGGGGGGCTAAAAATCACTGCAGATGGTGACTGCAGCCATGAAATTAAAAGACGCTTACTCCTTAGAAGGAAAGTTATGACCAACCTAGATAGCAAATTGAAAAGCACAGACATTACTTTTCCAACAAAGGTCCGTCTAGTCAAGGCTATGGTTTTTCCTGTGGTCATGTATGGATGTGAGAGTTGGACTGTGAAGAAAGCTGAGCACCGAAGAATCGATGCTTTTGAACTGTGGTGTTGGAGAAGACTCTTGAGAGTCCCTTGGACTGCAAGGAGATCCAACCAGTCCATTCTGAAGGAGATCACACCTGGGATTTCTTTGGAAGGAATGATGCTAAAGCTGAAACTCCAGTACTTTGGCCACCTCATGCGAAGAGTTGACTCACTGGAAAAGACCCTTATGCTGGGAGGGATTGGGGGCAGGAGAAGGGGACAATAGAGGATGAGATGGCTGGATGGCATCACTGACTCGATGGACAAAGTCTGAGTGAACTCCGGGAGTTGGTGATAGACAGGGAGGCCTGGCGTGCTGCAATTCATGGGGTCGCAAAGAGTTGGACAGGACTGAGCGACTGAACTGAACTAGGAATTCTGCTCATTTCATTTTACTCTAAATTGAAAAACTGAAAGTTAACAGAGAATGGGTGCACAACTTAACTGAATTCAACTGATCTTTTCTGCTATTTTTGTGTAAGTATTTGGGTTTTTTCCATTAAAGAAAGCAACAAGAAAGTAAAAGGAGAAAAGTGCCTCCCAGGTGATAAAAATCTAGCTCAGATACTAAAGTTCCAAGCTGTGGTCTTCTGACTTGGATAAACACACTCTCCTGCACTGCAAAGGCCTCTTTGAGGATGTTTATGATGATTCTCTACAAACGCGGCATACACAGCAACAGGCTGGAACTGAGAGCAGCTTTGCTGGCTAAGTTCCTTCATGGGGAAGCATGTGTTGGGGTGTGGTTAGGACAGGGTGAGAAGCATTTCAGCCCCACTCCCAGTGCCCTGCCCATACGGAGACACTTAGGTTTGTGCTTTATTACTGCACAACAAGACCAGTGTTGATTACCTTGCTCAAAACGAATGGGAAAAATGCCTGAGTTGGAAAAGCCTGCAAAACTGCAAACAGAGACAAGGTAAAAACAACGGCCTGGACACCCCAGAATTGAAGACCTCTGCTCTGAGTCACTCTGAAGAGCTGCGGTTTCTGACAGTTGAAGCTGGCTCTTCAGCTGACGTCTGTATCGGTGCTGCAGGGGGTCAGGGCACACTCTGAAATCACGGGCCAAGTTTGTGCTTGTCTACACAAGCGTTTTCCTGAAGGAAATCTAAGTTTTTATTTACTCTTTTGGGGATTCTCTGGTAGCACTAGGGGTGAAGAACCCTCCTGCCAATGCAGGAGACATGGGTCCCATCCCTGGGTCAGGAAGATCCCCTGGAGAAGGAAATGGCAACCCACTCTAGTATTCTTATCTGGAGGGCTACAGGCTACAGGATCGCAGAGTCAGATATGACTGCAGTGACTCAGCATGCAGAGCATGCAAAGCAGACCAGACCCAGATAAGGCTAAGAACCACTGATTGTCCAGTGAGATAAGGGCTTTATTAATGTAACCCCCGCTGCTCCCCACAGTGGCCCAGCATTACTGTCAAGAGCAGCCACCCTCCTCGACCTGGCAGTTTCAACAGTGGCACCATCTGTTCTTTTTTTTTCTTCCAGCCGCAGAGCATGTGGGATGGCCAAGGATCGAATCTGTACTGGAAGTGCACAGTCTTAACCACCAAGTCCCAACATCTAATCTCCAGACAGGCAACTTTCACGAGGTGCTTCTCTTTCTCCTCCTCCTCCCTCATTTTCTACTGAATTTGATTCCAGCATTTAAAACAATCTGATGTCACAGACAAATCCAGATTCCTGGCTGCTTCTGAAAATTCAGAAGATCTGGCAACCCTGGGCGCTCCTTTTGTGTGTTAAGAATCCGGTGAAGCTGTGTACCTGAGCACCTCCCCGCTTCAGAGGGAGCTGCAATCGTCACCCAGCTGGCTTCCTCACTTCCATTAGCTGCCAGATTTCAGTGGATATTTGTGTTTTTCATAACTTGTTCCGTAAGGTGCTGCCTTCTGGGTCCAGCACGAGAGAGTGACATTTCTAGGTTGACTGGCCTATTAGGCTAGAAAGCTTCTGGAGATCTATGGGCTTATAGTTTTTCTCTTTCTCTGCTGTTAGGTGGTTACTTATTGCTGGGAAGGTGGCTACTTATGAGGTCTTCCTCACGTTTTTCTACGTTACCCCTTCTATTCTGCTTTAGACTCAGAGGTGCCGGAGATTCTGCGTGTGAACAGCTGTGCATGAGGGCAGGGGTCAAGTTTAAAAATCCTAAGCTGGTTTTATTCTCATCATATCCTCACAGACCTAGCACCTATTTATCAAATACTTCAATAGAGGTTCTTAAAACACTTAATTTTTTGGAGGTCTTACCTATTCCTGGTTCTGAGGGACAGAGTAATACACCTCAGTTTTAAAATCAGAAGACAGATTCTGATTCCCAGCTTCACTACCAGCCATGAGATCACAGGCAAATTATTCATCCTCCCCAAGGCTCACATTACCAGACATAAGCAATGGGGTTACTGTTGCTGATCTGACAGGACTGGCCTTAGAATTAAGAGGACAGCACACAGGAAGCGCTCATGGTCCCTTCTTCCACATCACGTTCTAGTGGGTGACATTTGTCAATCCATTCAAGTGAAGAATTGCTAAGGTGGTGCCTTTCCTGCCCATGCCATATAACCAACAACTTACTCTACCATGTAACTTTTATTTATTAAAATGGCCACACATGCTTTTATTGCAAGAGACATGGACATTTTTTAAATTCTATATTATGTTTTTGGCTACATCTCAAGGCATGTGGGATCTTAGCTCCCCAATGAGGGATTGAACCCGTGCCCTCTGCAATGGAAACACACAGTCCTAACCACTGGAGTGCCCAGGAATTCTCTACCCTGTAACTTTTTAACACCTGGAGAGACACAACTTCCTGAGTAGCGCACCATCTCTAAAGTTGCCATGTCAAGAAATGGTATAAAATCTTCGAAAGCATCAATATGTGAAATATGACATGAATATAAGCACATGGACAAACTGCACAGCTGACATTTTCCAAAATGTTCATGGGTTAGGTCTGTTGGCACAACTGATAGGAAGCAATTGCTAGAAAATAATTATCACAAGATATCTATCACACCAACCTTATGTATATTCTCCCAAAGAAATACCTCACTGACAGGGTACAACTGTCTGAAAATCCATGGGGGGTAAAAAAGAGCTGGGACACATATAATGTCCCAACGATTCTATGTAACTAAAGACCCTGGAATGAATTCGGCTATTCCGTCCTTGGAAGGAAAGTTGTTGTCAAGAGCTTATCTATGGATTTATCCAGGGGCCTACTTTCCAGGAGGAGGCAGTGGCCCTGCTCTAGCCTGTTTCATTCTTCAGTCCTTCAACTCACATTTAAGAAAACAATATAATGATTTTTATTGAGTTTATTGAAGAAGAATGTATTAATTTTCAGCTTAAGAATTTTTATATCTTAGCTTCTAAAGACCTTACTACGTGATGACTGTTAATTCTTCAGGAAGTGAAATTATCAAGCTGCTTAGTTCAGTGAAATTATGGTTCTACCTCTTCACTCAACAAAACACTGACTGTGACTGTAATACATACTGAACGTTTTAGGAATAAGTCTTTGAAGAGCTAATGTATTGGGATTCCAGCCTGAAAAATGTGATCTCAACTATTTCCTAGCAGAGATGTTGGCTGCAAGAATACAAAGATTTTCGCTTTAGATTGGTCTCTAGTTAGGTTATTTCTTCCCGTTACATACTGCCCAACAACACAGAATAATGACAATTGCTAACATTGATTAAGCCCTTATATAATGTGAGAGGTATAATAATCTTATGGGATAAGTATTACTATCATCTCCATTTTACTGATGAGAAACTGGAGACCTAACTGGTATAGGACAGAGTCCGGTTTTTTGTCTTGCTTTTTCAAACAACACAAATTTCTTTTCTTTCTTACTTTTTCTTCTTTTTTGGCTGCACAGTGGAGCCATGTGGGATCCTAGTTCCCCGACCAGGGATCAAACCCATGCCTCCTGCAGTGGAAGCCAGGGAATTCCAGGTCAGGTTTTAAATCATGCTCTCATGTAAAGCCTGTCCTCATATACTACGTCATCTAGGCCACAACATAGAGGCGTCACTGTGAAGCTGAGAAATTCAAACTAGAATCTGACATCACTGCATTTTGGAACAAGAACTGCAGCTTGAGGCTGTTAGGGTGCCCATGCTCTTCCACCTAGGAGATAAACAAGCAGAAATACTCACAAGAGAAGTAGGGGTGATGGTGTTTGGGTGTACCTCATTTCTGGCACCCCTAGTCCACCCCTGGGGACACCACTTAGACACTAGCAGAACACTACAGAAATTATCAAATGTCCAAAGACACCCATTTCTAGTAATTATGAGATACACAGAAATGAGTCCAAATGCAAGCAAAGCAAAGATCAGAAGTGGCAATAAAAAGAGAATGTGGTAAATACTCCTTGCAGGTTGTGGAAACTGGCTTTCATTAACATAAGAGAACTTCCAGGCTCTTATTGTATAAAACTCTGTGTTTTTCCAACTTCAAAGAGACAGATTTTCTTTCTCAACAGGGTCAGGAATCACTAGGGCAAAGGTAGCCAGCCAGCTCATGGGTTATGTCTGTTGGTACAACTGATAGAAAACAACTGCTAGGAGATAATTATCACAAGATATCTATCACCCCAACCTTATGTATATTCTCCCAAAGAAACACCTAACTAACAAGGTACAACTGTCTGAAAAGCCATGGGGGAAAAAAAAAGGCCTGGGACACATATAATGTCCCAGTGATTCTATGTAACTGGACACTGATTTGCTGCCTACACTCGGAGGCCCTGAGATTTACTGCTCTGGAGTGCTGTTGTACGAGACAGGAGCACAAAGCGAAGGGAGGGTATGCAAACGACTTATCTTGTGTGAAACACTGGAGACGTCCAACAATTCAGAAAGTGATCAAAAACTACTGGTGGTCGCCACTAACCCATACCATAGCTACTGGTTTTTAAACTATCCCATTATGACTCACACATTTCTAAACTCATGAATCCTTTTCAGCTTTTGCACACTGCTGGTTGAGCAGCCTGTGCCTCTCCAACCAGATCCTGAGCTCTTGAAGCTCAGGAACCAAGTCAGAGAATTCTGTCATTGTACCTGAGAGTGACTGGCACAAAGCTGAGTTCTAGCTATTTGGAGCTGAAAACAGAACCCACAAACCTTTGATTTCTATCATAGAAATTTCTTAGAGTCTCTGTCGGAATCACTCCAGAAATTTGGTGAATTCAAACAAAGATATGTGGGAGAGAGGACCAGGAATGCTCCTTTTAAAGAAGCCCCTTAGAATATTCTTTACAAAAAAAAAAGTTATTTTTAATTGAAGGATAATTGCTTTACAATATCGTGTTGGTTTCTGCCATACATCAACATTAATCAACCACAGATCTTACTTACATGGATGTTTGGGAACTGAGAGCTGTTACATACAAATAAACACTTACAATCCTAAGTATATGTTTCACACAAGGTGAGGCAAGACAGTAACAAAATCAAGTTTAAATAACATTTCCAATTTCATTTCCTCTCCTCTCCAATCCTTCCTCTCTCCACAGTCCCAATCATCCTACTGGAGCAAAATCCTGTTCAAGTCCTTCCTTTACTCAAAACCTTCCCAACTGTGAGAGTATAAAACCCATGGTCATTTAAGAATCTTTATGGCCCAGCTGCAATCAACAGAACTTTTTAACTAAGAGCATGGACTCTGGGGCCAGAATGACTGCATTCAAATCCCAATGATTCCAATTATTAGTTGTGTGACCTCAGGCAAGTTACTTAACCTGTCTGTGCCTCAGTTTCTTAATCCATAAAATGGAGATATGGATAGTACCTGCCTGATAGGGTTGTTGACAGGATTAAATGAATTAATGCAAGCGCAGCACTCAGAATAGTACCTGGCACACAGTAAGTACAAAGTTATGTGTTCGTTTTTACTATTATTCTGATCACCTCCTGCTACTCACCTACTCATAGGTTATACTCTAGTCCCACCTGTTAATTCCTGCCCTTTCCCCACAGTGTTCTATCTGTAACACAGATACACACCATCTCTGGGTCAAAAGTGTCCAACTGACAAGACCCAAATCAACCATCACTTGAAAATCTTTAATGACTAACATTCCTCATAGCTCAAATTAATCCTTCCTGCCTCTGTGCACTAATGCAACTTTCATTTGTGCATGTTTTCTCATCTAGACTATGATTTCCCTGGAAACGTTAGTATAATTGAGTGACACAGTCCATCTATCTCCTCTGAGCCTCTATTTCCCATTTCTAATTTCAGGATGATAACAATTCCTTTGGAGGAAGCTTAAATGATTGATTTCTATCTACAGATAGTCTGAAAATCCACTGTGTGGTTGATTGGCATTAACAATTATTAATAGTGGTGTTTATTTAGTGCCAGCTAGCCTGGTAGGCTGCAGTCCCTGGGGTCTAAGAGTCGGAAACGACTGAGCAACTTCACTTTCACTTTTCACTTTCATGCATTGGAGAAGGAAATGGNAAATCCACTGTGTGGTTGATTGGCATTAACAATTATTAATAGTGGTGTTTATTTAGTGCCAGCTAGCCTGGTAGGCTGCAGTCCCTGGGGTCTAAGAGTCGGAAACGACTGAGCAACTTCACTTTCACTTTTCACTTTCATGCATTGGAGAAGGAAATGGCAACCCATTCGTGTTCTTGCCTGGAGAATCCCAGGGATGGGGGAACCTGGTGGGCTGCCATCTAGGGTGTTGCAGAGAGTCGGACGTGACTGAAGCGACTTAGCAGCAGCAGGTAGATAGTACCGGTGCCAAATAACGGAACTTAAAACCAAAAACTGCCCTGCAACAGCACAATTTTCCCATCAAGTTTATAGAGATCTGCAGGGAAACACTGAGCACATGTGTTTGTATATCCCTAGGCGGGCTTGTTTATAAGCCAGATGTGACAAAAACAAACCAAACCCAACCCAACCCACACGTGCACTCTAGCGTGTCAGCTCTGGGACTTGCTCCAGGAGAGGAAGGTAGTAAAACTCCTTCCCATTGGCGTTCCAGAGAGTGTCATCAAGACCATCTACAAGGTCTGGCCAAGGACTGGCCAATGGGCTTCGGTGAGGAGGACCCAACGAGGACTTAGGAGGGCAAGATAGCACCTGGCTTCTTCTCCCCACCAAAGCTGGAGGGCCGCCTTCTGTCCCGCCAAAGATCCTCTATCAGACACGGCCTGATTCTCTTTTGCCTTTTTTTTTTTGAATAAAGAGAACTCTCTTTTGCCAAGTCCAGATTTCTAAGCCATGAAGTCACAATCACAAGAGCTGAGTGTGTGACTCTGGGTTTCACTTTTCCTTTCTGCGAGTCCCTTATACTCTTTCAAAACGGGATCATTCGTTCAGCCCTGGGGCCAGAACGCACCCGGCTAATTAGATCTGAAGCCCAGCCTGGCGTCTATCAGGAGCCCGGTCAATTCTGCACGCGCTGTCGCACGCTGCGACCCGCGCTCCCGGGGGCAGGGTCCCGGTCATCTCCCTCCGAGGTGTGAGGCAGCCACGTCCTCTCCGTCTCGCCCTGGGGAGGGTGGAAGCGGAAATCCAAAAACTACAGGCTCGGACTGTGACCCGGGAGGGAACACAGGTGAGGTCCAGGAACCGGCTTGCCGAGGCGGGGCTCTCGGGAAGGATGGAGAAGCTGGCCAAGTAGGGGTCCGCGCCTCAAAGCTAAGGCTGAGGCTGCACAGAACCCAGGTTTAGGAGGGGAGATTCCGCCCACCTCCTCCGAGCCCGTCCTCCACCGCCTCCTTCCACACCAAGTCGACCCCGGCTGCACCCTGGCTACCCTCCGCCAAGCTGCTTCTTACCTCCGCGCTCATGGCCAACCTAGCCGTCGACCCCTTCCTGGGCCCCTTCGCGCACACAGAGGAAGAGGTAGCAGCTCCACTTCCGGAAATAACCTTGGACTCACTGCGGAGGAGGGTACCCCGCCGGCCCGCGACCATAGAGGAGAGGCCGCAGTTGTTCCCCAACCCCATGAACCCTGCGCCCTCCCGCAGCCTAGAGCGGCCACTCCCGCGCCTGGGGGGTCCGCGCAGGCGTACTACCTCCAGCCCCGCCCCTTCCTCTTGGGTGGCCAGACCTTGAGCGCAGGGCGTTACACCCTGAAGGTGCTCCCGCGGGGTGTCTGGTTTGTTAACTGCAGGAAACAGCTTTGCCCGGAAATTAATATTACAATACCGTACTGTACTCGCCAAGATTTTTTGGGGGGCGGTTACACTGTATGCAGAAATCAGAGGACCGTCGCTATATTTCCATTTGCAGTATTAAGAATCGGATTATTAAAATATCTTTTCTTATAACCACGTTTTTTTCTCACCCAGCGTCTTGGTTCATTAAGCTGTGCTGTGGTGTGCTTAGGCGCTCAGTCGTGTCTGACTCTTTGCGACCTCGTGGACTGTAACCGCCCGGCACCTCTCCATGGGGACTCTCCAGGCGGGAATACTGGAGTGGGTTGCCATGCGCTCCGCTAGGGGATCCTCCCAACCCAGGGATCGAACCCAGGTCTCTCGTATTGCAGGCGGGTTCTTCACTGTCTGAGCCACCAGTTAAGAATTCATTCTGATTATCTGCTTTAAGTCACTGGTCTGGAGATTGATAAAACTGATCATTTTTCCCCCTACCAATCAAATGTGCCAAGAGTAAAAAGACCGATGTTCTGTGCTAGTGCCGGGAGGGTATGAACTCATTTTCTAGGGGATAGTCTGGCAATAGGCAGCAGCATATTTTTAACATTGGAGTGAAAGATACATGACAAAGTTTACCATTTTAACTATTTTCAAGTGTGCAAATCACTGGCACTAAGTGTATCCACATTATTGTGCAAGCATAACTCACATCCATCTCTAGGACTTTATCATCTTCCCAAACTGGAAGTTCATATTCATTCAACAATTCTCAGTAGTTCCTTCCCCAGCCTCTGATAACTAGCTACCATCTAGGTATCACATGTAAATAGGATCATACAGTGTTTTGTCTTGTGACTAGCTTATTTCACCCACCATAGTGTTCTCCAGGTTCATCTACTTTCTAACATGTGTCAGAATTTCCTTCCATTTAGAGGTAGAATAATATTCCATTGTATGTATACGTGACACTTTGTTTATCCAGTTTATCTGATTATGGACACGGGTTATTTCCGCTTTTTGTCTATTGTGAATTATGCTGCTATGAATATGGGTGTACAAATACCTATTCAAACCTCTACTTTCAGTTAGTTTGGGTGCATGCCCAAAAGTGGAATTGCTGCATTACATTTGATAATTCTATTTTTAATTTTTAAAGATAGGCCATAATGTATTCCACAGGGGCTGTACCATTTTACATTCCCACTAGCAGTGGGCAAAGTTCCAATTTCTCACCTAATAGGCGTGACATGAAACCTCATTTTGATTTTCACTTGCGTTTGTGATGTTCGGCATCTTTTCATGCGCTTATTGGCCATTTATATCTTCTTTGAAGAAATATTTAAGTCCTTTGTCCATTTGAAAAATAATTTTATTTATCTGTTTATTTTGGCTGTCCTGGGTCTTTGTTGCTTTTCTCTAGCTGTGGTGAGTGGAGCCTACTCTCTAGTTTCGATGCTAGGGCTTCTCGTTGTGGATCTCAGGCTCTAGGGTGCGCAGGCTTCAGTAGCTGTGGCTCCTGGGCTCTAGAGCGCAGGCTCAATAGTTGTGGTGCCTGGGCTTAGTTGCCTTGTGGCATGTGGAATCTTTCCAGACCAGAGGTCAAACCCACGTTTCTGGCATTGTCAGGCAGATTCTTTACAACTGAGCCACCCGGGAAGCCCCACTCCACATGTCCATTTTTATACTGGATTGTTTGCTTTTGTGTTTTTTAGGCTGTAGGAGTTCTTTTTGTATTATGGATATTAACCCATTATCAGATATATGGTTTGCAAATATTTTCTCCCATTTTATAGGGTTGCCTTTGCACCTTGTTGGTAGTGTCCTTTGAAGCACAAAAGTTTTAAATTTTGATATGATTCAATTCATTGATTTTTTTCTTTTTTTGCTTGTGCTTTTGGTGTCATAGCCAAAAAAATCATTGCCAAATCCAATGTCATGAAATTTTGCCCTCTGCTTTCTTCTAAAATCCTTATAGTTTTGGCATTTGCATTTAGGTGTTTGATTTACTTTGTAATTTTTATACAGAGTTAGGTAAGGGTCTAACTTCATTCCTTTGAATGTGAGTATTCAATTTTCTCAACACCATTCATTGAAAAGAGTATCCTTTCCTCATTGAATGACCTTGGCATCCAAATCATTTGAATGTATATTCAAGGGTGTATTTGTGGGCTGTCTACTCTATTTCATTAGTCTCTATGTCTATTTATGTCAGTACCACACTGTTTTGATTAATGTAGCTTTACTGTAAGTTTTGATAATTATTGAACTTAAATTACTTAAAATTAAAGTGGCCATATGTGGCCACTACCTTCTATCTAGGACTTTCAAAGCTGATACCAATAGGCAGAGAAATATTTCATATTTTAAGTTTGACTACTTGTATTGGTTTTCACATTTACACAGAGACTGCTGCTTACACTAAGAATAGAGGACATAGCTAACTATATATAAATTTCCTTTGAATGAGGAGAGGAAAATGGACTTGTGGCACCTGGTGGGGATAATATGGTCACACTCTTACTTGTTCTTTAAGGTACATATTTTCTTTTGGGGGAAAATGGTTATTTTCTTTTCAAAAAGACCAAGTGGTTTATACTCAGTATTTCTCCCAAACCTAAGGGGTGAATTCAGGGAAATGTGACAGCAGGTCAGAACTCTGACCATAGCTTATTGACACATTTATTTCTACAGTGGTTTACAAGTCACATACATTATCAACACTGATCCTAAAACTGATTTAGTGGAAGAGAAAATAGAAGCTTAGGAATATTGAATAATTCCAGACCTAATAAACAGATGGTAAAGAATCTGCCTCCAGTGCAAGAGACCCAGGTTTGACCCCTGGGTCAGGAAGATCCCCTGGGGAAGGGAATGGCAACCGACTCCAATATTCTTGCCTGGAGAATTCTCTGGACAGAGAAGCCTGACAGGCCACAGTCCATGGGGTCACAAAGAGTCGGACACGACTGAGTTACTAATACTTTCTCTCTGACCACTAATATCTTGACTGAGCCTTAGAAGCCAGATCGTCTAACCAACTTCATATGGCTTTTGTGAAAGACCAAGATGAATTCTCAGACAGCCATTTTGCTTTTTTTGTGTTTCTTTTTCTTGGGGATGGTCTTGATTCCTGTCTCCTGTACAATGTCAAGAACCTCCATCCATAGTTCATCAGGCACTCTGTCTATCAGATCTAGTCCCCTAAATCTATTTCTCACTTCCACTGTATAATCATAGAGGATTTGATTTAGGTCATACCTAAATGGTCTAGTGGTTTTCCCCATTTTCTTCGATTTAAGTCTGAATTTGGCAATAAGGAGTTCATGATCTGAGCCACAGTCAGCTCCTGGTCTTATTTTTGCTGACTGTATAGAGCTTCTCCATCTTTGGCTGCAAAGAATATAATCAATCTGATTTTGGTGTTGACCATCTGGTGATATCCATGTGTAGAGTCTTCTCTTGTGTTGTTGGAAGAGGGTGTTTGCTATGACCAGTGCATTCTCTTGGCAAAACTCTATTAGCCTTTTCCCTGCTTCATTCCGTACTCCAAGGCCAAATTTGCCTGTTACTCCAGGTGTTTCTGACTTCCTACTTTTGAATTCCAGTCCTCTGTAATGAAAAAGACATCTTTTTTGGGTGTTAGTTCTAAAAGGTCTTGTAGGTCTTCATAGAACCNCAAAACTCTATTAGCCTTTTCCCTGCTTCATTCCGTACTCCAAGGCCAAATTTGCCTGTTACTCCAGGTGTTTCTGACTTCCTACTTTTGAATTCCAGTCCTCTGTAATGAAAAAGACATCTTTTTTGGGTGTTAGTTCTAAAAGGTCTTGTAGGTCTTCATAGAACCATTCAACTTCAGCTTCTTCAGTGTTACTGGTCGGGGCATAGACTTGGATTACCGTCCATATTGAATGGTTTGCCTTGGAAACAAACAGAGATGATTCTGTCGTTTTTGAGATTGCCTCCAAGTACCGCATTTTGGACTCTTTCGTTGACTGATGGCTACTCCATTTCTTCTAAGGGATTCCTGCCCACAGTAGTAGCTGGTGATTGCAGCCATGAAATTAAAAGATGCTTACTCCTTGGAAGGAAAGTTATGACCAACCTAGACAGCATATTAAAAAGCAGAGACATTACTTTGTCACTAAGGTCCATCTAGTCAAGGCTATGGTTTTCCCTGTAGTCATGTGTAGATGTGAGAGTTGGACTATAAAGTAAGCTGAGTGCCGAAGAATTGATGCTTTTGAATTGTGGTGTTGGAAAAGACTCTTGAGAGTCCCTTGGACTGCAAGGAGATCCAACCAGTCCATGCTAAAAGAGATCAGTCCTGGGTGTTCACTGGAAGGAATGATGTTGAAGCTGAAACTCCAATACTTTGGCCACCTCATGTGAAGAGCTGACTCATTTGAAAAGACCCTGATGCTGGGAAAGATTGAGGGCAGGAGGAGCAGGGGACGACAGAGGATGAGATGGTTGGATGCCATCACCGACTCAATGGACATGAGTTTGGGTAAACTCCAGGAGCTGGTGATGGATAGGAGGCCTGGCGTGCTGTGGTTCATGGGGTCGGGAAGAGTCGGATACCATTGAGCGACTTAACTGAACTGAAGGTGAATTCTTTTGATTAGTCCATGCTTATGGAGCATCTGCTCATGTCAGCAGTGTTGTAGGCTCCGGGAATCAACAGCAAATCAATAACCAACATAAAACTCCATTATGCAGGACCTCATCTGTTTTGCTCACCATCGTATTCCCAGTAGCTAGTGCCACAGCTAAGGGTCTCAGCTTTGCGTTCCCTGTCGCCTCTGCAAATAACCCTGTTTCCCATTATTCTTATTGCAGCACTCTGCTCTTTCTCTTTAAAGCGATCTTCGGATTTCCAAGTAGCAAGTTTGAATCTTGCCTGACTTTACGCTCTTCCCTCAAGTTCCATTGGGGTTGGGAATCTTGTCTTTTCTATTCACCCTGTATCCCCACTCCTTTCAGGGTGTCTGGCACATAATTGGAACTCAGGAAATATTTCCTTATCAATTGGATGGATGTCAGGTCACTCAAACTTCTCAAGTAAAAGGCCCAAGTCTGGTCGACTCCAGTGAGACCACGCCTTGGAGAACTTTGATAGCCACGCCCTTGCTGCCTCCCGGGAACGAAACCAACCCTTGGCCCCGCCTCCGCCATGACGCAGGCGCACGTGACGTGCGCCGGCGCGCGCTGTTTCCGGAAGTCGCCCCCGAGATCTCTGCCGCGGCTGCCGGCGCTGTCGCCGCGGAACTTCGCGAGTGGAACGGTTGAGGCGGACCCGGGCGGGGCCGGAGGCCTGGCCACTCCGCAGAATGGAGATAATCAGGAGCAGTGCGTGTCCGCTGTACACCTCCCCGCGTCCTCGCGGCAGTTCCTCACCCGGCCTGCTAGGCCCGCACGGCGGCAGGTCTACTTGACCCGGCCTGGGTCAGAGGCAGTCCCCTCAGGGGTTTGCTCCCCTTTTGCGCCTCTTGGGGCCTTGTTCGTCTCTGGCCAGTGCACCCCTCGGGGCTTATATCCCTCCGGTCTGTGCACCCCTTAGGGACTTGTCCTCTAATCCCAGGATCCTTGGAAGCTCCCCCTCCCTCCTTCCCTATCCCCCTAGTAACTCGTGGGCAGGAAGCCAGGCCATCGATTCTGAGCCTCTTCTCGGTTTCTCCGCAGATTTTAAGAGTAATCTTCACAAAGTGTACCAGGCCATAGAGGAGGCCGACTTCTTCGCCATCGATGGGGAGTTTTCAGGTATCCCTCGCTTGCAAGCTCGAGGCTGGCACCCTGCAGTGCATAGCCAAGCCTCCTGCCCGCCACCCCCCACCCCCCA
>SJYX01021496.1:36109-96758 GCA_006410675.1 Oreotragus oreotragus | reverse complement strand
CCCCCACCCCTCACCCCTGCGCCCTCCTGACCTCTGGCCTGGGCTTATACCTGCTGGTCGCTCCTCCCTGTTTGAGTTTTCTGGGTCAGGTTGCACGAGTCTCCACGTTTTCTCTTAAACGTTTCAAACGCACGAAAGAGGTTCGGTGGGTTTCCTGATTGGGTTTGTGGTTGTTAGAACTCTGAGGGTTGCAGATAAGAGACTACGGTTTTGATGCCGCTGAAAAACAGCTGGACAAAGTGTGGGACAGAGCTGGAGAGTTAGGGTCAGGCCTTTTTTGGTGTATGGTGAAATACACATAGCATAAAATGTATCCTCTTAACCATTTTTAAGTGGTTTTAAAAGTTATGTGACATGTAGGACATTCACACTGGAATGCCACCATCCCCACTGCCCATCTCCACAGAACTTTTTCATCTTCCAGAACTGAAACTCTACACATTGAACAGTAATTCCCAGCTTCTCCCTCCCCTCCGCCTCTAGCAATCATTGTTTTTGTCTCTATGAATTTGACTAGTTTAGACATTTCCTCTAAGAGGACTCATACAATATTGGTGCTTTGTGACCGACTTTAGGGTTGGACTTCTGCAGATAAATGAGGGTATTCCTTTAGGCATTAATCAAAGTGTTCATTGCCTGCCTTGTACACATGTATCTAGTACTTAGATTAGTATAACTAACAGTTATAATTGCAAGGTTCTTTTTTTTTTTTGGATCAAAAGTATCCAATTTTTGGTAAAGATAGCCATTTTTGCTACAAAGTGTACATGTTTCAAAGACTTCAGCTCTTTCTAAAGGAATCCATGTTGGGCATAATCTTCTTTACTGGGCATAATCCATTACTGGATTATAATTGCTTAATTATATATATAGTTGTATATGTAATTGTATATAATTATAATTACTGAATTATGATCAACCAATTGTATCAGTTTCAAGTGTAGAACATAGTGACTTGGTATTTTTATACATTATGGATTGGTTACCTCGCTAAGTCTAGTTACCATCTGTTATACAAAGTTCTTGTCAGCTATATTATTGGCTATATTCTCTGTGCTGTGACTTACTTATTTTATAAGTGAAAGTTTGTACCTCTTAAACCCCTTCACCTATTTGGCCTCCCCACCAACTCCCTTTCCCTTTTCTGGCAACCATCAGTTTACTCTCTGTATCAATAAGTCTCTTTCTGTTTCTTTCTTTTTTTTAAGATTTCATCTGTAAGTGAAATCATCATTATTTGCTTTCTTTGTCTGACTTATTTCACTCACTTAGAGAAGCCATGGCACCCCACTCCAGTACTCTTGCCTGGAAAATCCCATGGATGGAGGAGCCTGGTAGGCTGTAGTCTGCGGGGTCCCGAAGAGTCAGACACAACTGAGCAACTTCACTTTCACTTTTCACTTTCATGCATTGGAGAAGGAAATGGCAGCCCACTCCAGTGTTCTTGCCTGGAGAATCCCAGGGACAGAGGAGCCTGGTGGGCTGCTGTCTATGGCATCCCACAGAGTCAGACATGACTGAAGCGACTTAGTAGTAGTAGTAGCATAGTACCTTCTAGGTCCATCCATATTACAAGGTTTTTTTCTTTCNATGGCAGCCCACTCCAGTGTTCTTGCCTGGAGAATCCCAGGGACAGAGGAGCCTGGTGGGCTGCTGTCTATGGCATCCCACAGAGTCAGACATGACTGAAGCGACTTAGTAGTAGTAGTAGCATAGTACCTTCTAGGTCCATCCATATTACAAGGTTTTTTTCTTTCTTTTTTATGATTGAGTACTATTTCTTTACACCAGTTCTTTGCAATCCCATGGACTGTAGCCCATCAGGCTCCTCTGTGGAATCCTCTAAGCAAGAATACTGGAGTGGGTAACCATTCCCTTCTCCAGGGGATCTTCTCAACCCCTGGTCTCCCACATTGCAGGCAGATTCTTTACCATCTGAGCCATCAGGGAAGCCCCATGTGTGCATATATATGTGTGTATACACACACACACACATATACACACACATATATAGCATCTTCTTTACATATATAGGATATATATGTATATCCTGTATATATATATAGGATCTTTATCCATTCATTTATACTTGGACACTTAAGTTGCTTGTATCTTTGCTATTGTAAATAATGCTGTAGTGACTTAGGGATGCATATATCTTTTTCAGTTAGAATTATTGAAGAAAAAATAATTTTTGTTTTCTTCTGCTAAATATCCAGAAGTGGAATTGCTGGATCATATGTTCAGTTCAGTTCAGTTGCTCCATCATGTCCGACTCTTTGCAACCCCATGAATCGCAGCACGCCAAGCCTCCCCGTCCATCACCAACTCCCAGAGTTCACTCAGACTCACGTCCATTGAGTCAGTGATGCCATCCAGCCATCTCATCCCCTGTCGTCCCCTTCTCCTCCTGCCCCCAATCCCGCCTTTTCCAATGAGTCAACTCTTCGCATGAGGTGGCCAAAGTACTGGAGTTTCAGCTTTAGCATCATTCCTTCCAAAGAAATCCCAGGGCTGATCTCCTTCAGAATGGACTGGTTGGATCTCCTTGCAGTCCAAGGGACTCTCCAGAGTCTTCTCCAACACCACAGTTCAAAAGCATCAATTCTTCGGCCCTCAGCCTTCTTCACAGTCCAACTCTCACATCCATACATGACCACTGGAAAAACCATAGCCTTGACTAGATGGACCTTAGTTGGCAAAGTAATATCTCTGCTTTTGAATATGCTGTCTAGGTTGGTCATAACTTTTCTTCCAAGGAGTAAGCGTCTTGTAATTTCATGGCTGCAGTCACCATCTGCAGTGATTTTGGAGCCCCCAAAAATAAAGTCTGACACTGTTTTCACTGTTTCCCCAAATATATTAGTTCTATTTTTAATATTTTGAGGACGCTTTATACTGTTTTCTATAGTGTCTGCGCTAGTTAACATTCCCACCAACAGTGCATGACAGTTTCCTTTTCTCCACATCCTCGCCAACACTTATTTCTTGTGTTTTTGAGAATAGCCATTCATTCTGACAGATGTGAGGTAGTATCTCAAGATTGCTGTGGTTGTTCGGGGTCTTTTGTGGTTCTATACAAATTTTAGGATTATTTGTTTAGTTCTGTGAAAAACGCCATAGGTATTTTGATAGAGATTGCATCGAATCTATAGATTGTTTTGGGTAATATGGGCATTTTAACAGTATTAATTCTTCCAGTTCATGAGCATTTCTGTTTATTCATGTTTTCTTAAGTTTCTTTCACCAGTGTCTTACAGTTCTCAGAGGACAGGTCTTTTACCTTGGTTAAATATACTTCTAGGTGTTTTATTCTTTTTGATGCAGTTGTCAATGGGATGGTTTTTATAATTTTTCTTTTTGATAGTTTGTTATTAGTGTATAGAAATTTATAATAGATTTCTGAATATTAACTTCATATCCTGCAACTCTACTGAATTCATTTATTAGGTCTAATAATTTTTTGGTGAAATATCTGTAGGGTTTTCTTTATTTGAAATCTGTTTTAGATACTGAAACTATCCATTCTCAAATTGAAACATTCGTATTTCTGAATTCTTTATTATAGGGTTTGGCTTGTTAGCCTGTGAAATTCATGCTAATTTTGAAAAAGTGAAGTAAAGTGCAC
The DNA here is from genome assembly GCA_006410675.1 of Oreotragus oreotragus. Taxonomy (NCBI): domain Eukaryota; kingdom Metazoa; phylum Chordata; class Mammalia; order Artiodactyla; family Bovidae; genus Oreotragus; species Oreotragus oreotragus. Next base: position 93,130 of record SJYX01021496.1, on the reverse strand, counting down.
TTCCAGTTAGTTTTAATTCATAAAAATACAAAATTATAGAGCCATTGAATAGTTGACTGACATTTTTCCAATAGCATTTACTACTAGGTTAAAACTGTTTTTTCTTAAAATCTAGGAATCAGCGATGGACCTTCAGTCACTGCATTAACAAATGGTTTTGACACTCCAGAAGAAAGGTATCAGAAGCTTAAAAAGGTAAATGGGTGTGCTAGAAAATCTTATTTTTTTTTTCCCATGTTGGTCTTGCATATGTTAAATTATAGAGGAATAAAATCATCAAACTTGTTTATTAACTTCTCAACCCCAGCTATGAAATGATATTTAGTGGTGTTTAAAACAACAGCAAAAATAATTGTTTGCTGGAAAACATTTTGGGGAAGGTTTAGTATTTTCATTGTTAATTTGATTTATAGGAAATATGATGTGGTTATTGTAATCATTTGGAAATAGGTTTACTATGATGCTCTAGATGATGCCTAAGTGCTTAGTTGGGAAAAATATTAAGATATGTATATAAATTAATAATGCTTCTGATAGTTGATCTCTAATCAGTTTCGATCAGAAGTATTCTGCCAAAGTAGAGTAATCAGAAAACCTACCTGATTGCAAATACTCTTGCTCATGTCGACTATACAGCACTGTTTTGACAGGTATTTTATTTCCCTTTTCCAGCATTCCATGGACTTTTTGCTGTTTCAGTTTGGCCTTTGCACTTTTAAGTATGACTACACAGATTCAAAGTAGGTTGTTTTAACAAGTGGTGGGAATTCTTTTGTCATGGCATAATGTAACACCCTAAGTCTCCTTTTATCTTATTTTCTCCAGGTATATAACAAAGTCTTTTAACTTCTATGTTTTCCCGAAACCCTTCAATAGATCCTCACCAGATGTCAAATTTGTTTGTCAGGTTAGTATAATTGAGTTTTTTTTTTTCCCTGTTATGAGTCCCTGATGAAGCTGTGTGGAAATGTGGAATAGGAATTCTCTTTAAAATTTGGTTCTATAACCAACTTTACACTTTGGGAAAATCACTTTACCTCACTGACCTTCAGTTTTAGGGTTATAAATAAATCATACTCCCATCTTTCCTTTGACCTGAGAGTGAGTTAAGGAATAAGATGTGAGAGACAGGCAGAGGGAAGTGGGAACATGAACTTTATTATAAGTAAAGCTAAATTTGAGACCGTGACTTCGTACTGTGGCTCTCTGGGGGATTTTTTTTATTGTCTTACCCCTGAACTGAACCTACAGATGAGGACCTGCAGGTTTTTTCCCACCCCATTCTCACTGCACACATCTCCAAGGGTAGACCTTTATTTTCTGGAGGAGCAGAGTGTGTGTGTCCTCCCTGAAAAGAGCAAGCCTAGAAGAGAAGGTGAAAGCATAGTCACTCAGTCGTGTCTGACTCTTCGCGACCCCATGGATGCAGCCCCCAGGCTTCTCAGTCCATGGGGTTCCAGACAAGAACACTGGCATGGGTTGCCGTGCCCTCCTCCAGGGGGTCTTCCTGACCCAGGGATCGATCCCAGGTCTCCTGCATTGCAGGCAGATTCTTTACTGTCTGAGCCACCAGGGAACCCAGAAGGGGCTAAGTTATATGGGCTCAGTTTCCAAGCTTACCAGTTAGGAAAGTGAAGGCAGAGAAAGATCACTGTTACCTACTGAGGAGGAGAGGGCTGACTTTATGAGCCAAGGTAAGGGAGGGTTCCCTTTAGAACAGCCAGTTCAGAGTTGTAGCTGATCTGGTAGACATTCAGTGAATGTCAGCTTCCCCTTTTTCTCTCTTAATAATCTGATTAATGGATAAGGAGATCATTGATCTCCACTGACAGGAGAATGTAAATTAGTGTCTATCATATGGATGTGTGATAATGCCTGAGTGTTGGTCTTCTCTTCCTTATAATCTTATGTCTGAGCTTCTCTCCTCGGAGTAACATTAGTTCCTTTGAGTCTTCCCATCTGTCCCTTTTCCTGCATCTAAGTAGTAATATAGTTAAGAAAGCCTGGAGGGTAGGTTTCTGAGTGACTGAGTCATGTCAGAGTTTCTCTGTAATAATGCAGGATGTAAACAAACGAGACAGCATTCATTGTATGTCAGGAGATGGAGAGAAGGTAATTTTACTCTTGTAACCAGCATTTTTCTTAAATTAGCAGATAAACCATAGTTGATAGTTCTTTACCTTGCAGTAAGTTCAGTTCAGTCTCCCAGTCATGTCCAACTCTTTGTGACCCCATGGACTGCAGCACGCAAAGCCTCCCTGTCCATTACCAACTCTCAGAGTTTACTGAAACTCATGTCCATTGAGTCGGTGATGCTATCCAACCATCTCATCTCATCCTCATTTAACAACTATTTACCAGTCACCTGAGTATAGAATACTTCATTAAACAACATTTATAGATTTTCTCTGAGAAAGATAGGTTCAGTTTGGACATTTGTATGGATGTAGTTTTCCAGTGGTAGCAGGAAAAGACAGTTCCTTAAAATGGATTCCATGGTTTTAGCCAGGGATTAATCAAATGCACACAGTGGCAGTGAGATATCTTAGGAATGACAGTATGTTCTAAAAGACCAACACAAACACAGTTATTCTAGGAAATCAACTGGAGACAGATCAGAAGAACCCTACCCATCATACAGAACCATCCTGTGACTACACCTGGAACACTTTATACAGTTCTAATAGCCCGCCACTCAAACATCATAGACTTGAAGACAGGCCAGAGATTAATGGGCTCAAATAGTGCAGTTCTCTATTCTGGAAAAACAAAGGCAGAGAAGAGGTTGAGACTCAGTAAGTAAACTTGGCAATTGTATGGATAAGGTAAATGATAGTATCTTTGAATTTTTTTTCTGGTCCTCCATCTAAGGTGGATTTTGTCTTATTTAAAATTCTATGCCTACAGCAGAGTTGCATCTTAAAAGGAACTTAGCTTCTAGAGTCAGTGAGTAGGGTGAAGATTGTGTCTAGTTAAAAATCGATCTCAAAAAACCTTTATTATCCTTAGAGCAGGGAGAATTGGGGGGCAGAACAACTTACTGTGCTATCTGGAAACTAAGTATCTGTACACACAGTGATCCGTGCACACTAGGCGGGATGTGGAGGAAGGGACCCCCTGAGAGCCGTGCGCACTCCTGGAGCTTGTGCCCATCCAGGTGGATTGCACAGCATCTGCATTGTCTCACTTCCTTTCTCTTCTGTTCTTCTTCTTTCTGGCTGAACATCTGTAGTTGAGTTCATGGAGGAAAATATATATATGGTTGTGAAAAGACACTGCTGCTGTCTATAGAGTAAAAAATGTTTCTTTTTTTAAATCCCCTCTTCCCCCATGCCACTTCTTTCCCCATTTCACTCCTTTTGTGCCATATATACATATACTCCTGTGTCTACATATAGATATACACACACACACACAGTTTTAGTTTTTTCCTTTAATATATGCAAAATCATAACATTCATATTTTATATAACTTGCATTTTCCGTTTAACACAGTGTCTTCATATTTCATAATGCAGATGTATTATAATTGATCTAACTGGAATTGGAAAGTTTTCCAGTGGCTCCCTGTTTTAAACAGTGCTATAGTCAGTGTCCATGTGCCTGTGTCTTGGTTGTACATAGGAATTTTTTTTTTTTTGGCTGAATCAACATGTTTTTAAAGCTGTTTTTAAAATTTATTTTTAATCGGATGATAGTCGTTTTACAGTGTTGTATTGGTTTCTGCCGTACAGTAACATGAATTAGTCATAAGTGTACATATGTCCCCTCCCTCTTGAACCTCCCTCCCCTTCCTTCTCCACCCGATCCCACCTCTCTAGGTTGTCACAGACTAAGTTTCAGGTTAAACTCCAGGAATGTTTTTATTGGATAGCTTTCCTAGGAAGGGAATTGATGAGTCATAGAATTTACAGATTTAAAAGTTTGATAGATGCCTCAGATCGTCCCCCCTAATATATATGCTTATCTTTTGAATCCTGAAAATGGTACATTTAGGACAAACCAAAGATAGTGTTTAGTATATTACAAATAAAGTTTGTTGGTTCGACATGTTTTTTCTTTATTGTGGTAAAAAAAATCCATAACCTAAAATTTACCATTTTAAAAGGCTTAAAAATTCAGTGGCATAGAGTACATTTTTTGGTGCAATCTAAAGAGTATTATTTGAGTAGAAAATAAATAGCTTCAAAAAGGGGATACGTGATCTCTGACTCTGATTTTTAAAGAAGAAAGTTAGGATATTTTGGAGTCTAGTGACAGGAGGAGTAAAAATGCCTTTCCATAATCCATCTTTTGGTGTCTCTGTCAGTGATGGGTGTTAGGGGAGCAGAGTTATAAGAATATTCAGGCATGGAAGATAGAGGGGCTTGTGGCCCAAGTCAGAAGGCACTGGGTCTTACTTCAGAACAGGATAAAAAGGGAAGATACAGGGGAAATGGTTGCTTATCCACACCACAGAAAACCTAGACATGATAGAAAATGTTGTGCCTGTATCTGTGTGTGTGTGTGTGTGTGTGTGTGTGTGTGTGTGTGTGTGCGTACGTGCACACAAACCCATGTATATTCGATTAGGTGGCTCATATTTTAAAAGAACTTCTGTCAGGTAATAAAGATACATAAAGTACATAAAAGTATATACAATATATAAAACCTTTTAACCTAAGATTAAAAATAAGTAAGTGAAAAATTAGAAAAAAAGAAAAATGAGGATGTGATTACTGTGTTATGATTAGAACACAGAATTCATGCCAAAGAAAGTCTTACCTTTGGCTTACTTCAGAAGCTCGTCTCTGAGCTTCCTACCAGCCAAGACAAGGGGGAAACACACCGTCAGTTCTGTGGCCCAAAGGATCAAAACGGACCAGGACCCAGGACCAGTTCAGCTTTCCTTAGATTAGAGACCCCAAGACATTTCCCTTTCTGTTATCATCTTATTAGTTGCTCAGTAATGTATGACTCTTTGTGACTCCATGAACTGTAGCCCGCCACACTCTTCTGTCCTTGGAATTTTCCAGGCAAGAACACTGGAGTGGGTAGCTGTTCCCTTTTCCAGGGGATCTTCCCAACCTAGGGATTGAACCCAGGTCTCCTTAATTGCAGACAGCTTTTTTATCATCTAAGCCACCAGGGAAGCCCTCTGTTATCATAAAGAAGTCATTAATGTAGAAGACGTTGTCTTCGGCAGCATCCCTAAAGTAAATATGGTAATGAGCTTATGGAACTGGGAGAGCATCCTCAGTCTAGACTGATGGTGTAACATCAAGTACGGCTCAGGAAGGGCCACTCTATAAGGGGTCATATTTAACTGTTCTGAATTTAGACTTCAGTTGCTCAGTTATGTCCGACTCTTTGAGACCCCATTGACTGCAGCACGCCAGACTTCCCCGTCCATCACCAACTCACGGAGCTTGCTCAAACTCACGTCCATCGAGTCGTGATGCCATCCAACCATCTCATCCTCTGTTGTCCCCTTCTGTTCCTGCCTTCAATCTTTCCCAGCATCAGGGTCTTTTCCAGTGAGTCAGTTCTTATCAAGTGGCCAAAGTATTGGAGTTTCAGCTTCGGCATCAGTCCTTCCAATGAATATTCAGGACTGATTTCCTTTCGGATGGACTGGTTGGATCTCCCTTGGACTTGCTGTCCAAGGGACTCTCAAGAGTCTTCTCCAGCACCACAGTTCAAAAGCATCAATTCTTTGGCACTCAGCTTTCTTTATAGTCCAACTCTTACATCCATACCTAATTACTGGAAAAACCATAGCTTTGACTAGACGGACCTTTGTTGGCAAAGTAACGTCTCTGCCTTTTAATATACTTTCTAGATTAGTCATAGGTTTTCTTCCAAGGAGCAAGTGTCTTTTTAAATTTCATGGCTGCAGTCACCATCTGCAGTGATTTTGAAGCCCAAAATCATGGGACTGGATGCCATGATCTTCGTTTTTTGAATGTTGCATTTTAAGCCAGCTTTTTCACTTTCCTATTTCACTTTCATCAGGAGGCTCTTTAGTTTACTTTTAGCATATTAAAAAGCAGAGACATTACTTTGCAAACGAAGGTCCATTTGGTCAAAGCTATGGTTTTTTCCAGTAGTCATGTATGCTTGTGAGAGTTGGTCTATAAAGAAAGCTGAGTGCTGAAGAATTGATGCTTTAGAACTATAGTGTAGGAGAAAACTCTTGAGAGCCCCTTGGACAGCAAGGAGATCCAACCAGTCCATCTGAAAGGAAATCAGTCCTGAATATTCATTGGAAGGGCTGATGCTGAAGCTGAAATTCTAATACTTTTGGCCACCTGATGCGAAGGACTGACTCATTGGAAAAGACCCTGATGCTGGGAAAGATAGAAGGTGAGAGGAGAAGGGGATGACAGAGGATGAGATGGTTGGATGGCATCACTGACTCAATGGACATGAGTTTGAGTAAACTTTGGGAGTTGGTGATGGACAGGGTGGCCTGGTGTCCTGCAGCCCATGGGGCTGCAAAGAGTCGAATATGACTGAGCGACTGAACTGAACACAGTCAAAGGCTTTGGCGTAATCAATAAAGCAGAAATAGATCTTTTTCTGGAATTCTCTTGCTTTTTTGATGATCTAACAGATGTTGGCTATTTGATCTCTGGTTCCTCTGCCTTTTCTAAGTTCAGCTTTGAACATCTGGAAGTTCATGATTACCATGCTGTTGAAGCCTGGCTTGGAGAATTCTGAGCATTACTTTGCTAGCATGTGAGATGAGTACAATTGTGCGGTAGTTTGAATATTCTTTGGTGTTGTCCTGCTTTGGGATTGGAATGAAAACCGCCCTTTTCCAGTCCTGTGGCCACTGCTGAGTTTTCCAGATTTGCTGGCATATGGAGTGCAGCACTTCACAGCACCCTCTTTTAGGATTTGAAAGAGCTCAACTGCCATTCCATCACCTCCACTAGCTTTGTTCATAGTGATGCTTCCTGAGGACCACTTGACTTCATATTCTAGGATATCTGGCTCTAGGTGGGTGACCACACTATCGTGGTTATCTGGGTCATGAAGATCTTTTTTGTATAGTTCTTCTGTGTATTCTTGCCACCTCTTCTTAATATCTTCTGCTTCTGTTATGTCCATACCATTTCCGTCCTTTACTGTACCCATCTTTGCATGAAATATTCCCTTGGTATCTCTAATTTTCTAGAAGAGATCTCTAGTATTTCCCATTCTATTGTTTACCTCTATTTCTTTGCATTGATCACTGAGGAAGGCTTTCTTATCTCTCCTTGCTATTCTTTGGAACTTTGCATTCAAATGGGTGTATCTTTCCTTTTCTCCTTTGCCTTTAGCTTCTCTTCTTTTCTCAGCTATGTGTAAGACCTCCTCAGACAACCATTTTGCCTTTTTGCATTTCTTTTTCTTGGGGATGACTTTGATCACTGCTTCCTGTAGATGTTACAAACCTCTGCCCATAGTTGTTCAGGCTCTCTGTCTATCAGATCGAATCCCTTGAATCTATTTGTCATTTCTAGTGTATAATTGTAAGGGATTTGATTTAGATCATACATGAATGGTCTAGTGGTTTTCCCTACTTTCTTCAATTTAAGTCTGAATTTGGCAATAAGGAGTTCATGATCTGAGCCACAGTCAGCTCCTTGTCTTGTTGTTGGTGACTGTTACAGAGCCTCTCCATCTGTGGCTGCAAAGAATATTATCAGTGTGATTTCGGTGTTGACCACCTGGTGATGTCCACGTGTAGTTTTCTCTTGTGTTGGTGGAAGAGGGTGTTTGCTTTGACCAGTGCATTCTCTTTGCAAAACTCTATTAGCCTTTGCCTTGCTTCATTTTGTACTCCAAGGCCAAATTTGCCTGTTACTCCAGGTATCTCTTGACTTCCTACTTTTGCATTTCAGTCCCCTATGATGAAAAGGACACTTTTTTAAGTGTTCTAGAATGTCTTGTAGGTCTTCATAGAACCATTCAGCTTCAGCTTCTTCAGCATTACTGGTTGGCGTATAGATTGGATTACTATGATATTGAATGGTTTTCTTTGGATACGAACAGAGATCATTCTCTCATTTTTGAGATTGCACTCAAGTACTGCATTTCAGACTCTTGTTGACCGTGAGGGCTACTCCATTTCTTCTAAGGGATTCTTGCTCACAGTAGTAGATACAATCGTCATCTGAGTTAAATTCACCCATTCCAGTCTGTTTTAGTTCACTGATTACTAAAATATCGATGTTCCCTCTTGTCATCTCCTGTTTGACCACTTCTAATTTACCTTAATTCATGGACCTAACAGTCCATCCTATGCAATATTGCTCTTTACAGCATCAGACTTTAGTTCCATCACCAGTCACATCCGCAACTGGGCATTGTTTTCTGTTTGGCTTTGTCTTCTCATTCTTTCTGGAGTTATTTCTCCGCTCCTCTCCAGTAGCATATTGGACACCTACTGATGTGGGAATTTCATTTTTCAGTGTCATATATCTTTTCCCGTTTCATACTGTTCATGGGGTTCTCAAGGCAAGAAATTGGAGTGGTTTGCCATTCCCTTCTCCAGTGGGCCACGTTTTGTGAGAACTCTCCACCATGACCCTTGCGTCTTGGGTGGCCCTGCACAGTACGGCTCATGGTTCCATTGAGTTCGACAAGGCTGTTCTGACTTGAAACAAGAATAAAATTAGAGAAGCTCAGTGATGTTTCCTGCTCTTCAGTCAGTTGAGTAAGGACTTTGTGAAAATTTTTCCCATTCTTGTGTATTGTTACTTACTCAGTATTTTTGCTATGTTTATGTTTATATTTTGACTTTGAAATAAGTGTTTAATAAGTCTCTTTACTGGGAATTTTTCTGTTTTATATTGAATGTAAAGAACATCCAGTTAAGATTTTGGGCTTCCAGAATCTAATTTGAAGTGAATATTGATACCTTATGATTTGCACATTTGTTCCCTTAAACTTGAACCTGGGGTGAGATAATAGAAATACATTTAATTTTTATTCAGGAGTTTCCTGCCTATTGGGAGAATATATGTTCACCAAGTAAAATTTTCTTAAATGTTGGGTAACAAAGGATATTTCTTTTATAAACTATAAGGGAGAAGCCCAGATAGTTGAAGTGAATGAATGGACAGTTCAGCAGCCGTGGGGTAGAAATCCCTTGTCCTCTGGCCCGTGGCATGCTGCCCCCTTGCCTGGTTGCCTTCATTTACTCCCCAGAGTTCTTTCTCTGCTTCTGTTCACACACTTGCCATGGACCTCACTGAAATGCATGTTCTATTTACTCTTGTTTCAGAGCTCAAGCATTGACTTTCTAGCAAGCCAAGGATTTGATTTTAATAAAGTTTTTCGCAACGGTAAGATTACATGTGACCTCTCTTCAGAGCTTGTAAATCTGGATTTGGTTGAGAATTATCTTTCTGTGCGTACTGTCTGAGACAGGGTCTCGGATTTCCATTCCAGCCTCTGCAGCCATTAAAGTTTTCATTGTGCCCCACTATTGAAGGCCTGGTAAGGCATGAATGGCACAGGAGAGGAGCTGCTGCCTCATTTAGTCTCCTGGCAGACTCCCTGTGGGGCATGTGTCCCTGTTGTCTTTCACTGAGACAAGCGCTCCAGTGTCACAGTTTCAAAAACAGCCATGTTTCAGTAATACCGCGATGGTGTTTGGAGGAAGAAATTCAGTTCTGACGGCTAGCTTGCTGGTGTGATGTGCTGACCAGCAACCTGGCGGGGTGGGGAGACCAAGTCCTAGTCCTTATCCCCAGCATAGGGATGAGCGCTCATCCCTAGTGCAGAGCTCCCTCAGAGAGGTGATTGTTAAATATTCAGTTAATGAACACTGGATGTCAGAGTGGCTTTTTTCCTCCATTCATTTATTTCCCGGAAAGTGCCTGGGAAAGCCTCTCTTGTTCCCAGCAGTATTAAGTGCCTGCTGCTCTAAGGTCAGTAACTACTTTTCACTTAACTAGTCTTGTAAACTGTGTTCTTTCCCATGGTGGATGTGTTACTGAGTGAGGTAGGGGAGGAGACATTTCTCAGCAAAGGTTCTAGAACATAGACTTCAACTACAATCTCTCTCCCTCAGCATGATCTCCTCGTAGGGTCTTTAGGACCATGTCATGTTGTCTGTTAATTGCTTCAGTCGTGCTGCGTCTTCATATCTACTGATGATTTTGATTTTTGGAAATGCTAAAAAAATTTTGAATCCAGACTGCTTAACCTAGTGGGTATACCTGCTGGGTAATACAATATGGGTATAACAAAGTAATTTTATTTCCTGTGGCTCATACTTGACTCTGAAGGCCAGTATAAAATACAAATTCCACATGTAGTTAGAGCACTATGATGGAATGTGTGCATTTTTTTTTTTGGGGGGGGTGCACTGTGTGGCATGTGGGATCTTAGTTCCCTGACCAGGGATCGAACTTGTTCCGCCTGTGTTGGAAGCATGGGGTCTTAACCACTGGACCATCTGGGAAGTCTTATCGCAGAAATGTTTTGAAGGAACTACTTTAACCAGATTCCTATGAATGTGCTTTCCAGCCTGATGATTTTATTTTCATAGAAGGAGAGAGACAGCTAAATAGGAGGATGCTTCATTTTCTAGTTCTGCAGTCAGACCTTGGAGTATTTTAGTCACACCTGCATCAGGGCTCCCAGGCCATCTGTTATTACTGAGACTCTTATCCCTGTGCTTTAAATCTGACCCAGACCTTCACTTCTCTTCCTTATTAAATTTTTCCACTCTAGGATCTGCACATGCCAGAACCTTTCCTCCTGGCAGTCTCCTTGGAAGTACCTCTTTGTCTGAAGTGGAACCAGGTGACTGCGGTCACCATTCTCCCAAGCACGGATGGTTTCAGCTCTGTTTGTGCAGCTGGGTGGTAGGCCTGCCACCTTCAGTCCATTTGAGTTCTTCTTAGGAGCCATGGCTCTTCCCAGGGCTGTGTAACCAGCTCTGCTGTCCCCCTTCTGCTGACGTTCTGGTCATGGCCTTCACCAGAAGCCTAGACTTCGGCTCATCTTCTCTCTATTTCTACCTCTCTCCTCCTTTCAGGTGACTCCAGCGTCCACACGGAGCACCTGCAGAATCTCTGTCGTGTCTGTTCCTGGGTGGTCAGCAGTCCTCGCTTCTGCCTGCCCCTCGCTTCTGCCTGTCCACTCCGTTAGTGGCATCATGGGTCTTATCAGCAGGCACTGTGCCTGCCTCCATCATTTCTCCTTGACAGCGCCTCTACCTCACTTCAGCAAATGGTTGATCTCTGTTGCTTTCTCACTGTCAGTTACCTTGTACTCTCTGGTCTAGACTTCTCTCCTTGTCCACCTGGTCCATTATTACCCTTTCTTCTTCCCCTTGCTCCTCTCCGCATATTGAACTCGTCTAGCTAAGTCCCAGGCTTAGCTGGTTCTGATCATTCGCTTTCTCTCTTCCTGAGCATCTGAGTATTGCAGTAAAATGGGACATACCTGAGCTCATTTGTCACTTTAAATTCATGAGCACAAGCATCAGGTAAGGACTCCATCACGCTCAGAAATCCTACTTTTCTGACTTAGAAATTCCCTTTCCGACTTTCTACAATATCCGTATTTTTACCATCTCTCTCCAGGCCTCCCTCTCAGCTGCTGGTCATGCCTCAATGAAAATAGAAGCCAGCAGGCAAGAGCTAGTTTGTGTTCTTACCAGCAGACCCACAGGTCTCCCCACCGAGCCTGGGCCCGGCCTTTTCACACGTGTTCTTTAGAAGGCTAGTCCCTCCCTCTGTGTCAGGCACTGGCTCTTCCAGTTTGCCCTTCTGTCTGCTGGATGTTTTCCCTTCTCTGCTGATCACTCCATCAACCTTTGTAAACATTCTTTTAGTGCAGAGCTCCTTAATCTAGGCCATGGGCCGCTTTCCTGCCATAGATAGAGTTCCGGAGTCTGTGAATCTGGGGAAGGCGGTGAGGAGTTGACATCTATATTTTGTCTAACTTTGGACTGAATTTGTTCATTTCTTCTGTTGGGAATGTAGGCAACAACCCAGCCACATTAGCAGTAGCAGGAAGTTTGTCCTCAGGTGACATCCTAGGTATCTTCAAATGGCATTTTCGTTTTGGCGGATATCTTGAGTATTGTTTGCCTTCATCAGTACTTTGAAGTTATCGTAGTTATTTCACCTGCCATTAAGTCTTTAAAAAAAAATTTATGTATTTAATTTACTTATTTGGCTGCACCAGGTCTTAGCGCAGCTCTTGGAATCTTCCGATCTTTGTTGCAGCATGTGAACTCTCAGTTATGGCATGCCAGATCTAGTTCCCTGACTAAGGATTGAACCCAGGGCCCTTACATTGGGAGCAGAGAGTCTTAGGACCAGTGGGGATGTCCCTGCCTTTAGGTCTTCTTAATTTAATGTGTTGACCAGGAAGCTGGTATCTTATATTACTATATCATAGATATAAAAAAAGCTCTTGGTAACTATTTCGATATAATTACTTTTCTTTATAATCTTGTGTATTTTATGCATTGGAAAACATCATTTTGAGAAAGGGCCTGTAGATTTCACCCGACCACCAAAGGAATAGGTGGCACGTGAAGATGAATCACGCCTGTGGGAATATCTCTATCTCAGAATAACTCTAAACAAAGCAAACCCATCCCCCTCACTTGATTCCACATCCCCAGCGTCCCTTCTGGCCTGTGATGCTCCCACTCGGAGGAAGGCATCTTGAATGAGGTGTTTGCTCTCGCTGTTCCCGCTTCTTCCCCTCTGCACCCACCGGAGCCAGTCTGCTGTCCTCGCCCCTCCTCGGACTTGAGGTCGGGTCATGTGCCAGGATCTCACACCTTGTGGATCCTTCTTGTCCTCACTTCGCCTTTGGCGGAATTTGACCAGGCCGATTGCACCCCCCTCCCCTGACGCTCTCCCCTGGCTTTCAGACTCTTCGTTCTGTGCTTTTCCTCCTGCCTCCCTCCGGGCTCCTCTGCATCCTGACTGACTCTTTTTCGTCTCACCTGGCTTCAGTGTTAGTCTCATATATTCCATGGCTTCATTTACTTTTTATTACTAAATTCTTATTTTGAAATAATCTCAGACTTTATAAATGTTGCCAGAATACCTCAGAAAATTCCTGGTACCTGCCCTCCAGGTTCCTGAATGTTGGCATTGTACTGTTTGCCTTGTCGTCCTTTCTCTCATTACATGCGTGTGTATAATTTTTTCCCCCAAAACCATTTTCGAGTAAGTTCCAGACATGACATTTCTTTATTCCTAACTACTTCAGTGTGCATTTTCCTAAAAACAAGTAACTTCTCTTACACAGTCCAGTAATCCAAATTGGGAAATGGATGTTGCTCCAGTACTGTTACCTCATTTACAAACCTAATGTTTATAAGTTTTGCTACTTAGATTAAAAGAGAAAAACAACTACTCCCCATCCAGATTCAGTCTGGGCTCACACGCTGCATTTAAGCTGTCGTATCTCTTTGCTCTTTTACAATCCAGAACAATTTCTCAGTCTGTCTTTGATTTCAGTACCTTAACAATATTTTGTAGCGGAGGCTAGTTTGTGGCATGCCCCTCAATTGGGACTCTTTTGATGTTTCCTCAGCCAAGTCTACAGGCGTCCATTCCCCTCGGGCAGAGATACCGCAGATGTGTGCTGCTCAGTACATCGTATCAGGAGAACGTGGCACCAGTGAGCCGAGTTACTGCTGATTATAGCTTTCCTTTTTACTTTTAGAAAAACACGCGTACATCATCTGTTAATCATTTCTAAGTATACAGTTGGCTGGTATTAAGTCCATACATATTGTTGTGCAGCTTTTGGTGTTTGTAATGTTGGTCATACTTCTTCAATTAGGTTTAGTATCCACTGATGAGTCTTGCTTGAGACAATTATTGTTGCTGACAAATGATGATTTTCTAATTTCATCATTGGTTCCACACTTCGTTAACTGTCCTGTGACTTGTAATGCATCCCTTCATCCTGATGACACCTAAGTTTGTATCTCAACACCTTTCTCCTTAGCTTTAGGCTTTTATTTGTAGCTTTTCATTTATATGTATAATCCCTAGATGATTTAATATATCCAGGAGGTAGCTTTTGGCTTTATTGGGACAGCTATGTCCATTTATTTACCCACTGTGTATGGCTGTTTTCATGTTGGAAAGATGTTGAGATCTTATGTTGCCACAGAGATCTCCATATGGCCCATAAGCCTAAAATGTTTATTGTTTGTCCCTTTAAGGAAAGGTATACTGATCTCTGATCTAAGCAGTTATCTCCTGCCTGGACAACCACAGTGGACAATTCGTTCTGGCTGACCTCCCTACTTCAATTCTCATAGGAGTCCAGGTGGTCTTTTAAAAACATGGAGCAGGGCTTCCGTGGTGGTCTAGTGGTTAAGAATCCGTCTTGCAATGCCCACGGGTTCGATCCCTGGTCCAGGGAGATTCCGTATGCAGTAGGGCAGCTAGCCCGCACCTCACGACTGCTGAACCTGAGTGAGCTCTAGAGCTGTGCCCGCGGCAGCTAGAGAGTAGCCTCTGCTGTCCGGAACTGGGGAGAGCCCATGCGCAGCAGCGAAGACCCAGTGCAGCCAAAAATAAATAAATATTTTTAAAAAGCACATGAAAATATGGAGCAGATAATGGGATTATTGTGCTTAACACCTTCCAATAGCATCCTGTTGTTCCTAGAATAAGTAAATTCTTACCATGGCCTCTAAGGGCCCATGTAATCTTGCCCCATCCTGTCCAGCCTGACATTACTCCATTCTCCTGCTTACCGCTTCCTTCTTCTGGAACTGTTTGTGGAACAGTCCAAGCCACTTCTGTCCTTTAGGCATTTATGCCTGTTCCGTGCCTGAAATACTCTTCCCCCAGCTCTTGCATGTCTGATCCTTGCTCACCTTTTGGGTCCTCCTGCCTGGTGGCCTTCTCTGGTTGTCCTAAGGTGTTCCCTTCACTAGCGAGCAGGATGCATCTCCCTTGTTCATCATTAGCTCAGTGGCGCCTGGTACAGTGCCTGGCACAGTGTGCATGCCAAGTCACAGCCTGTTGAGAGATGAACGAAAGATCGAGCACATGGAGTGAAGGAAATAGACACACACGTTTCAAAATCACTTGCTTTTTCCATTGGATTTTTTTTTTTTTTTTTTTTGAGCTGTAGTCTTTCCCGTGTCTTTTAGTCTCTGTGGTTTGTTACAAAATTTTTTATGATAAACAGTGACCTCTGCTAATGCACACTTTTAAAAATTCTGTTCAGGAATTCCGTACTTAAACCAGGAAGAAGAAAGACAGTTAAGAGAGCAGTATGATGAGAAGCGTTCGCAGTCCAACGGTGCAGGTGCTCTGTCCTACACGTCTCCTAACACTTCAAAGTGTCCTGTGACGATTCCTGACGATCAGAGGAAGTTTATTGACCAAGTGGTGTAAGTTCCTGAACTGAAACCAGACGTGCGGTGAGACGTGTGTCTTGGGGCAGGATTGGTGCCAGTATCGCAGGCTTGTGCTGCCCGCACACAGAAGTGTGATGTGAGGGTAGGATTTAATTGTGGCATGCCTGAGTTGGTGTTACACGTTGTTCAGTCGCTAAGTTGTGTCTGTCCCTTTGCGACCCCATGGACTGCAGCACACCAGGCTTTTCTGTCCTTCACTGTCTCCCGAAGTTAGCTCAGACTCATGTCCATTGAGTTGGTGATGCCATCCAACCTTCTACTGTCAATTGTAAATTGAGCTGTGTGTACAGTGCGCAGAATCGCCATGTGTCACCAGGCCAGAGACTGCTTTGGCAAGTGGGCAGACCTCTTGTGTGGACCAGAGGCCTGACAGCCACTGTTCCCCTGAAGGCAGAGGCACATCCAGATATTGCAACATATCTGTGTTTTTTTTTCTGTTGTGGTGACAAGCAAATGTGTCACAGAGGGAGCATCTGGTTTTGCTCAGTTTGCTGCTGCTACTGCTGCTAAGTCACTTCAGTCGTGTCCGACTCTGTGTGACCCCATAGATGGCAGCCCACCAGGCTCCCCTATCCCTGGGATTCTCCAGGCAGGAACGCTGGAGTGAGTTGCCATTTCCTTCTCCAGTGCATGAAAGTGAAAAGTGAAAGTGAAGTCGCTCAGTCGTGTCCGACCCTCAGCGACCCCATGGACTGTAGCCTTCCAGGCTCCTCCATCCATGGGATTTTCCAGGCAAGAGTACTGGAGTGGGGTGCCATTATCAGTATAACTGCTGACTCATTGGAAAAGACCCTGATGTTGGGAAAGATTGAAGGCAGAAGGAGAAGAGGGTGACAGAGGATGAGATGGTTGAATGGCATTACTGATTCAATGGACATGAACTACTTGGGCAAACTCTGAGAGATGGTGAGGGAGAGGGAAGCCTGGAGTGCTGCAGTCCATGTTGCCAAGAAGAGTTGGACATGACTTGGTGACTGAACAACAGAACTACTTTACTAGGAAAGTAAAAATGTAAATCACTTGTATCAGTGAATCCTTGAGAAGTTGTCACTAACTCATTAATAGCAATCACAAAAAGAATCTGCCAAAGTAAAGCATTTTAAGTCTTACTGAACTAAAAAGTTATGATTTGGTAAAATTACATTGTCATATGTTATTGCTTTTGAGTATGATGGTTCTGTTGATTGACGACTTCATTCCTTAATGATGCTGATGGTCATGTTTTTATTCTAATTCTTCAGAGAGAAAATAGAAGATTTATTACAAAGTGAAGAAAACAAGAACTTGGATTTAGAGCCATGTACTGGGTCAGTTGCCTTGAATATTTTCACTTGTTCTTTTTTGGGAAAGGTAGATGATTTCTGGCATGTGCTCTCCTTGGTCTCTTAAAAACATTCATAAATAGTCTTTTTATTATAGGTATGTTCCCAAGATTTCAGCACTAACTTTAGCATTAACGCAGTGGGGACCATGGTATATTGAGACACTGAATGAGTGCTTTGTCCTGTCCTGGAGGGAAGAAAACTGTTGTGCACCTTTGCTTTAAGTCATGCTCAAGAGTGGCGTAATTATTGTAGCCTTGATGTTCTCTCTGTTCAGAAAGGCTTCAGAAGAGCAGAATCCATTGTTAGACTATTTTTGTCCTTTTCATTTCTCTCTACAGTAAAAAGCATTGGTGTTTCAAAGAGTCAGTAGCTGAAACAGCTTGCTTTCCTTCCTTTTACTTTGTGACTAGCTTCATAGAAGTGTTTTAATGCATTTGTCTACTTAAAATTCTCTTCATAGAACCACAGGAGGTAATATTTTGGTTAGATAAGGACTTCTGCCTCTTCTATAAAGGCAGTATAATAATAGCAGTGATAAAGAGCATTTTCAGTTCATTACTTCTCTTGGAGAAGAGAATGGCTACTTCAGTATTCTGGCCTGGAGAATTCCACATCACCAGTCACATCCGCAACTGGGCATTGTTTTCTGTTTGGCTTTGTCTTCTCATTCTTTCTGGAGTTATTTCTCCGCTCCTCTCCAGTAGCATATTGGACACCTACTGATGTGGGAATTTCATTTTTCAGTGTCATATATCTTTTCCCGTTTCATACTGTTCATGGGGTTCTCAAGGCAAGAAATTGGAGTGGTTTGCCATTCCCTTCTCCAGTGGGCCACGTTTTGTGAGAACTCTCCACCATGACCCTTGCGTCTTGGGTGGCCCTGCACAGTACGGCTCATGGTTCCATTGAGTTCGACAAGGCTGTTCTGACTTGAAACAAGAATAAAATTAGAGAAGCTCAGTGATGTTTCCTGCTCTTCAGTCAGTTGAGTAAGGACTTTGTGAAAATTTTTCCCATTCTTGTGTATTGTTACTTACTCAGTATTTTTGCTATGTTTATGTTTATATTTTGACTTTGAAATAAGTGTTTAATAAGTCTCTTTACTGGGAATTTTTCTGTTTTATATTGAATGTAAAGAACATCCAGTTAAGATTTTGGGCTTCCAGAATCTAATTTGAAGTGAATATTGATACCTTATGATTTGCACATTTGTTCCCTTAAACTTGAACCTGGGGTGAGATAATAGAAATACATTTAATTTTTATTCAGGAGTTTCCTGCCTATTGGGAAAATATATGTTCACCAAGTAAAATTTTCTTAAATGTTGGGTAACAAAGGATATTTCTTTTATAAACTATAAGGGAGAAGCCCAGATAGTTGAAGTGAATGAATGGACAGTTCAGCAGCCGTGGGGTAGAAATCCCTTGTCCTCTGGCCCGTGGCATGCTGCCCCCTTGCCTGGTTGCCTTCATTTACTCCCCAGAGTTCTTTCTCTGCTTCTGTTCACACACTTGCCATGGACCTCACTGAAATGCATGTTCTATTTACTCTTGTTTCAGAGCTCAAGCATTGACTTTCTAGCAAGCCAAGGATTTGATTTTAATAAAGTTTTTCGCAACGGTAAGATTACATGTGACCTCTCTTCAGAGCTTGTAAATCTGGATTTGGTTGAGAATTATCTTTCTGTGCGTACTGTCTGAGACAGGGTCTCGGATTTCCATTCCAGCCTCTGCAGCCATTAAAGTTTTCATTGTGCCCCACTATTGAAGGCCTGGTAAGGCATGAATGGCACAGGAGAGGAGCTGCTGCCTCATTTAGTCTCCTGGCAGACTCCCTGTGGGGCATGTGTCCCTGTTGTCTTTCACTGAGACAAGCGCTCCAGTGTCACAGTTTCAAAAACAGCCATGTTTCAGTAATACCGCGATGGTGTTTGGAGGAAGAAATTCAGTTCTGACGGCTAGCTTGCTGGTGTGATGTGCTGACCAGCAACCTGGCGGGGTGGGGAGACCAAGTCCTAGTCCTTATCCCCAGCATAGGGATGAGCGCTCATCCCTAGTGCAGAGCTCCCTCAGAGAGGTGATTGTTAAATATTCAGTTAATGAACACTGGATGTCAGAGTGGCTTTTTTCCTCCATTCATTTATTTCCCGGAAAGTGCCTGGGAAAGCCTCTCTTGTTCCCAGCAGTATTAAGTGCCTGCTGCTCTAAGGTCAGTAACTACTTTTCACTTAACTAGTCTTGTAAACTGTGTTCTTTCCCATGGTGGATGTGTTACTGAGTGAGGTAGGGGAGGAGACATTTCTCAGCAAAGGTTCTAGAACATAGACTTCAACTACAATCTCTCTCCCTCAGCATGATCTCCTCGTAGGGTCTTTAGGACCATGTCATGTTGTCTGTTAATTGCTTCAGTCGTGCTGCGTCTTCATATCTACTGATGATTTTGATTTTTGGAAATGCTAAAAAAATTTTGAATCCAGACTGCTTAACCTAGTGGGTATACCTGCTGGGTAATACAATATGGGTATAACAAAGTAATTTTATTTCCTGTGGCTCATACTTGACTCTGAAGGCCAGTATAAAATACAAATTCCACATGTAGTTAGAGCACTATGATGGAATGTGTGCATTTTTTTTTTTGGGGGGGGTGCACTGTGTGGCATGTGGGATCTTAGTTCCCTGACCAGGGATCGAACTTGTTCCGCCTGTGTTGGAAGCATGGGGTCTTAACCACTGGACCATCTGGGAAGTCTTATCGCAGAAATGTTTTGAAGGAACTACTTTAACCAGATTCCTATGAATGTGCTTTCCAGCCTGATGATTTTATTTTCATAGAAGGAGAGAGACAGCTAAATAGGAGGATGCTTCATTTTCTAGTTCTGCAGTCAGACCTTGGAGTATTTTAGTCACACCTGCATCAGGGCTCCCAGGCCATCTGTTATTACTGAGACTCTTATCCCTGTGCTTTAAATCTGACCCAGACCTTCACTTCTCTTCCTTATTAAATTTTTCCACTCTAGGATCTGCACATGCCAGAACCTTTCCTCCTGGCAGTCTCCTTGGAAGTACCTCTTTGTCTGAAGTGGAACCAGGTGACTGCGGTCACCGTTCTCCCAAGCACGGATGGTTTCAGCTCTGTTTGTGCAGCTGGGTGGTAGGCCTGCCACCTTCAGTCCATTTGAGTTCTTCTTAGGAGCCATGGCTCTTCCCAGGGCTGTGTAACCAGCTCTGCTGTCCCCCTTCTGCTGACGTTCTGGTCATGGCCTTCACCAGAAGCCTAGACTTCGGCTCATCTTCTCTCTATTTCTACCTCTCTCCTCCTTTCAGGTGACTCCAGCGTCCACACGGAGCACCTGCAGAATCTCTGTCGTGTCTGTTCCTGGGTGGTCAGCAGTCCTCGCTTCTGCCTGCCCCTCGCTTCTGCCTGTCCACTCCGTTAGTGGCATCATGGGTCTTATCAGCAGGCACTGTGCCTGCCTCCATCATTTCTCCTTGACAGCGCCTCTACCTCACTTCAGCAAATGGTTGATCTCTGTTGCTTTCTCACTGTCAGTTACCTTGTACTCTCTGGTCTAGACTTCTCTCCTTGTCCACCTGGTCCATTATTACCCTTTCTTCTTCCCCTTGCTCCTCTCCGCATATTGAACTCGTCTAGCTAAGTCCCAGGCTTAGCTGGTTCTGATCATTCGCTTTCTCTCTTCCTGAGCATCTGAGTATTGCAGTAAAATGGGACATACCTGAGCTCATTTGTCACTTTAAATTCATGAGCACAAGCATCAGGTAAGGACTCCATCACGCTCAGAAATCCTACTTTTCTGACTTAGAAATTCCCTTTCCGACTTTCTACAATATCCGTATTTTTACCATCTCTCTCCAGGCCTCCCTCTCAGCTGCTGGTCATGCCTCAATGAAAATAGAAGCCAGCAGGCAAGAGCTAGTTTGTGTTCTTACCAGCAGACCCACAGGTCTCCCCACCGAGCCTGGGCCCGGCCTTTTCACACGTGTTCTTTAGAAGGCTAGTCCCTCCCTCTGTGTCAGGCACTGGCTCTTCCAGTTTGCCCTTCTGTCTGCTGGATGTTTTCCCTTCTCTGCTGATCACTCCATCAACCTTTGTAAACATTCTTTTAGTGCAGAGCTCCTTAATCTAGGCCATGGGCCGCTTTCCTGCCATAGATAGAGTTCCGGAGTCTGTGAATCTGGGGAAGGCGGTGAGGAGTTGACATCTATATTTTGTCTAACTTTGGACTGAATTTGTTCATTTCTTCTGTTGGGAATGTAGGCAACAACCCAGCCACATTAGCAGTAGCAGGAAGTTTGTCCTCAGGTGACATCCTAGGTATCTTCAAATGGCATTTTCGTTTTGGCGGATATCTTGAGTATTGTTTGCCTTCATCAGTACTTTGAAGTTATCGTAGTTATTTCACCTGCCATTAAGTCTTTAAAAAAAAATTTATGTATTTAATTTACTTATTTGGCTGCACCAGGTCTTAGCGCAGCTCTTGGAATCTTCCGATCTTTGTTGCAGCATGTGAACTCTCAGTTATGGCATGCCAGATCTAGTTCCCTGACTAAGGATTGAACCCAGGGCCCTTACATTGGGAGCAGAGAGTCTTAGGACCAGTGGGGATGTCCCTGCCTTTAGGTCTTCTTAATTTAATGTGTTGACCAGGAAGCTGGTATCTTATATTACTATATCATAGATATAAAAAAAGCTCTTGGTAACTATTTCGATATAATTACTTTTCTTTATAATCTTGTGTATTTTATGCATTGGAAAACATCATTTTGAGAAAGGGCCTGTAGATTTCACCCGACCACCAAAGGAATAGGTGGCACGTGAAGATGAATCACGCCTGTGGGAATATCTCTATCTCAGAATAACTCTAAACAAAGCAAACCCATCCCCCTCACTTGATTCCACATCCCCAGCGTCCCTTCTGGCCTGTGATGCTCCCACTCGGAGGAAGGCATCTTGAATGAGGTGTTTGCTCTCGCTGTTCCCGCTTCTTCCCCTCTGCACCCACCGGAGCCAGTCTGCTGTCCTCGCCCCTCCTCGGACTTGAGGTCGGGTCATGTGCCAGGATCTCACACCTTGTGGATCCTTCTTGTCCTCACTTCGCCTTTGGCGGAATTTGACCAGGCCGATTGCACCCCCCTCCCCTGACGCTCTCCCCTGGCTTTCAGACTGTTCGTTCTGTGCTTTTCCTCCTGCCTCCCTCCGGGCTCCTCTGCATCCTGACTGACTCTTTTTCGTCTCACCTGGCTTCAGTGTTAGTCTCATATATTCCATGGCTTCATTTACTTTTTATTACTAAATTCTTATTTTGAAATAATCTCAGACTTTATAAATGTTGCCAGAATACCTCAGAAAATTCCTGGTACCTGCCCTCCAGGTTCCTGAATGTTGGCATTGTACTGTTTGCCTTGTCGTCCTTTCTCTCATTACATGCGTGTGTATAATTTTTTCCCCCAAAACCATTTTCGAGTAAGTTCCAGACATGACATTTCTTTATTCCTAACTACTTCAGTGTGCATTTTCCTAAAAACAAGTAACTTCTCTTACACAGTCCAGTAATCCAAATTGGGAAATGGATGTTGCTCCAGTACTGTTACCTCATTTACAAACCTAATGTTTATAAGTTTTGCTACTTAGATTAAAAGAGAAAAACAACTACTCCCCATCCAGATTCAGTCTGGGCTCACACGCTGCATTTAAGCTGTCGTGTCTCTTTGCTCTTTTACAATCCAGAACAATTTCTCAGTCTGTCTTTGATTTCAGTACCTTAACAATATTTTGTAGCGGAGGCTAGTTTGTGGCATGCCCCTCAATTGGGACTCTTTTGATGTTTCCTCAGCCAAGTCTACAGGCGTCCATTCCCCTCGGGCAGAGATACCGCAGATGTGTGCTGCTCAGTACATCGTATCAGGAGAACGTGGCACCAGTGAGCCGAGTTACTGCTGATTATAGCTTTCCTTTTTACTTTTAGAAAAACACGCGTACATCATCTGTTAATCATTTCTAAGTATACAGTTGGCTGGTATTAAGTCCATACATATTGTTGTGCAGCTTTTGGTGTTTGTAATGTTGGTCATACTTCTTCAATTAGGTTTAGTATCCACTGATGAGTCTTGCTTGAGACAATTATTGTTGCTGACAAATGATGATTTTCTAATTTCATCATTGGTTCCACACTTCGTTAACTGTCCTGTGACTTGTAATGCATCCCTTCATCCTGATGACACCTAAGTTTGTATCTCAACACCTTTCTCCTTAGCTTTAGGCTTTTATTTGTAGCTTTTCATTTATATGTATAATCCCTAGATGATTTAATATATCCAGGAGGTAGCTTTTGGCTTTATTGGGACAGCTATGTCCATTTATTTACCCACTGTGTATGGCTGTTTTCATGTTGGAAAGATGTTGAGATCTTATGTTGCCACAGAGATCTCCATATGGCCCATAAGCCTAAAATGTTTATTGTTTGTCCCTTTAAGGAAAGGTATACTGATCTCTGATCTAAGCAGTTATCTCCTGCCTGGACAACCACAGTGGACAATTCGTTCTGGCTGACCTCCCTACTTCAATTCTCATAGGAGTCCAGGTGGTCTTTTAAAAACATGGAGCAGGGCTTCCGTGGTGGTCTAGTGGTTAAGAATCCGTCTTGCAATGCCCACGGGTTCGATCCCTGGTCCAGGGAGATTCCGTATGCAGTAGGGCAGCTAGCCCGCACCTCACGACTGCTGAACCTGAGTGAGCTCTAGAGCTGTGCCCGCGGCAGCTAGAGAGTAGCCTCTGCTGTCCGGAACTGGGGAGAGCCCATGCGCAGCAGCGAAGACCCAGTGCAGCCAAAAATAAATAAATATTTTTAAAAAGCACATGAAAATATGGAGCAGATAATGGGATTATTGTGCTTAACACCTTCCAATAGCATCCTGTTGTTCCTAGAATAAGTAAATTCTTACCATGGCCTCTAAGGGCCCATGTAATCTTGCCCCATCCTGTCCAGCCTGACATTACTCCATTCTCCTGCTTACCGCTTCCTTCTTCTGGAACTGTTTGTGGAACAGTCCAAGCCACTTCTGTCCTTTAGGCATTTATGCCTGTTCCGTGCCTGAAATACTCTTCCCCCAGCTCTTGCATGTCTGATCCTTGCTCACCTTTTGGGTCCTCCTGCCTGGTGGCCTTCTCTGGTTGTCCTAAGGTGTTCCCTTCACTAGCGAGCAGGATGCATCTCCCTTGTTCATCATTAGCTCAGTGGCGCCTGGTACAGTGCCTGGCACAGTGTGCATGCCAAGTCACAGCCTGTTGAGAGATGAACGAAAGATCGAGCACATGGAGTGAAGGAAATAGACACACACGTTTCAAAATCACTTGCTTTTTCCATTGGATTTTTTTTTTTTTTTTTTTTGAGCTGTAGTCTTTCCCGTGTCTTTTAGTCTCTGTGGTTTGTTACAAAATTTTTTATGATAAACAGTGACCTCTGCTAATGCACACTTTTAAAAATTCTGTTCAGGAATTCCGTACTTAAACCAGGAAGAAGAAAGACAGTTAAGAGAGCAGTATGATGAGAAGCGTTCGCAGTCCAACGGTGCAGGTGCTCTGTCCTACACGTCTCCTAACACTTCAAAGTGTCCTGTGACGATTCCTGACGATCAGAGGAAGTTTATTGACCAAGTGGTGTAAGTTCCTGAACTGAAACCAGACGTGCGGTGAGACGTGTGTCTTGGGGCAGGATTGGTGCCAGTATCGCAGGCTTGTGCTGCCCGCACACAGAAGTGTGATGTGAGGGTAGGATTTAATTGTGGCATGCCTGAGTTGGTGTTACACGTTGTTCAGTCGCTAAGTTGTGTCTGTCCCTTTGCGACCCCATGGACTGCAGCACACCAGGCTTTTCTGTCCTTCACTGTCTCCCGAAGTTAGCTCAGACTCATGTCCATTGAGTTGGTGATGCCATCCAACCTTCTACTGTCAATTGTAAATTGAGCTGTGTGTACAGTGCGCAGAATCGCCATGTGTCACCAGGCCAGAGACTGCTTTGGCAAGTGGGCAGACCTCTTGTGTGGACCAGAGGCCTGATAGCCACTGTTCCCCTGAAGGCAGAGGCACATCCAGATATTGCAACATATCTGTGTTTTTTTTTCTGTTGTGGTGACAAGCAAATGTGTCACAGAGGGAGCATCTGGTTTTGCTCAGTTTGCTGCTGCTACTGCTGCTAAGTCACTTCAGTCGTGTCCGACTCTGTGTGACCCCATAGATGGCAGCCCACCAGGCTCCCCTATCCCTGGGATTCTCCAGGCAGGAACGCTGGAGTGAGTTGCCATTTCCTTCTCCAGTGCATGAAAGTGAAAAGTGAAAGTGAAGTCGCTCAGTCGTGTCCGACCCTCAGCGACCCCATGGACTGTAGCCTTCCAGGCTCCTCCATCCATGGGATTTTCCAGGCAAGAGTACTGGAGTGGGGTGCCATTATCAGTATAACTGCTGACTCATTGGAAAAGACCCTGATGTTGGGAAAGATTGAAGGCAGAAGGAGAAGAGGGTGACAGAGGATGAGATGGTTGAATGGCATTACTGATTCAATGGACATGAACTACTTGGGCAAACTCTGAGAGATGGTGAGGGAGAGGGAAGCCTGGAGTGCTGCAGTCCATGTTGCCAAGAAGAGTTGGACATGACTTGGTGACTGAACAACAGAACTACTTTACTAGGAAAGTAAAAATGTAAATCACTTGTATCAGTGAATCCTTGAGAAGTTGTCACTAACTCATTAATAGCAATCACAAAAAGAATCTGCCAAAGTAAAGCATTTTAAGTCTTACTGAACTAAAAAGTTATGATTTGGTAAAATTACATTGTCATATGTTATTGCTTTTGAGTATGATGGTTCTGTTGATTGACGACTTCATTCCTTAATGATGCTGATGGTCATGTTTTTATTCTAATTCTTCAGAGAGAAAATAGAAGATTTATTACAAAGTGAAGAAAACAAGAACTTGGATTTAGAGCCATGTACTGGGTCAGTTGCCTTGAATATTTTCACTTGTTCTTTTTTGGGAAAGGTAGATGATTTCTGGCATGTGCTCTCCTTGGTCTCTTAAAAACATTCATAAATAGTCTTTTTATTATAGGTATGTTCCCAAGATTTCAGCACTAACTTTAGCATTAACGCAGTGGGGACCATGGTATATTGAGACACTGAATGAGTGCTTTGTCCTGTCCTGGAGGGAAGAAAACTGTTGTGCACCTTTGCTTTAAGTCATGCTCAAGAGTGGCGTAATTATTGTAGCCTTGATGTTCTCTCTGTTCAGAAAGGCTTCAGAAGAGCAGAATCCATTGTTAGACTATTTTTGTCCTTTTCATTTCTCTCTACAGTAAAAAGCATTGGTGTTTCAAAGAGTCAGTAGCTGAAACAGCTTGCTTTCCTTCCTTTTACTTTGTGACTAGCTTCATAGAAGTGTTTTAATGCATTTGTCTACTTAAAATTCTCTTCATAGAACCACAGGAGGTAATATTTTGGTTAGATAAGGACTTCTGCCTCTTCTATAAAGGCAGTATAATAATAGCAGTGATAAAGAGCATTTTCAGTTCATTACTTCTCTTGGAGAAGAGAATGGCTACTTCAGTATTCTGGCCTGGAGAATTCCATGGACTGTTCCATGGGGTTGCAAAGAGTTGGACATGACTGAGCGACTTTCACTTTTTTGGTCAGTTCATTAATTAGGCTGTGTGGTGACATAGTTGTGGCACACAGGCTTCTTTGGTTGCAGCTTGAGTGCATCTCTCTAGTTGTGGTGTGTGGGCTGAATTGCCCCTCGGCATATAGGATCTTAGTTCTCTGACTAGGGATCAAACCTGAGTCCTCTCTATTGGAAAGTGGATTCTTAACCATTGGACCACCAGGGAAGTCCCAGTAAAGAGCACTTTGATGAAGAAAGGTGGTGAAGAATCCTCCCACCTCAAGCATCCTCTCTGTTCTTTTTTGCCTGTTAACTGTCATTTCTAATGAAGCCTCTTTTAAAACTTACATGGTCTTTCCCAATCAGTGCTTGGTCAGTTTGAATTTTCCTTCAATGATTGCAAATTAATACCTTTCACTTGTTTTCGTAGGTTCCAAAGAAAGCTGATTTATCAGACTTTGAGCTGGAAGTAAGTGTTTATATTATACATGAGGGTTCTGTGAGGGACTCAGAATTAAAAAATTAAATGCAGTTTTTTAGCCTTTATTTCATTTTTGATGTTCTGCTGGTTTTGGTGACTTGATCATACCATGTTCTCGGGCAGTGCTTCATTTTTTTACTCTTCCCCTCCCCCAATTTCTTAAGTTAAATACCCGATTAATTTATTTCCTCTTGCTTCTTAGTAGCTGCTGTAAAGGCTGTACAGTTTTCTTTTTATGATCAGCTTGGTGTATCCTAAATCGTAGTAGTATTTTTGTTCTTTGAAGGTGTATGATAAAGATTTGGCTTTAAGACCTGGGAAATACTCAGGTGAATGCTCTTTGTTTTTCTTTTTCGAAACAGGGTAATTTTTATTTAGATTCTTGTCATTTACGTTAACTTTTTAACTTATACAACTTAAAATATGTAATTATATTAGGCTGCTTTCTTTACTATATTTCAATAGCACTGTACACAGAATTTTTAATTTCATACTTTTGCTGTTTATAAGAAATATTGAAATAAATTAGATTAAATGAAAGGTGAACACTTTTTCTAAAGCAAGGATTAGACCATGGGTGGGTTTCAGGATGCCTGTGAATCTCCTGAAATAATATCCAAAATTTTGTATGTGTTTTTTTCTGGAGGTGTTTCCATTAGTTTAATTATATTTTCAAGTGAATCTCTTAACTTAGCAGTTGAATGTCAGGATTGGACAGATGGATGTTTGCACTTGACTTTGTTTGGGGTTTTTGTTCTTTCCTTAGAATCTGCCAGTGGCATGTGCACTGGGAATTTATTTTGACCAGACTAGGAAAAGTCCCATTATTATTTGATCAGGCTCCTTTCCTCTCATGTTATCCTTGCAACATACTCCCTGTGGATTCCAGATTCCTCTCCTTGGCAGATGCCAACTACTGTGC
This sequence comes from Oreotragus oreotragus, assembly GCA_006410675.1. Classification (NCBI taxonomy): domain Eukaryota; kingdom Metazoa; phylum Chordata; class Mammalia; order Artiodactyla; family Bovidae; genus Oreotragus; species Oreotragus oreotragus. The sequence continues at coordinate 65,331 of SJYX01021496.1, read as the reverse complement.
CAGCTTACCACAGAGTTACTTGTCTCAAACCTCCCCTGTGTGTGCCCCAGACCATCCAAAGAGACCTTCAAAATTTTTCACTTAGGAAGTAAGCATTGTGACATTTAGAAGCAGGATTTGACTGTGAGGTAATGTGTTGACTATATTATATGATGCCTGACATTTCAGAAACTGCCTAAGCCCTAAAAACTTAATTTGAAATCAGATACATTGCTTTATTCTAAGAGCAGAGATAGGGAAACATTTGGAAACTGAAATATTATGAAATAGGCTTACTTTACAGTCTTCCTTGTAGTAATATTTTTTGCATACTTAATAAAACTGATGTAATGAAATTATAGTTATAAAGTTGTTTTAAAAGTCCTTTAGAGTCTTAGCTGTCATTATGTCATCTACTGATAATCATGTTTTCTTTCTTTCCTTTAGGTATCCCAAAGGCATTCATGTTGAGACTTTAGAAACCGAAAAGGTAACCCCAAGGCTTATCCGGGGCCAACATTAAATGCATTGAACCAGTGCCACAATATTCAAGTACAAAGCGCAATCAGATCAAGAAGTTGAAAGTCAGAGTTGGCTCCCATACGTATCAGCAGGGTGACATTGGACAAGTCATTTCCCCGCTGCCAGCCTCAGTTTCTTCATTTGTAAATTCATGCATGAGCGTGGTAATGATGAGCTCTATTATCTCACAGCTTTTTAAAAAGTAGTAGATGGAACTGAACTTTGTAAACTTGAGAGCATGCTAATGTTGGTACACGTTCTCATCATCACAGAAAACTGATATGCATGGTACTCATGTAGTGATTGCTTCTTGTTACATGGGCCACTAAAATTCGGTTTTAGAATCTGGGGCATCAGCATTCTGTCATCATGTATTCCCAGAGAGCAGTGATAGAACCGAAATGGGTTGTGGTGGGCTGATGGTGGGTTCCTTTGACAGAACTATAGCATTTTATTATTATTTTTTTTGAACTATAGCATTTTAGAATTAAGTTCTTGTTCTTAAGTGAGATGTCTAATTAAATAAGAGATTACGTAAATTAAATCTTACTAGAAGATAAATCTCAAACTTTGACACAGGAGATTTTGTGGTGTTTGATTGATCCAGAATGCAGTGTGAGAAAGAAGATGCTAGTTATCCGACAAGTTACTGGAAAATCCAGGATTTTTCTTTTATGTTAATGAGAAATGATATAGAAATTTTATGAGGTATCGTTGATTTACCAGTATTAGTTTTAGGTATATAATATGATTCAAGTTTATATGGGTTACATAGAATTTTTATTTCAAAACCAACTACTTTGAAATCTGTGTTCAAATGCAACATCTTAGTGTCCATCATGGAGTGTCTTACTGTCACAGTCTCTTGATATTTATAATTGACTCTGTTGGTGTGAATTAATAAATGATAGGAAATTGTGGAAACATGGAGACGAATTCTAGTTTGTAAAGCAACAACTCAACTTTTGGTGGCATTTCAAGATATTTTGAATGTCTTTAGCCCCTGAAAGACTGTGCACTGATAAAAATTATAACCGCTAATGGTAGCAGAACCTGGCAGGTAGCTTCCAGAAAACTGTATATCTCCTTTATGTCTTTTAGAAAGAGCGATATATTGTTATCAGCAAAGTAGATGAAGAAGAACGCAAAAGAAGAGAGCAACAGAAACATGTTAAGGAACAGGTGATTGAACTACACTCATTTCCTTTGGGTGAGAAATGGCAACAGAATTGTAAATCCTATGTTAGATTCAATTTAGTGAATCATTTTCTCCCATGGAAGAATTGAATTCATAGCAAAACCTGAAAGAGAGTGAGGGAAATCAAAGCGTAGGTATTTAGACGTAGCCAGCAAAGTGAGGGTGGCATCGCGATGGACCGTCTTTACCTCCATGAAGCCATCTCAGAGCAAGAGTTAGTGGTTGTTAGCATTCAGACTTTGTGTCACTGAGCGTCTCGGCCCATTAAGTGGTCTCACTGTGGCTCAATTCAGGCCCGGTTAACTAGTTTTCCTAAAACAAAGTTGAGATGATATGGGCCTACAGATGTATGCTCATAGTTATGTTGGAACCTCACTTTGGTTGTCCTCTGGAGAATGGATTCGAGCAGGAAGACCAGTTAAGCTGAAGAGTAACCAGTTAAGAGACGCCCGTGGCCTTAAACAGGAGAAAGTGAAGTGGAAATGTTAAGCGGTCTTTCATGTCCAACTCTTTGCCATCTGATGGACTGTATAGCCCACCAGGCTCCTTTGTCCATGGAATTCTCCAGGCAAGAATACTGGAGTGGTTTGCCATGCCCTCCTCCAGAGGGGCTTAGCTTTGGGAATGGTTTTTTTTTTTTTTTTTTTTCGTTTTTAAAAAAATACTCTTAAAAAATTTAATTCTGGTAAAATATGTAACATGAAATTTACCATCTTTGCCATTTTGAAGTGTTCAATTGTGTACTGTTCTATACATTCACATTGTCCTACAACCATCACTACCATCTGTCTCCATAACTTTTTATCCTGCAAAATTGAAACACTATATTCATTAACTAATAATTTCCACTCCTCCCATCCCCCAGCCTCTGGTACCCACCGTTCTACTTTCTGTCTATGAATTTGACTCCTCTCAATGCCTCACATAAGTGGAATCAGATAGTATTTGTCTTTCTGTTACTGGCTTTGTTCATTTAGCATAATGGCATTTTGGGTTCATCTTTAGCGTGTGTCACAGTTTCCTTTCTTTTTTAAGTCTGAATGATATTCTGTATACCACATTATGTTTGTCCATTTATCTGTTGATGGACTCTTGTGTTGCTTCTGTCTTTTGGTTCTTGTGACTAATGCAGCTCTGAACATGAGTGTCAGGGACTCTTTTGAGTCCTTGCTTTCAATTCTTTGGAGCATATATATACCCAGGAGTGGAATTGCTGGATCACACGGTAATTCTGTTTTTAATATTTTGAGGGACTACCGTGGCTGTACCACTTTACATTGCCACCAGCAAAGTACAAGTGTTCCAATTTCTCCACAAAACCACCAGTGCTTTTTAGACTCAGGAGTAATTTAAGGAAGTGAACAATTTCAGTGAGGGTGAAATGGGAGAGCAGGGGGCTTGCAGTTTCCTGGGAATTAAACTGGACCTAGTGAATTTTTTTTTTTAATTTAAATTTTTGGCCATGCCACACAGCGTGCAGGAAGGATCTTAGTTCCCTGACCAGGAATAGAACCCATGCTCGTTGCAGTGGAAGCACAGTCTTAACGCCTGGATCAGGGATCTCCTGGAGAAGAGTCATTAAGTAATTTAGCTGTGAAGAGACAAGGAGAAGGAGAGTGGTTCCCTAGAGCTTAGAGTTAAGGAAAGGATTTCAAGGTAGGAAAGAAATTGAGTCTATTTAAGCACCGTCATGAAGAAAACAGGAGGGAAGAAGCTGAGTGGGAATGAGTCTCAGTGTGGTGCTGTAAAAGTTTTATAAGAAAGCATTTGACCAGGAAAAAAGGCGGCGGTGGGGCCGGGGGGAGGGCGGCACCTCCCTGGTGGCCCAGTTGGTAAAGAAGCCCCCTGTAGTGCAGGAGACCTGGGTTTCATCCTTAGGTTGGGAAGATCCCCTGGAGAAGAGAATGGCAGCCCACTCCCGAATTCTTGCCTGGAGAATCCCATGGACAGAGGAGCCTGGTGGGCTACAGCTCATGGGGTCAAAAAGAGTCTGACATGACTGAGCAACTAAGCACTCCCTCAGGAAAAAAAAAAATTAGAGAATTCTTGATTTTGCAGTTGGTCTTAGTGGTTCTCCTTGGAATGGACTGCAGTATTAATTTGGCCAGCAGGTGGCAGCTTCTGAAAGCCCCTGGCTTTAAGGCAACTTCTTGTTTAGTCCCTAAGTTGTATCGGCCTCTGCAGCCCTGTGGTTCCTCTGTCTGTGGGATTACCCAGGCATGAGATGGTTCCTCTGTCTGTGGAATTACCCAGGCATGAGATGGTTCCTCTGTCTGTGGAATTACCCAGGCATGGGTACTGGAATGGGTTGCCATTTCTTCCTCTAGGGGGTCTTTCTGACCCAGGGATTCAATCGATTTCTCTTGCATTGGCAGATGGATTCTTTACCGCTGAGCCACCATGGAAGCCCTCAGGGCAGCCTGAGGGATGTGGAAATTTCAACAGTTGATTGGAAGTGATGGGTATACCCTAGCACTGTCATCTTAGTAACTAATGAATAGTTTGCCACTTGCTCATCCCTCTCTCTGAAACAGAAAAACGGTACATGCAGAAATCATTTCCAACGCAGTTGTTTGGGGGTGATGGACTCAAAGCATGGGAAACAGAAGTTATCTAACTGGATATAAAATTTCAGCCTCCTTTTTTTTTTTTTTTGCCTAGATTTTAACTCATTCAAACAAGGAACATATATATTTCAGTAGTTGTTTTTTTGTTTTGTTTTTAAATTAGGAAGAACTGAATGATGCTGTGGGATTTTCTAGAGTCATTCATGCCATTGCTAATTCGGTAAGTGAAACAAACTTTGTAATTAATTTCCTGAACATAACATTTACTGTGAAATGCCGAGTTATCATTACAAATCCATCATCTGGTCACATTGATATTAAAATGCTTTCCTGGTCTGGAGGGAGAAGTTAGAACTTCATAAAGATAGCTTGTTGTCATAATGTGCTCAGTGTGACATTATAATTGCTGAATTACATCCTAACCGTTTTTTCAGAAAGCATTTATATTAAAACACAGAAGAGGATTATCCTGTGATAGCCTTATGTGGCTCCATGAAACTGAGAATTTATTATTCTCAAAACCAACAAGAAGCAGAATAGCAAACGAAAGAAGATGAGAAATAATCCAGTGTTTGAAACCTTGTATTCCTTCATTAGAAGAAATCTGCTGCTGCTGCTGCTGCTAAGTCACTTCAGTCGTGTCCGACTCTGTGTGACCCCATAGACGATTTTTTTTTTTTTTTGCCTAGATTTTAACTCATTCAAACAAGGAACATATATATTTCAGTAGTTGTTTTTTTGTTTTGTTTTTAAATTAGGAAGAACTGAATGATGCTGTGGGATTTTCTAGAGTCATTCATGCCATTGCTAATTCGGTAAGTGAAACAAACTTTGTAATTAATTTCCTGAACATAACATTTACTGTGAAATGCCGAGTTATCATTACAAATCCATCATCTGGTCACATTGATATTAAAATGCTTTCCTGGTCTGGAGGGAGAAGTTAGAACTTCATAAAGATAGCTTGTTGTCATAATGTGCTCAGTGTGACATTATAATTGCTGAATTACATCCTAACCGTTTTTTCAGAAAGCATTTATATTAAAACACAGAAGAGGATTATCCTGTGATAGCCTTATGTGGCTCCATGAAACTGAGAATTTATTATTCTCAAAACCAACAAGAAGCAGAATAGCAAACGAAAGAAGATGAGAAATAATCCAGTGTTTGAAACCTTGTATTCCTTCATTAGAAGAAATCTGCTGCTGCTGCTGCTGCTAAGTCACTTCAGTCGTGTCCGACTCTGTGTGACCCCATAGACGGCAGCCCACCAGGCTCCCCCATCCCTGGGACTCTCCAGGCAAGAACACTGGAGTGGGTTGCCATTCCCTTCTCCAGTGCATGAAAGAGAAAAGTGAAAGTGAAGTCGCTCAGTCTGTCCGACTGTTAGCGACCCCATGGACTGCAGCCCACCAGGCTACTGCGTCCATTGGATTTCCAGGCAAGAGTACTGGGGTGGGGTGCCATTGCTTTCCCCGTAGAAGAAATCTAGAGGATAAAAATAACTGTGTTGAAATCCTCCGCTTAACTGACTCTTGTATCTTGTTTTTTAAATGATTTTATTTATTTAGGCTGTGCTGGGTCTTTGTTGCCGTGAGGGCTCTTCTCTAGCTTTGGCGAATGGGGCTCCTCTCTAGTTGCACTGTGCGGGCTTCTCATTGTGGCAGCTTCTCTTGTTGTGGAGCTCAGGCTCCAGTGCATGTGGGCTCAGGAGCTGCGTCTCCTGGGCTCTAGAACACAGGTTTAATGGTTGTGGCGCACGGGCTTAGTTGCTCCTCAGCATGTGGAATCTTCCCGGGCCAGGGATTGAACCTGTGTCTCCTGTATTGGCAGGTACATTCTTTACCACTACCCCAGAGAATCCCTGAATGTTGTATCTTAATAACATTAGATACATTTAAAAAATGTGTCAACTGTTTATGTAAATGTGCTGGAGAGTTCTGTGATAGATACAGTAGATATTTTCCCTTGTTTCTTACATCTTTTAAGAAAAGAAGCACCCCCCATCTTGCACAGAGAAACTGGGTCTTGCTGCTGGTTGTTCTGTTGAGTTACCCATCCAAGTCACACTGCTTGCCTGATGCTAAACTTCCTGGAGTCTGAGACTTCCTTTTCCTTGAGTAGCTGGCCTAGGGAGAAGGAATTGTCTCCCTGGAGGAGTCATCTTGTCTTTTAGATGCTGAGCTCTGCCTCGGGGAAACTTGAAGGCAGTGCTCCAGGAGTCCATGGTTGTCTCAACAGCAGGTGCAGCCTTGTCAAACAGGAGCACTTTCGAGGAGGCAGCCACTGTCCCCGGCAAGGGGTATACAGAACTTAGACCTTGAGAGAGAAAAGGGCTGGCTCCTCTGGAGCTCTTTCTCTCAAGTAAATGATGTTACCGAAATAGAATAGAACCAGGGATGAGCCTGGAGAAAAACAAAAGGTGTGAGTCTCTTGAGAAGTAGCTAAAAAGCTAGTTTAAAACTCAACATTTCAGAAAACTAAGATCATGGCATCTGGTCCCATCACTTCTTGGCAAGTAGATGGGGAAACAGTGGAAACAATGACAGACTTTATTTTCTTGGGCTCCAAAATCACTGCAGGTGGTGACTGCAGCCATGAAATTAAAAGACACTTGCTGTTTGGAAGAAATGCTATGACAAACCTAGATAGCGTATTAAAAAGCAGACATCACTTTGCCAACAAAGATCCATATAGTCAAAGTTATGGTTTTTCCAGTAGTCATATATGGGTGTGAGAGTTGGACCATAAAAAAGGCTGAGCACTGAAGAATTGATGCTTTTGAATTGTGGTGTTGGAGAAGACTGTTGAGAGTCCCTTGGACTGCAAGGAGATCAAAGCAGTCAGTCCTAAACTAAAGGAAATCAGTCCTGAATATTCATTGGGAACTCATGTACACCCGTGGCAGATTCATGTTGTATGGCAAAACCAATACAGTATTGTAAAGTAAAATAAATAAAATACAAATGAAATCTGTTTGGACATTTATCAAAAAAAAAAAAAAAAGAACTGATGCAGAAACTGAAGCTCCAAAACTTGGGCCACCTGATGTGAAGAGCCGACTCATTGGAAAAGACCCTGATGCTGGGAAAGATTTAAGGCAGAAGGAGAAGAGGGTGACAGAGGATGAGATGGTCAGATGGCATCACTGATTCAATGGACAATAACTTGGGTAGATTCCGTGAGATGGTGAGGGACAGGGAAGCCTGATGTGCTGCAGTCCAAAGAGTCAGGACATGACTGATCAACAACAACAAGGTTGCGTGTATCCAGGGAAGCAGAGAGGGTTTCCCTGGCGGCTCAGTGGTAAAGAATCTGCCTGTAACGCAAGAAACTTGGATTTGATCCCTGGATTAAAAAGATTTCTTAGAGAAGGAAATGGCAAACCACTCCAGTATTCTTGCCTGGTATATTCCATGGACAGAGGAGCCTGCTGGGCTACAGCCTATGAGGTCACAGAGAGTTGGACGTGACTGAGAGACACACACACACACACACAGAAGCAGAGGGGAGTTTCTGGTCGTGTTTGCTTACATTTCACACACTTAACCAGCCGTCTTCAGGGCAGTGGTGGATTGATTGAAGCTGTCCCTGAAACAGATGTGGGGCAGCAGTTAGCTTTGAGCTCCCATAACCAGCATGATGGTTTAGGGGGCTTTTCCAAGATGGGGCCATTTCTTTGCCTTGTACAAACAATTCAGATCCCTTAGCCAGCTGTGCCTCTATTTTTCCTCTCTGTGGTCCCTCTTCTGCAGAGTGATTCATAGCATGTTGTGCATGTCACGGAGCATACCGTGATAAAAATTTAGCCCTGTTTGTTAGTGATCCAGACATTTAAAATTAAAGTCACGTACTTCGAAACTACTAATGTAGTTGAGCTCTGTATAGCCAGTGAACAAGTAAACACTCTATATTAGACCAGGTTCTTTTCCCGTCACTCTTAGTAATGAATCTGTTTTCTCTAGTTTAAAAAAAATTCATATTAATTTTTCACCCACAGAAAAGTTGCAAAACTGGTACAGGATTTCTATACACCCGTCACCTAGCGACACCTAATGTTACTATCTTGTATAACCATACAGTTGCAAAACCATGAAATTAGCATTGGTACAATATTATGAGCTAACTTGAATTTAACCTGTTTTTCCTCTAAGTCCTTTTCCTATTCACAGTTCTATCTAGGATCCCACATTGCGTTTATTTGTTATTTCTCCTTAGTCTTCCGTAGTCTGTAGTTTACTTTGTCTTTTATAACCTTGATGTTTATAAAGAGTATTGATTGTAATTGTGTCGGGTGTCCCTTGGTTTGGATTTGTTTGATCTCTTCTCACGTTGGATTGAAGACACAGTTTTGGCAGGCAGGCATACCACAGAAATGATGGTTTATGATGTTGACCCCCATCACTCAGTTCAGGTGGTATCTGCTGGGCTTACGCACTGTAGAGTTACTGTTTTCCCTTTTGTAGTTAATAAATATATTGGAGATATTTTGAGAGGCTGAGAATCCTGTTTTTTCTCGAGCTCTTGCCAGTGACATAGCATCAGTCAGTGGATCTTGCCTGCAGCCATCATTACTCTGGTTTCTAGTGGCAAGTTTGTGTTTCCCTCTTTCTTTCTCCATTTGTTTCTGGAAATCTTTTAGAAGAGCTGCCCCTTCTCCTCTTCTGTTAATTCTTTTTTTTTTTTGATGCAGAGAAATTTATTTCATTCTACATATCTTTAAACAAGTTATTTATTTATCTGGCTACATCAGGTCTTAGTTGTAGCATGCAGGCTCTCTAGTTGTGGCACACAGGCTTAGTGGTTGGGGCTTGCAGGATGAGTTGCTCCAAGGCACATGGGATCTTAGTTCCCTGATTAGAGGTCGAACTGACAGCCCCTGCATTGGAAGATGGATTCTTAACCACTTGACCACCAGGGAAGTCCCCACTGTATAGATTTATTTCTTAATTTAAAAACATTATCAATTTATTTAGTTTTGGCTCTGCTGAGTCTTCACTGCTGTGTGTGGGCTTCAGTTGCAGTGGAGCAGGGGCTGCTTCTCCCTGGTTGCGGCGCCCGGGCTTCGCTGGTTGTGGGGCCGCTTCTCTCTGGTTGCGGCGCCCGGGCTTCGCTGGTTGTGGGGCCGCTTCTCCCTGGTTGCGGCGCCCGGGCTTCGCTGGTTGTGGGGCCGCTTCTCTCTGGTTGCGGCGCCCGGGCTTCGCTGGTTGTGGGGCCGCTTCTCCCTGGTTGCGGCGCCCGGGCTTCGCTGGTTGTGGGGCCGCTTCTCCCTGGTTGCGGCGCCCGGGCTTCCCTGGTTGTGGGGCCGCTTCTCTCTGGTTGCGGCGCCCGGGCTTCTCTGGTTGTGGGGCCGCTTCTGTCTGGTTGCGGTGGCAGGGCTTCTCTCGTTGTGGAGCGTGGGCCCGAGAGCATGCAGGCTTCCATTGCTGTGGCACACGGGCTAGTTGCCCCACAACTTGTGGGGTCTTCCTGGACCAGTGATTGAACCGTGTCCCCTGCATTGACAGGTGGATTTCTAACCACTGGACCACGAAGGAAGTCCCTCTACAGATTTTAATCTAGTGTTCTTATCATTTATTTTGTAGCTTGGATGGTATCACATGGGCCATTAGCGCTTCTTCAGGCTGACTCCCCTGGAACAAGCCCCCATCTTTTTCTGAGCACCTCCTTACTTTCTGACATCACAAGATATTCCACACTTATCTTATATTTTCCCTTCCTCAGCTCTAAAGTCAATGACTTCTCCAAGGAGCCCTGGTTCCTTTTAGAACCCAAGTTCCGGTGCTGAGCTCCTGCTGTGGTGTTACTACTTCTAGTTGCCCTCCCTGCACAGAGCTAAGAATGATACATGTGTAACCATGCATGTATATACACATTGCTATTTCTGTGTCTGACTTAAATGTACAGAGCTAAGAATGGTACATGTGTGTAACCATGCATGTATATGCACATTGATATTTCCCTGTCTGACTTATATGCATATTTTGAAAAATGAATTTATACTGATATATGACAGACTGTGGTATTGGAGAAGACTCTTGAGAGTCCCTTGGACTACAAGGAGATCCAACCAGTCCATCCTAAAGGAGATCAATCCTGGGTGTTCTTTGGAAGGAAGAACACCTTTTGCTAAAGTTGAAATTCTAGTACTTTGGCCACCTCATGCAAAGAGTTGACTCATTGGAAAAGACTCTGATGCTGGGAGGGATTGGGGGCAGGAGGAGAAGGGGACAACAGAGGATGAGATGGCTGGATGACATCACCGACTCGATGGACGTGAGTTTGAGTGAACTCCGGGAGTTGGTGCTGGACAGGGAGGCCTGACGTGTTGCATTTCACGGAGTCGCAAAGAGTCGGACATGACTGAGTGACTGAACTGAACTGAACTGATGACAGATTCTAGTCCAATACCACAGGATTTACTTTTAACCTACTCTCTCTTCTTCTTTGTAACTTTCTTCCCTCCAACACTGGGAATTGCAGTTCTTGTTACCTGCTGTGTTGATGTTAGTTCTGTTCTTCCCAACCTCTTTCAGTATGGTCGAGGGCTTCATTTATAATACAGTTAGGTTTACCTTTTAGGGTTTCCATTTTGGGTTCCCTCCTTCTCTGTGGTTTCAATCAATAATTGATATCTTAGCATTGCATATTCAGAATGGCCCACACTGAGCTGAGAGGATAGCTCGTCTGTTGCATTTGGGAGATTTTGTATAGAATTATTTATTTCAGAGAATGATGTTTAGCTTTGTGAGTCAAGGAGTATTGCTCTGAAGGTCCACTGGGATGTAGCGAAAAGCTCTGGATGCTTTATGTTAAAAATGCTGTCACCTGGCTAGCTAAATCTAAGTTGATGTTCCATTTTTTGCAATTTAATTTTTATCAAAATGGAGTAATTTATAATACATATATTGTACCTCATTGGTTGAAGAGCAGTGAATTTCATTGGAAACAATATTTCAGAACAAGCCCTGTGGAATTTGACATACATGATGAAGGAAATGAAAACTCATTCTACTTAAATAAAGTTTGTTATTTTTACCTTCTAGCATTGTTATGAGTGTGTCTTTTGAAAATAAGTGAGTTGTTTTGAAGAAAACATTTCTGAAATAGATATTAGGAGTTTGTTCACAAATTATTTGACAGTTCAAGGTATCTAGCATTTTCAGTTACTTTTTTGAGCTCTTTAATAAAAATTTTACTACTTCTGATTCTGTGTTAATAAAAATTTTACTACTTCTGATTCTTTTGGGTAGAAGATGAATAAAAATCAGAGAAAAAGATCAATGAAGTCAAAGTCTTTTGGAGCTTTTACTTTGCATTCTGGATTTTACACCAGAAGAGGAATGAAGCCAGCCCAAACTTATTTGCATATCTTTATACATTTTTTTCCCCCCTTAGTGTCAAAAAGTAAGTTTAGTACAAAATCCTCATGGAAGCAAGCCATACATTTCAAGATACTTAGCATTTCTGTTAGTGTTTTGAGCTCTTCAGTAAAAAGCCCTGATCCAGCTTTGCACCAAGGAGTCTCCTAACCATGGCTTTTTTCAGGGGAAGCTTGTCATTGGACACAACATGCTCTTGGACGTCATGCACACGGTTCATCAGTTCTACTGCCCTCTGCCTGCGGTGAGTGTCTTGTCAGCCTGTGTTAAGAATTCTCGTCTCCAATCCTGAGAGTGTTCTCTGTGGGGTGCCGGTCCCTCGTCCGCAGCTGTCCCAGAGGGACAGTCTCCCGCACTTGGTTGAATGTTTTTGAAGAGATTTTAAAGGATCTTCGGATGGCTGCCATTGCTGGAGTGAGGTTAAACATTTGTTTTGTCTTGATGCCGGAGGTTTGTTTGCTCAGTTAGTGCTGAGCAGGGGTTGCTGAGCCACAGATGTGGTCTTCAGGTTTGATGCTGCTAACATGAGCCCTGTCTCTTATACACATCTAGATGTGTATAAGAGACAGGTGTAACCATGCATGTATATGCACATTGATATTTCCCTGTCTGACTTATATGCATATTTTGAAAAATGAATTTATACTGATATATGACAGACTGTGGTATTGGAGAAGACTCTTGAGAGTCCCTTGGACTACAAGGAGATCCAACCAGTCCATCCTAAAGGAGATCAATCCTGGGTGTTCTTTGGAAGGAAGAACACCTTTTGCTAAAGTTGAAATTCTAGTACTTTGGCCACCTCATGCAAAGAGTTGACTCATTGGAAAAGACTCTGATGCTGGGAGGGATTGGGGGCAGGAGGAGAAGGGGACAACAGAGGATGAGATGGCTGGATGACATCACCGACTCGATGGACGTGAGTTTGAGTGAACTCCGGGAGTTGGTGCTGGACAGGGAGGCCTGACGTGTTGCATTTCACGGAGTCGCAAAGAGTCGGACATGACTGAGTGACTGAACTGAACTGAACTGATGACAGATTCTAGTCCAATACCACAGGATTTACTTTTAACCTACTCTCTCTTCTTCTTTGTAACTTTCTTCCCTCCAACACTGGGAATTGCAGTTCTTGTTACCTGCTGTGTTGATGTTAGTTCTGTTCTTCCCAACCTCTTTCAGTATGGTCGAGGGCTTCATTTATAATACAGTTAGGTTTACCTTTTAGGGTTTCCATTTTGGGTTCCCTCCTTCTCTGTGGTTTCAATCAATAATTGATATCTTAGCATTGCATATTCAGAATGGCCCACACTGAGCTGAGAGGATAGCTCGTCTGTTGCATTTGGGAGATTTTGTATAGAATTATTTATTTCAGAGAATGATGTTTAGCTTTGTGAGTCAAGGAGTATTGCTCTGAAGGTCCACTGGGATGTAGCGAAAAGCTCTGGATGCTTTATGTTAAAAATGCTGTCACCTGGCTAGCTAAATCTAAGTTGATGTTCCATTTTTTGCAATTTAATTTTTATCAAAATGGAGTAATTTATAATACATATATTGTACCTCATTGGTTGAAGAGCAGTGAATTTCATTGGAAACAATATTTCAGAACAAGCCCTGTGGAATTTGACATACATGATGAAGGAAATGAAAACTCATTCTACTTAAATAAAGTTTGTTATTTTTACCTTCTAGCATTGTTATGAGTGTGTCTTTTGAAAATAAGTGAGTTGTTTTGAAGAAAACATTTCTGAAATAGATATTAGGAGTTTGTTCACAAATTATTTGACAGTTCAAGGTATCTAGCATTTTCAGTTACTTTTTTGAGCTCTTTAATAAAAATTTTACTACTTCTGATTCTGTGTTAATAAAAATTTTACTACTTCTGATTCTTTTGGGTAGAAGATGAATAAAAATCAGAGAAAAAGATCAATGAAGTCAAAGTCTTTTGGAGCTTTTACTTTGCATTCTGGATTTTACACCAGAAGAGGAATGAAGCCAGCCCAAACTTATTTGCATATCTTTATACATTTTTTTCCCCCCTTAGTGTCAAAAAGTAAGTTTAGTACAAAATCCTCATGGAAGCAAGCCATACATTTCAAGATACTTAGCATTTCTGTTAGTGTTTTGAGCTCTTCAGTAAAAAGCCCTGATCCAGCTTTGCACCAAGGAGTCTCCTAACCATGGCTTTTTTCAGGGGAAGCTTGTCATTGGACACAACATGCTCTTGGACGTCATGCACACGGTTCATCAGTTCTACTGCCCTCTGCCTGCGGTGAGTGTCTTGTCAGCCTGTGTTAAGAATTCTCGTCTCCAATCCTGAGAGTGTTCTCTGTGGGGTGCCGGTCCCTCGTCCGCAGCTGTCCCAGAGGGACAGTCTCCCGCACTTGGTTGAATGTTTTTGAAGAGATTTTAAAGGATCTTCGGATGGCTGCCATTGCTGGAGTGAGGTTAAACATTTGTTTTGTCTTGATGCCGGAGGTTTGTTTGCTCAGTTAGTGCTGAGCAGGGGTTGCTGAGCCACAGATGTGGTCTTCAGGTTTGATGCTGCTAACATGAGCCCTGTCTCTTATACACATCTAGATGTGTATAAGAGACAGGTGTAACCATGCATGTATATGCACATTGATATTTCCCTGTCTGACTTATATGCATATTTTGAAAAATGAATTTATACTGATATATGACAGACTGTGGTATTGGAGAAGACTCTTGAGAGTCCCTTGGACTACAAGGAGATCCAACCAGTCCATCCTAAAGGAGATCAATCCTGGGTGTTCTTTGGAAGGAAGAACACCTTTTGCTAAAGTTGAAATTCTAGTACTTTGGCCACCTCATGCAAAGAGTTGACTCATTGGAAAAGACTCTGATGCTGGGAGGGATTGGGGGCAGGAGGAGAAGGGGACAGGGTGGGGGCGGGCGGGGTGGGTAGTGGGGCTGGAGGTCTGTAGACTGGTCAGGTTGTGTAACAGTCTTGGTTCCCTCTTGCGAGGCTGCTTCCCTTAGATTCCTTGTGAACCTTGGTGTTTTTGGACTCTTGGAGCCGTGCTGTCTCAGTGCACCAAAGCACGAGCTCCAGGTAAAGGGCTGCTCTCTGTCTCCTCCTGTTCGCTCCCTGACCACCTGGGGCCTCATCTTGCTGCCGCTCATCACTCAGTGCCTCTCCTTCATTTTCTCCGCATGTTTACTGTCCTTTAGTGATCTCACCCACTTTCTAGGACTTCAGCTGAAGACATCGACATCTTCCTCTCCAGCCGGGATCTCTCCTCAGATCTCCGGTCACAGTTTATGTTGACCCCTCACGTCTCTACCTGGGTAGCTTTCAGAATGAATGGGGTTTAAAATTCATGTGTCGCAAATAGGGTGTGCAGCTTAACGTAACCTTTCTCTCCTTCTGTCTCCAAACCCATTCTTTCTCCTGATTGCTTTACCGTAAATGATGTCCAGTCACCAGCACGGCTTTTAGCATCTGTTTTGGCTCTTCCTCTGTCCCCCAGATCTGGCCAGTTACAAAATCCTGGCAGTTTTGTCTCCAGGCTGTCTCTCACATCTGGATTCTTTCCATTTCAGGTAGCAAGTAGCTTTATTCCTCATCTGAAGTTAGCAAACTCCAGGCAGGATTCCCTGCCTCACTTTAACCTTCAGCCCATCCTTAAACAGAGGTTGGCAAACTTTTTCTATAAAGGGTCAGATAGTAAAATATTTGGGGCTTTCCAGGCTGAACAGTCTTTGTCAGGACTCTCAACACTGTCATTGTCACCTGAAAACTGCTGTAGAATGCAGTGTGTCGACAAATGGGTATGACTTTGCCCCAGAAAAATTTTATTTAAAAATAGGTGATAGGCCAAATTTGCCCCTTGGCTGTTTTTTTCCAGTCTCTGTTTTAAACTATTATATACCACCAGATTTTTTTTTTAATTGGAAGATAATTGCTTTCCAATATTGTGTTGGTTTCTGCCATACAACAACTCGAATCAGCTATAATTATATATATATATCCCCTCCCTCTTGAGCCTGTCTTCCCTACCCTGGACCCCATCCCTCTAGGTCATCACAGCACGCCAGGCTGGGCTCCCTGTGTTACAGAGCAGCTTCCCGCTAGCTAGCTATTTTACACAAATTGGAAGATAATTGCTTTCCAATATTGTGTTGGTTTCTGCCATACAACAACTCGAATCAGCTATAATTATATATATATATCCCCTCCCTCTTGAGCCTGTCTTCCCTACCCTGGACCCCATCCCTCTAGGTCATCACAGCACGCCAGGCTGGGCTCCCTGTGTTACAGAGCAGCTTCCCGCTAGCTAGCTATTTTACACATGATAGGGTATACATGTCAGCACTACTCAATTCGTCCTACCCTCTTCTTCCCCCTCCCTGTCCGCAAGTCCATTTTCTACGGCTTTGTCTGCGTATACCACCAGATTTACCTTTTATGGCTTCTGGATTGGATAATACCTACTTTAGAGTTCAGTGCCATTTATACATCTGCAAAACCTCAGTTACTTCATGTTTCTCACAATGCATCGTTCCTTCAGCATCTCGATTACTTTTCTTTGGAAAATTCCAACACTGAGTATAGCTGGTCTGTTGGGAAGCCTGTTCCTATTTCTGCAGCTTTAAGATTGTTCTTGCTTTTCATAAAAACTGCATCACCTTCAGGGACTCAAAGGCATCATAGTTGTGAGTCTCAAAACAAACATGATGGGTGTGAATTTGCACTGTATAAATCTAAAGAGCTAATGTTAATTTCAGATCTGTCACTCCTTATTGACTGAATAGTAGTAGCCTCTCTCACGGCCTTTTGACCTTCAGAGCAGTGAAGTTATCTGTGAGGAAAAGTGTATCTAATGCTGTGTTTATAGGTGTTTTAAACACCAGAGCTTGGCTTGTAAGAGGCATTAAATACTGATTTAACAAATGAGTGTCTTCCAGCTGTGTCAGCTTTGTAATCTGATGTATGGCTCTGTCCACATCACTGACCCTGAGTTAAATTCTGAGTTAATCCCGTGTTTTTTGTTTTTCTATACAGTTGATTCTTTTTAGCCTGGCATTATCAAGCCTTCTGTGATCTGGCCCAACCTTCTTGTGTAGTCTGGACCCATTTTTGTCCTTCTTCCCAGCCAGACTGGCTCATTTTTTCTCCCCCTAGAAAACGTATGCTTTTTTGCATGTCTGTAGCTTTTGGTATGGAGAAAGCAATGGCAACCCAGTCCAGTACTCTTGCCTGGCAAATCCCATGGACAGAGGAGCCTGGTAGGCTGCAGTCCATGGAGTCGCTAGGAGTTGGACATGGCTGAGCGACTTCATTTTCACTTTTAACTTTCATGCATTGGAGAAGGAAATGGCAACCCACTCCAGTACTCTTGCCTGGCAAATCCCACGGACGGGGGAGCCTGGTGGGCTGCCATCTATGGAGTCGCACAGAGTTGGACATGACTGAAGAGACTCAGCAGCAGCAGTTTTTTGGTATATGAAATACTTCAACTTGAATTTCCTCTGGCTTTTCTGACTGTTTGCTATTTATGGCTTTACCCATCTTACCCAGGTCCAGTGTATGCCTCTTTGGGTGTACACCTTTCCCTTGCCTGCTTCCTTGCCCGAGTGTGATCTTTTCCTTTCTCTAAACTGCCAGAGAACCATGTACCTCTCCTGTTGCATAAATTTTGCCTTTACATCTTACTCTGCTTTTCTCTCTAAGTGATTCCCTTCTTGGACAAAGAGTGTGACCTTTTTATTGTCTGTGTCTAAATGCCTAGCATAGTGCTTTGTATGTAAGGACTTAATAAATGTTATCTTGCATGTAGCTAGTTTTCAATCTAATTCTTCTGAAAAGAGCATATGATTTATTGCGAAGTAGAAGGTAGGTTAGGGTAAGTGGTTTTATCCCTTGGTTTATTACTAAGGCCCGAGTATGTTATGTAACTTCTTTGTGTTCTGTCACTATCAGAAGGAGAAAATGGTTTTCTTCCATCCACTTTTGGAAGAAGTGATGACAGGAAAGGAAAAAGCCTAATTAAAATGATAGAACTTTTACATACACTGTTACCAAATATTGTATGTAAAAGTGCACTAAAGAATCTATATTTGGGGGCAAGTTTTTAGGGGAAGAGTCTCTTAAAAGTCTTGCTGTTCATTCTTTCTATCTTTTAGAAGGCATTGGTCTAGAGCCTTGCTATATGCTGGCCCTGGAACTGGCCATAGTTCTAATTTTTTCTTGCTTGTGAGGCTTTCTAATGGTACTGAGAGATTACAGTCTTTATTGTCTTTTTGTTTGACTTAGCACTGAAACCGCTTATTCATGTATTGTTCATTAATTTAACGATAGCCATTGAAAAAGCTGGTAAATACTTCAAGCTAGCTAAATACAGACTGTATTTACAGGCTCAAAAAGCTAATGGGAAATGGCAGTTTCCTGTGAAGCATGAATAACGCTGAAGAGAACTGTAGTCACAGTGGGTCAGGAATATGAGCAGGCAGTGTGGTATGGCAGTTATGTATATAAATAAGTTAATTCAAAATGAGAGCAGTCTCATTCCAGCTCTAGACTTCCTGATCAAATAAACCTGGGAAATGAATTGCCTAATTTAGACATTTGCTATTGGTGCCACTTAAGCAATTTTCTGAGTAGTTAAAGCAAGAATCATGTGTATTGGAAAGTCTGTGTTTTAGTGGCCATTTTAACCAATATTTCAATGGTGTTTCCATTAAAAGTACGATCCAATTTACAGTATTTCCATTTCCTGCATGAACCACTTTATTTTATTTTTTAAAAAATTTTATTGCAGTATAGTTGATTTGTAGTGTTGTGTTAATTTCTACTGTACAGCAAAGTGACTCAGTTACACATAAATATTCCTTTTCATATTCTTTTCCTTTGTGCTTTATCACAAGATACTGTCAACCATTTTAATTAAATAATTCTACTTGTCTCACTTTACAGTGAGTTGTGTAATAGAAGTATTAGTGATAGTTTTCTACATATAATAAAAACCTTTTCCCCAAATTCTTTTGTTTCAGCCATAAAATGCTCATATATCTATTTTGCTTATGCAGTACCAGGTCATATGATTCCCAATCAGTGAGGAATTGCCAAAATTTTTAGATATTAGTGAGAAATGGAAGGTTAGCTTTAAGGGCCTGTGTTGGTACCATGGTTTGAGAAGAGAACCATGGGGCTTGAAATATTTGTTTTAAATATTGCAAATATACCAGTAAAATCATAACAGGTCACATTCTTATTTTTTAGGACTTAAATGAATTTAAGGAGATGACAACATGTGTTTTCCCCAGGTAAGCTTTCTTTGAGGATTTGCCTTTGGTTTAAAACTGCCATCAGGGAATCCATAATTACACATAGGTATACAGTAATTTATTAAAACCACTAGATCATGGTGACAGTTCAGTTTGCATAAGTTGGAAGATGGCTTAATAGCTCCACCTTGCTGATGTTTGCTTTTACAAATGATGATTATGTTTGTTGTTAAAATTTAAAAATCAGAATTTGATCCAAGGGTGAAAACGGACAGCAGCTGCTTTTTCTCTCACCCTGCCTCCCACTGTCTGTGGGACCTGGGAGGTCTGCTTGAGTTGGCGCTTGTCTGTCGGGTGAACCTTGTCACAGTGAAGCATCCAGTTGAGGGTATTCCATTGAATATTGTAGTTGGATAGAGTTGGATATGTTGAGAGTATTCTGTTGTCGGTCAAAAACTGTCTGGCCAGAGAACTCCTTTTTCGTAGCTTTGTCAGTGCCTTAGCCTGTTGGTATTGTCCATGGTTAGTGTGGTGTGTTCTGACAGAGCCTACATCAGCCGCATGGAGCCCTCAGAACAAGAGTTACATCTGAGGACCTGTCTGCAGGGGACTTGGAGCAGTTGCTCTTTCAGCCAGACTATTTCTGTCCAATTATCTGCAGTACTCATATTTATATGAGAGGAAATAGTATTTTTATACGAGTGTGTGTATGTGTGTGTGTTTCTCTCTCTTTTTTCTATTATTGCAATCTCTGAAGCAGAGTAGTGAGAAATAACAGTTGTATGAGACGGCAAATGCAGTTTTTGACCCTCCAAGATATTATATTGTACAGATCTGGGTAGTGGTAGGAGATGATAAGAGCTTGGGAGCATCAGGCCTGCAGCAGTGTTTGAACCACGTGCAAACACATGAGGATGTTTGACTTACCCCTGATGTCAGTGTAAGCCCATGCCCTCTAGAACTTGTGCTCTGGGTGTGGGCTTCCCCACAGCCTCCTGATGAAGTGCATGAATGAGGGGACCGTGTCCTCAGTCTGACATAGTGGAGATGCAGATGACTGATGTGCCTAACGCCCCCATCCACTGTTATTCATTGGAGTAAAGTACATTTTGAATGTTGCTATCCATTTTGTTTACCTTTTTAAAAAATTCTGTTTTTAGGCTCTTGGATACAAAATTGATGGCCAGCACACAACCTTTTAAGGTATTTTAAAAATCAGAACTATTGTTGATAAATTATAATTTGAAATTTTCCTGGTTACTGCTAACAGCTTTAGAATTCTGGTCAATTAATGTCACTTTCCAATACAACTTTCCCCCTACCTGCCTTTTGTTCTCTGAAAAAACAAAAAAGATTAAAAAGAAACTGAGGAAAGACTAGAAATAGATATGTCAAAACGTGAATAGCAGTTGTCTTTGGGTAGTGGAATTGTGGGAGTTTTTTCCTTTTGAATATAAATTTTTAATGTTAAAACATATAATGAATTTTTGAATAGATTACAGATGCATACACTCATTCCTTTTCTTTATTTTACATATTTTGGATATATAGTCTATAAGAATTCAGGTAAAAATATAATCATTTGCTTCTTTCTGAAGTGACTTGATACGGCTGAGTGAAATGAATGCCAGAGCAGTATAGCTTTCTGGCCAAAGGTCTGTAGATACTTAACACATCTGTAAAAACTTCTCATATGGCTCTACTTCCCATATGGTGGAAATTAAACTTGTGGTTTCTCTCTCATATTGAAAAGAACGACTCCTGTGTTTCCTTAAAGAACACGAGGGGGCAGTACTAGATACTTTTTTTTTTTTTTGGTCCTGATTCTTCGTGAATCTCTAATAGATGTTGCTCTGAGATGATGACAGCTCCTCCCTGTGTTTCCTGGTTTGTAGGATATCATTAACAACACATCCCTTGCAGAATTGGAAAAGCGGTTAAAAGAGACACCTTTCAACCCTCCTAAAGTTGGTAAGAATATAAACGATCCCAGAAAGCTCCACATTCTCAATGATAATTATGGATGTCTATTATAGAAGAAAGGTAAAACTATTCTAGAAACTACATATATTGTACATTTATAAATTTTGGCTGAATTAACTTGCTCATAGCCTTGGTTGAGTTGCTGTTTTCTGAATAAAGATGGTCTTCTAATCCTACCTCGATTTGGCATGGGTAGAATTGGGTAGCCTGTTGGTTGAGAAGTTTAGCAATGGAATCTTCAGGGCTTTTTGTTTCTTCATGCTTGGAATTGCCCAAACTTGATGTGTCTTCCTTTTGGTTTAAGCAAAGACAAAAATCTGGTGATTAATTGTCAGAGGTAGAGTGAAAATACATTTTTTGTCTCAGGAAAGCCCAAGAACTGGGTTTACAGATGAGGAAGGAGGGGGCTCCACCTCTGCCTCCTTCAGAAGAAGCTTAGGCACTGGACAGCAGTGGTGAGGAAAACCAGAGAAGGGAGGGACGTTTCTCAGGGGCGGAAACGTTTGCCATATCTGGCCATGGTCCCACCCATGGGTTTGGTGAACCTTCCAGGTGTTAGTTACTTCCTTGGTTCTTCTTGGCCTCAGTCATGCTGCTGGTATCATAATTAACATCCCATTAGATGTAGCCTGCAAGCTTCCTGAGAAATTGATAACAGGACTTATGGCTCAGAAATTGACAATGGAAGGTACTAAAGCAGCCAAGATGACAGTTATTTCCTTTCCTTTCTGGAATAGTCCAAAAAAGGAATTAAGAAAAGGATTGGGGGAGAAAACCTAGACTTTTCCTCTAACAATATAATGGACAGTATAATGGAAATAATTGATTTTAGAAATAAGTGTTTCAGCTGGTGGTAGAATAGAGGCCATGACTTAGTTGGCTATCACGTTAAAAGACTTTTTTTTAAGCTTAAAATCTAATATTCAGTACTTACTGAGGTTAAAGAATTCTTGCTTAAAGAGCATTGTATTGATATAAAACAATTATAGCTTTTTCATTGTTAATTCCCACTCATGCTTTTGATTCTGTTGTAACCTTTTTGATACTCATTTACAAAATGGTTCTAGGAAAGAACTATTTATGAGTTACAGTTTTATCCCGTTATTTCCGTATAATACTCCAGTAAGGAGAGTTTAGTCTAAAGCAGGTTCGGTAAACCTCATTGTCTCAGCATCTGCGAATGTCACTGTGACCAGAGAGGCGTGTCATAAACACGGTCTCTCCTGTGAGGATGTGCCATGTTGCAAGGGCAGCGTTACAGCAAATTCTGATGTTTTGGGGCTTGGTTGTGCTTTCCGTCTTTATATCTGTGAGTTCAGAGACATTGTGAAGGACACTGTTGACTTGAGCTGCCAACCTTGATGGGAGTCTTTGGCTTTTGGGGAGGGTGAGCTGAAGTATTGTTAGATAACAGTTACAAAATGTTTATCACGTACCAAACGTGGCATGAGATCTTTGCTTACTTGAGCTCATTTGATCCTCACAAAAGCCTAACGAGGGAGCTCTGATTGTCATTGCCCTTCTACCATGGTGGAGGCCCAGAGAGGGCAGTGTGCCCAAGATCACATAGCAGCTAAGTGATGGAGCAAAGATTCAAACTCAGACAGTGGACGCCGGGGGCCATGCTCTTAGCCATTGCTCTGAGGTCCCCAACCTCCAGGATCTAATGCCTAATGACCTAGGGTAGAGCTGATTTAATAATAATAAAAATAAAGTGCACAATAAATGTAATATGCCTGAATCATCCCCAAACCACCTCCGCCCCCATGGAAAACTTGTCTTTCACGAAACTGGTCCCTGGTGCCAAAAAGATTGAGAACCACTGCTCTGAAATACCCCTTGCATCCCAACCAGAGGAGGAGTCACGGTCCCAGGAGTGAGTAATGCATGGTTGTAAACAGCACCCAACAGCATGCAGCTGGGAGGCGTGTGGCTGAGTCTTTGATAACATAACCATGACACTTCTCTAGTCTAGACCAAAGCCCTCATTTTCAGTGACTCTGTTATCTCAAGATCTTGTGTGGAGAGAATTAAGGAGATAGCTTTCTTTCTGCTTCTTTAGGGTGTTTCTGCCACACAGACGTCTGGATTTGGCAGGGCAGCATGCTTACTAGTCTTCATGTTATTTCTTTTTTCTCTTTAGAAAGTGCAGAAGGTTTTCCAAGTTATGACACGGCTTCTGAACAGCTCCACGAAGCAGGCTACGATGCTTATATCACAGGACTGTGTTTCATCTCCATGGCCAACTACCTAGGTACACACTGTACCTGTCTCTGCCAACACACCATGGTCCAGAGGGGATCTTCCCTGTCAACCCTTTCCCTGGGATCCACTCATCCAGTAGGAGGTGGGAGGGTTTTGAGGGAGGAGGGGGAGGGGTTGGGAGGGGGGATGAGGAGTGCACAGGATAAACCATCAATTGCTTACCTGGGGGTGCAGTACTTGGTCCACACGAGCACTTACTGTACCCTTCCAGAACCATACTGTTGATTTCAGGATATTTTTTTCAGGCTTTGTTTTTCCTTGACTGTATGTGATATTCTGATTCTTTTCTTTATTAGGTTCTTTTCTTAGTCCTCCAAAGAGTCATGTGTCTGCCAGATCAAAACTCATCGAACCTTTTTTTAACAAGTAAGTAATCGGAGTGGGTCACGGGGTCGTAGGAGACGACCACCTTCTCGGGTCATAGACCCTACTGACCCTCGAGAGTCACTCCCCACTGACCCTCGAGAGCCCGTAAAAATCTATTCTGTAAAGAGTAGCGACCACTGAGTCTACAAAAAACTTTTTATCTTTAACTGGAAAAGCTTTTCTTACATAAGTTATAAACGATCCTTTTTTTTCTTTCTTTTGTTATACTTTCCATCGTGTAGAGAAGGTTCTGTTTCCTGACCACCGAGGTCTTAAATTTACTGGGTGCTTCCTAAGAAAAACATACACAGACACATGCGTCAGTCTGGATTGAATTGGGGTTGTCCGAAATGCTCACTCTAAAAAGAAGTGCGAACGTAATAATAGATTAATTTATTACAGGAAAGATTCTTCTGCAACCGATGTGTTTACTGAAGAGTCTATCGGACACCTCGTCCAACTACCAGTAGTATAGGGCTCGGGAGTAGACTTACCTAGGCCACTTCAACGAGGAAGTGGTAGTCTCCTTCAGGCACACTAACATCCCTTTACAGACGAGAGTCTCGTAAAGGTTTCTTAGAGATCTAACAATGAAGTTTCACTCCGACCACGAAAGAACCGTGTCAACTCTGATTTCAACACTTACAATAGCAGGTCGGCCGTCATCGTACCGAAACACGGTCTCGGGGTTCGGAAGCAGAGATGGGGTCGACAGAAACGTCCCGACCAAGACCCTCCAAATCCACTCGGTCTGTCTTCACCCGTCGGGTGTAGTGAGTGGTGAAGACTCTCTCGACAAAGTCCCAGCCGAACCACTGTAGTCAAGAAATATAATATACACCATAAAATGTAAAGATAGTCACGAAAGGACTCATTCTTACGGCAGAGGAGGTCTCAGACATATTTAAGACCATAGTGTCACGAACAAGTATCCACGGTACGACGTCAGTCTTCAATTAAGGTTTGTAGACCCAAGGATATCCGAACCTTAGACACATCAGACTCAATCACTTAAGACAGTAGGACACCGAAGAAGGTTTTTAAATCTTTGTTCTTTTCTGTGGAAGTTCAGAGGTAAATGTGTTTGACTTTTCAAAAACATCTTTTACATCAAAAAAATCTTTCAAAGAGGACTGGGTAACAATGTAGTGTATATTGAACATTAAGTTGAATTTTTCTGCATGGAAAATTAATTCTGCCACCAGTTGAGTTCTTGCTATCTATCCAGTTCAGAATGGGATTTTCTAACCCCTTAACTCTAAATTGGGGGCAGTGTTTATCTTTGTAAATCTTAGGACCGCTTATGGCATCAACCATGCAACCTGTGAGTGACACTAAATATATATGGATTGTGGCCTTTCTGGCGTTTTTATGCATGTGATGTTAAGTTTGTCGTTCAGCAGTATTTTGCAACTGGGGAGATCTTTACTCCTGTTTAAATATTTAAAACAACAATCCTGCTTCTGCACTAAAATCAGTTCCTAATAAAGTCAGGTGATGGTTGCAAATGCGGGTAGCTAGAGGCTGTCTCTTGTTTATCAGTCATCTGTGTGGCCAAAACAGCAGTCAGAGTAGGCTTTGCTTTATAAGTTTAAGTGAAGTGAAAGTTGCTCAGTCGTGTCCACCTCTTTGCAACCCCATGGACTGTACCGTCCATGGAATTCTCCAGATCAGAATACTGGAGTGGGTAGGTGTTCCCTTCTCCGGGGGATCTTCCCAACCCAAGGATCCTACGTTGCAGGAGGATTCTTTACCAGCTGAGCCACAAGGGAAGCCCTTTAAAAGTTTAAATAAGACTTTATATATTTCTAGATCAATTTAGTATTGCTAATTATATGCAAAGATATTACTCAGAAGAACTGGGCAGTAAACACATAACTTCACTTTTAAATGGGGCTGGTGTCCATTCAGATTATTTTTTTGCTAAAACCTAGATGCATACCAAAAATAGTTGAGGTTTAGGAATCCTCCTGTGATATTGCACTGAAAATTCTTGCCCAATTTGATTTTTTCTCTATTTTTCCCTATCTGTGAAGGAAGAATTGTTTCTTTATTTTTGAAGGGAAAAAAGATTTTAGCAGGATTTAAAGTGCAAAATAAGGACTATTTTTATGCTATATTGGACTAGCTTGGTTAAGTACAGCCACCCATTTTGCATCTGTTAAGAAAATGGAAAAAGCGGTTGCTTTTGATGTTGTGAGTAGACGTGTGTTCAGTTGCTCAGACGTGTCCAACTCTTTGTGACCCCTTTGACTGTAGCCCACCAGGCTTCTCTGTCTATAGAATTTCCCAGGCGAGAATACTAGAGTGGGGTTCCATTTTCTCCTCCAGGGGATCTTCCCAACCCAGGGATCAAACACTCATCTCCTGCATCGGCGTGTGCATTCATTACCTCTGCACCACCTGGGAAGCCAATATTGACCCATTCTTACTTAAATGCAGGTTTCACTTATGATATTAAACCTTGATTTTGTTACTTTTCTTCAAGATTGCTCTTGTAAAAAGACGTCCAACAATTGCTATCAGTATTATCTCAAGCGGTTGATTTTAGAAGAATCTAAATTTTTCGAGGGTTTATTTGTTGTTGTTCAGTCACTGAGTTGTGTTGGACTGTTCTCAACCCCATGGAGCACAGCACGCCTGGCTTTCCTGTCCTTTGTTATCTCCCAGAGTTTGCTCAAACTTGTGTCCACTGAATTGGTGATGCCATCCAACCATTTCATCCTCTGTCACCCTCTTTTCCTCCTGCCCTCAATCTTTCCCAGCATTAATGTTTTCCAATGAGTCCGCTTTTTGCATCAAGCGGCCAAAGTATCAGAGCTTCAGCTTTAGCTTCAGTCCTTCCAATGAGTATTCAGGGTTGATTTCCTTTAGGGTTGACTGGTTTGATCTCCTTGCTGTCCAAGGGACTCTCAAGAGTCTTATCCAGCACCACAGTTTGAAAGCATCAATTCTTTGGCACACAGCCTTCTTTTTGGCACCTGGCTTTTCTCAATGTAAGCTTAACCAAACACGCATAGCCTTAATACGAATTTGGGTGGACATGAGATGACTTAACATGTGCAAATAATATTTTGCTCTGCTTTCACAAGATTAAAACCTGCTTTAGACTAATGCATAATTTTAAATTAGCATCTGACTGCGTTAGCTGTTTCTTTTGGGGAAGCTTTACCAAGTCCGCTATTGAGAAGATCCCAAGACAGTTGGTGCTTGAGCAGATTGCAGAAATGGAGTGTAGTACAGGGTAATTTCTAAGCCCAGTTTGTCCAGGGAAATGTCCCAGTAGACTTTTGCAAGGTACCGTTTGTCTCTTTCCTTTCCTGGGCACCTTGTGTGTTTCTCCCTTCCTTTTTGGACTCAGAATGCAAGTCCTAACATTGCTGAATGATGGAAATCGGGGTGAGACCACTGCTAATGACAAGCTGTATGCAGCGTGCTCTTCCTCTATGTTGTGGGCTCTCTGCTCAGGAATTGGTTTACCTTCTTTTATGACCTTGGTCAGTTTTCATCAATGCATAGAAAACCAGACTTAGAGAAGATCCTTTGGTCAAATCCTTTTAGGCCTGGAAGGAGCTAAAAATACTCTGCTTATACTTTTTATTGCACGACAGAAAGCACATAATCAGACTTTAGTGTTATGTTTTATTAACAGCCATCTGTTTCTGCAAGACCCCTTGAGCTCTCTTGTATTAATAGATAACCTTTTATGAAGGGTTTTGGGGAAAGGTTATTTTCGATTTTCCTCAGTTCTTAGAAGGAGGAAGGAAATGAGCACGTATCTTATTTTGGCCAATCTCTAAGTAGTGGGATTAAAAAGGAAGAAGTGCCTGCACTTTACTATATGGGACAGCTGTGTCATGCTTGGCACAAGTGTTCTGAATTTTTTTTTTTTTTAATGATTTTTTTAAAAGTCTCTATTGAATTTGTTACAGTATTGCTTCTGTTGTTTATGTTCTGGCTTCTTGGTGATGAGGCATGTGGGATCTTAGCCCCTGGACCAGGGATCGAACCCACACTGCCTGCATCAAAAGGCAAATTCTTAAACACTGGACCACCAAGGAAGTCCTGCAGCATTCTGAATTTCAACAGGAGTCTTCCTAGGATGACAGGGCCATGTGTTCCATCTAAGCTGAAGATAAGACAATTCATTTCCTCCTCTGTAAAAACAGGACTGGAACTAACCCCCTCCCGTGTAAGTTATAAAAGTCACATGAGATGCAAAAGGATTTTGATAGTTCCTCAGACTTAGTAGGTGGCCAGGGTCTATTATTTTCCTTTCCTGAAGTACAAGAGAATTTGACATGCTGGAAAATTCAAAACAGTAGATATCATAGCAGCATGAGTTTTTATGTTTTTAGTTTCATGATAGAGGAGAAAATGGATTGAAGTGCCGATTTAAAACTGGAGCAAATGTGAAGCATCTACTTTTCCTGTACTCCCCTTTTAGTGTTTGCTTAAGAAAAATCAGAGGACAATGAAATATGTCAGATTGGTACATAATAGAAGCAAGGTTGCTTTGATTTGAAGCATTTTAGAAAGTTTTGTTATGCAGATGAATCCAGCAGTTTATGGAAGGTTGTATAGGTACACAAAGCAATGATAAGTGGCAAGTAGGAGGGATGACTACAGCGCCTGAGATAAAGCACACTGATGTCTTCTTCCTTTTCCTCCACGGAGAGCAATCATGTGCGGGCATTAAGTTCTTGCTGCTAATATGCCTGTGCTTCACCTTTGACATCAGAGAGACTTTTTAAACTGAAGGGCTGTAAAAAAACAAAATAACTCAGATCCATGCGGAACCTTCTTTTGCTGGTGCTGGACGTGAACCACGCTTATTGTCTCAGTTACCAGCAACCACGCTTCATGTTGAACCACGTCGTTCATTGAGTGACCCAAGTGTCCGAAAGTGCAGACCCTGCTTGTCTTTCTTTTTTTTTTTTGAATATAAATTTATTTATTTTAATTGGAGGTTAATTACTTTACAATATTGTATTGGTTTTGCCATACATCAGCATGTGTCCACCACAAGTATACACATGTTCCCCATCCTGAACCTCCCTCCCTCCTCCCTCCCCATACCATCCTTCTGGGTCATCCCAGTGCACCAGCCCCAAGCATCAAGTATCACACATTGAACCTGGACTGGTGACTCTTTTCATACATGATATTATACATGTTTCAATGCCATTCTCCCAAATTATCCCACCCTCTCCCTCTCCCACAGAGTCCAAAAGACTGTTCTATACATCTGTGTCTCTTTTGCTGTCTTGCATACAGGGTTATCGTTACCATCTTTCTAAATTCCATATACATGCATTAGTATACTATATTGGTGTTTTTATTTCTGGCTTACTTCACTCTGTATAATAGGTTCCAGTTTCATCCACCTCGTTAGAACTGTTTCAAATGTATTCTTTTTAATGGCTGAGTAATACCCCATTGTGTATATGTACCACAGCTTTCTTATCCATTCATCTGCTGATGGACATCTAGGTTGCTTCCATGTCCTGGCTATTATAAACAGTGCTGCAATGAACATTGGGGTACACGTGTCTCTTTCAATTCTGGTTTCCTTGGTGTGTATGCCCAGCAGTGGGATTGCTGGATCATAAGGCAGTTCTATTCCCAGTTTTTTTAAGGAATCTCCATACTGTTCTCCATAGTGGCTGTACTAGTTTGCTTTCCCACCAACAGTGTAAGAGGGTTCCCTTT
>SJYX01021496.1:19455-29469 GCA_006410675.1 Oreotragus oreotragus | reverse complement strand
AGAGAGGTTCACAGAGTTACATGGAGAAGAGAAGAGGGAGAAGGGAGTTAGAGGTGACCCAAATGAGATGAGGTGGAATCAGAAGAGGAGAGAGCAAGCTAGCCAGTAATCATTTCCTTATGTGTGCTCCACAGTCTGGACCGGGCAGAGATGTTCACGGAGTTATACAGAGAAGAGAAGAGGGAGGAAGGAGACAGAGGTGGCCAGGAGGATAAAAGGGGGAAATGAAAAGGAGAGAGACAGATCCAGCCAGTAATCAGTTCCCTAAGTGTTCACTGTTTGGAACCCACAGAGATTCACAGAGTTGGGAAGAGAAGAGAGAGGTTATTGAGGAGACACAGGTGACCTGGTGGAGAAAAAGGAGAGTCCAAACGGGGAGAGAGCAGTCAAGCCAGTAATCTCGCTCCCAAGTAAAAATGGGTACTGAAAATTGGGTTCTTAAAGGTACAAAATTGTTAACAAATACCAAAAAGCAAAGATTAAAAATCTAGAGTTTGGAATTTCAAAAATACAATATTAAAGAAAAGAAGAAAAAAAAAAGAGAAAAAAACCAAAGTCACAAAAATTATAATATATATATATATATATATGAATTTTGCTTTTGAAAAATAGGGTCTTTTTTATTTTGCAAAGTAATAGTAGGTTATAAAAGTGAAAATTAAAGGAGTAATAGAGGACTTAAAATTTTTTTTTTAATTAAAAAAGAATGATCGTAAAAATATATCTAGGACTTTCTCTGGTGTTGTGGGTATTGTTGGGTCAGTTCATTTTCAGACAGTTCCTTGGTCTGGCTTATATTTCTCAATATCTATAGGCCCCTTCCTATGTAGTCGGTACTAACGACGGGGTTTTAATCTATTGCACCTGTCACTTCCAAGGTGGTTCCCTCTGTTTTAGCTTCTGTTTGCTGGTCTCTTCAGTGTCTGATTTCTGCCCTGACACGAAGGGGGCGGTGGTGGACACTTTTTTTAGGCTCACTTGTTCAGTCGCACTGTGGGGAGGGAGGGACGCTGCAAACAAATAGCACTGGCGTGTGCTCGCAGTGCCTCAGCCACACTGGGCCTGCCCCCGCTCACGGTGCGTGTGCCCTCCCTGCCCACACTGCTCAGGCTCTAGGTTGCTCTGCAGGGAACCGTCCGAGGCCGACCCTGGGCTGCATGCACCTCCCAGGTCTAAGCCACTCAGGTTCAGACACTCCGGTAGTCCTTAGAGGCACAGACTCCATTGGGCCTGCATTTTGTGCCCTTCCCAGGTCCGAGCAGCTCAGGTGATAGGGTGTTTGGCGAGCGCGGTCGCTGCTTATCGTCTCCCCCATCCCTGCCGCTCGGTTTTCTGGGTGTACAACCGGCGCACCTTCTCAGGTGGATGTTGGGGTCCAGAGCCCCAAGAAGTCTTAGTTGACAAAGAAGCCTGCTTACAGTTTTGTAGATAATGTCTCTCTGGGGCTGCGATTGCCCCCTTCTGGCTCTGGCTGCCTGTCACTGGAGGGGGATGGTCTGCAGCCGGCTATCTCTGTTCAGTCCTTTGTTCTGTGCGCTGGCCTGGCGGTGTCTTAGGTTAGGGCTGGCTTGGGTGGTAGTTATCCCACAGTCTGGTTTGCTAGCCCAAGTTAGTTTGCTCAGATTGGGCTTGGGGCATTCAGGCCAGATCCTTACGCTAAGTACTGCAGCCCGCGCCTCCCTGCCCCCTCTGCTTGCTAGTGGTGGGGACAGGCATCTGAGCTGCTTCTCCGCTGGGGGAGTTACCGTTGGGCACGGAATCTGTGGGTTTTAATTATTTATTTATTTTTCCTCCCTGTTATGTTGCCCTCTGTGCTTCCAAGGCTTGCCGCTGACTCGGCAGTGAGAGTGTTTCCTGGTGTTTGGAAACTTCTCTCTTTTTAAGACTCCCTTCTTGGGACGGAGCTCCCTCCCTACCTCTTTTGTCTCTTTTTTTGTCTTTTATATTTTTTCCTACCTCCTTTTGAAGACAATGGGATGCTT
The DNA here is from genome assembly GCA_006410675.1 of Oreotragus oreotragus. Taxonomy (NCBI): domain Eukaryota; kingdom Metazoa; phylum Chordata; class Mammalia; order Artiodactyla; family Bovidae; genus Oreotragus; species Oreotragus oreotragus. The sequence continues at coordinate 27,487 of SJYX01021496.1, read as the reverse complement.
CTCTGGGCGCCTGGTGTCCTCTGCTGGCATTCAGAAGTTGTTTTGTGGAATTTACTCAGTGTTTAAATGTTCTTTTGATGAATTTGTCGGGGAGAAGGTGGTCTCCCCGTCCTATTCCTCTGCCATCTTAGGACCGCCTCCCCCTGCTTGTCTTTCATGAGAGCAGTACCTGCGCCCCTGCAGGGCAGCCCTCACCTTGCCTTCTCCTGTCTGCCTGCCCCTTCTCATACGGAGGAGTAAAAGGTGCTAGAGCAACAAGAAGGCAAGGCCAGTCTGTCCTGCGTGCGTGCTCGGTCACTCAGACTGAGTGTCCAGCTCTTTGTCACCCCATTGACTGTAGCCCGCCAGGCTCCTCTGCCCATGGAAGTTTCCATGCAAGCATACTGGAGGAGTTTGTCAATTCCTCCTCCAGTGGATCTTCCTGACTCAGAGATCAAACCCAAATCTCTTGCACCTCCTACATTGGCAGGTGGATCTTTACTATGTGCCACCTGGGAAGCCTCCTAGCAACTGCTTTGGGTTTTAACATGTTAGGGGACGGAGCCAATATGTCTTTACTGAGATCCTGTTAAGCTTGGGCATCAGTTAAGTCCATTGTGGTTCTTTTATTTTTAGCTGTGCTGGGTCTTCGTTCCTGCTCTGGCTTTTTCTAGCTGGGCTCTGTGGGGGCTACTCTAGTTGCGGTGCTCGGGCTTCCCATTGCAGTGGCTTCTCTTGTTGCGGAGCCTGGGCTCTCGGGTGCTCAGGCTTAGTGGCTGGGGCCTGTGGGCTCAGTAGTTGGTGGCTCCCAGGCTCTCGAGCACAGGCTCAGTAGTTGTGGTTCATGGGTTTAGTTGCTCCGCGGCATGTGGGATCTTCCCGAATCAGGGATGAAACCCTCATCTCCTGCATTGGCAGGTGGATTCTTTACCACTGAGCCACCAGGGAAGCCCATGAGTCCATTGTCTTAAGTGTTAGAGAGTAATTTCCCCCAAGAGCTTTCCAGCTTTACAACATAAGCGAGAGGTGCAACACAGTTTGTGCTGTTGGGAAGACCTGCCTGTGGGTGTCACACTGCTCAACATAATGGGTTTCCATATGTGTTTCACGTGTTAAAATCATTTGGTTAATTTCTCTAGTAGAACTGCTTCACTTCCGGGTACTGTGTAATAGAGAGCAGTTGTGGTCTCTGGGGTCGGGTACCTGGATTTGAATCCCAGCCCCGCTCTGTATACCTGGACCCCCTTGAGCAAGTTACCATCAGCTTCCTCATCTGTAGTTGAGAACAATGGTACCCATTGGATAGGGTTGCCGTCAGAGTGACATGGGAGAATGTATGTAAAATTCACAGTGCCTGACATGTCATAGGCCTCAGTCAGCTTGTCACTGCTTTGGGGACATTTGTACTTTGAAGACGTGCTTCTGTTGACCAAATGCTGGGAATAAATGGAGAGCTTTTTGTTTTTAAAGAAAATACCATATAATCATATCTTTAGTACTGTAAGCCTCCTATAAGGTAGGCTTTGTATTCAGTTATGAGCCTTGATCAGAAAAAAGAGGGAGAGGAGGATAAAGCGTGCTTGTAACTCAGTGGTGCTCAGGAAGATTTGCACGTATGTCTTTTTTGCTTTTTATTTCCCCCTTTGAGGCATATGGTCATATCTCAGTCTTTGGGCTGGGCAGCATTTCTAGTTGTAGATTTTTATTGGGAGAGGAAAGTAAAGAAGTAGCAATTACTAAGTGATCCTTTGAAAGTGATTTCTTTCTTTCTTTCTTTTTTTTTTTTTTTTACCAGCTTTATTGGGATATAAATTTGCACACCATGCAATTCACCCATTTAAAGTGTACAATTCAGTGGTTTGGGGTATATGACATTATGCATTTTTTAAAAATTATGGTTAACTATATGTAACATACAATTTGCCATTTTAACGATTTTTAAGCATACAATTCAGTGGCAGTAAGTATATCCACAGTGTTGCACAGCTGCCCCACTGTCTGTTTCCAAAACTTTTTCCTCACCCCAAACAAACTCTGTGGTCATTAGGCAGTAATCCCCCATCCCCCTGCTCCCTCAGCCCCAGGTAAACCTCTCACCTGCTTTTCTATCTACAAATTTGTCCTTGTGTGAGCTGTTTCTTCTTGAGCAACTCATTGCTCCAGTGAGATCTTAATCTATTGAAACAATAACTTGGGTTTCCCAGATCAGCGTTGGCTTGGTTTGATTGCCCTGAAAGTGAGCACCCTGATTTTCATAAAGGTGAAAGACAAGGTGAGTCTCGAGCACATGAAAATAGCCTTGAGTGTGGGGCTTCTTAAGACTAGAAACTAGTGCTTGTTTCCAAACTAGTTGTTGAGTTCTGCAGGCAAGGGGTGCTTGCCTCAAACTGATACTGCCTTATCTAATTTCTGCCTAGCAACCTTGTTTTCCTAAAGATTTATCAGGCAAGCTGCTTCCATGGCTTTATCAGAAGGTCAGTTTTGATATGGGTATAGGCCACGCCACATACCTCTAGTTGGTGTGCTAGCCCTGTGGGCCCCCAGGGCTGCCTACATGTGGGCCCGTTCTAACCTTGGATTGGCTCTGGTTACTTTAAAGTACATGTCTCTCTAGCTTAATAACTTGTTTATCATTACAATTTGTAGAGGTTAGAAAAAATCAGTCCCTGGATATTTGTTTAAGCAGCTTGCGTCCTTCTTATCAGGATATCATCTTAGTTTCCTGTGATTCCTATTTGAATCTCCACAAGCTTGATAGGTGGCCTAAAACAACAGACATTTATTCTTTCACAGTTCTGGAGGCCAGAAGTTTGAGATTAGGGTATAGGTGTGGCTGCGCTCCTTCCACAGGCTCTGGGAAGGATCTGTTCCTTGCTTCTTTGGGGCCTGGTGATGCTGGCACTCCTTGGCTTGTCACTGTGTCCTCCGGTCTCTGCTTCCCCCTCTGTGTGTATCCTGTCTCTCTTTCTTTTGTAAGGACAGTTGTCATGGTATTTAGGGTTCACTTGGATAGTTCGGGATATGTTCTCATGTAAGGTCCTTAACCTAATTTCTAGTTCCATCTGCTAAGATCCTTTTTTCAAAGAAGATAGCATTCAGAAGTTCTGGGAATTAGGATGTGGACCTATCTTTTTGGAGGCCCATTTATAGGCATGTTGGTAGTAAAGTCAGTATTCTTAGGTAGTCCTTGCCTTGCTTTGGCCCCGGCTGTAAGCAAGTAGGTCATAGCTATTTCCAAGACTGTTTCACAGTTAATTTATATGAGTCAGAGGTTAGCAGGGTACCCTAAGAAATTTAGAAGTGAAAGAGAGTAAAGAGAGGTGAAGTCGCTTAGTCATGTCTGACTCTTTGCAAATCCATGAACTGTAGCCTGCCATTCTCTTCTGTCTATGGGATTTTTCAGGCAAGAATACTGGAGTGGGTTGCCATTTCCTTCTCCAGGGGATCGTCCCAACCCAAGGATTAAACCTGGGTCTCCTGCATTGCAGGCAGACTCCTTACCAGCTGAGCCACGAGGGAATTTAGACTAGCTGCCAAATATCTTCTCCATTGAACATCTTCCATTGTTCAGAGTATTTCACCCACAGTGACTATAATTTCTGACAGCATCCCAGCTGCTAAGTAACTTCAGGTGCGTCTGACTCTGTGCGACCCCATAGACGGCAGCCCACCAGGCTCTCCCATCCCTGGGATTCTCCAGGCAAGAATGCGGGAGTAGGTTGCCACTCCAATGCATTCCTTCTCCAATGTATGAAAGTGAAAAGTTAAAGGGAAGTTGCTCAGTCATGTCTGACTCTTAGTGACCCCATGGACTGCAGCCTACCAGGCTCCTCCGTCCATAGATTTTCCAGGCGAGAGTACTGGAGTGGGGGTGCCATTGCCTTCTCTGACAGCATCCCTGAGGAGGTAGGTAATAAGGTCCCTCATTTGAAAGCTGAGGCCATCTGCTGAGGGCCCCAGAAACAGTTGAGTCTGGGATAACCCAGGTCTGTCCTCAGCTGGGGATAGGATTCTTACTCCAGAGCATCAGTCTCTAAAAGAGACGGCTTGACAGTAAGTAGGACGTTTTCTTAAGATAATGCTAGTGTCGCTGAAAGATTTCTTTGTCTGCATGTTTGGCTTGAGCAGTGATTCTAAAAGATGTTGACTTGGACCACTGGATCGAGTGCAACCAGTTTCCTCTGACATTTTACAGTCTGCTGTTTTATAGGTCCAGCAGCTGTTGCCTTTGTACAATGTTTAGTTTAACACTTTTATTTGATGTAATTTGATATGGTTCATTTGATGGAGACTGTTTAAACGAGCTGCTGACTTTCTTTCCTTTTGCCTTTATTCCGCACCCCCCCCCCCCCTTGTTTCTTGCGTTACATCTCCGAGAAGGGACATGAGCTGGCTTTGGGACAAATGTCGGGTAATGCTCTATTTGTCAAGACATCAAGTGACTAGACTGGAAATTGCGCATGCACCCCTCTCCCCACCCCGAGTGAAATGAAAATAACTGGTGCCATAGTGACTCCTCTACCCAGTGGTTGCCCTCTCATTTTACACAAGAGCTTCAGTGAGCAAAATAAATGAGCTTATTTTGTGAGCGATGTCTGCATGCTTCCTACCCTGGATGATAAAATTAGTTTTTTATGGCACATAAATATGTATAATGATGAGCCCTTGCATACACGGTTCTCATGAAGTGCTTTTTACTGCTGTGCCCTGAAGGAAATACCAAGACCATTTGCAAGAACAGTAGAGCTGGCAGTCGTTAAAGGTTTCAATTTTCCTCTGGAAGGCTTGGGACTTGGAGTTAGGTGCAAATTAATTCACCACTCAAATCATGTTGAGATGAGATGGTACTCGGCATCTCTGTATTCCGGTCTGCAGTGGCATAAGAGGAGTGCAGTTTTGCTTGGAAATCTGTTCTTTGAGGTAAAGCTTTTTAGGAAGAGACTTGTAGTCTTGAACAAATGCATATGTTTACTCTTTAAATGAAATACTGAGTTTCTAGGTGGAAGAATGAAAAGTTTGGGGGCTGGAGGGTTTTCGTTTTGCTCAGGCAGAACCAGAGTAAACACTATTCTCTTTTATGAAGACAGGCTGTAACATCAGAAATCCTTCTAGATCATTTAAGCCTGTGTGTATGTGTACAGATATGACCTTACAGAAAATAAAGCTCTTGTATTCAGATACCTCATTATCTCTCTCACCCCTAAGATGCGCTGTTACACGGGGTTTTCCTGATGGTGATCATGGTGTGTGGGGGTGGGTGTGACCGCGAGGCCCGAGGCCCGGGTAGCAGCTGGTTCTGCACTGCAGACGTGAAAAGGTTGTCCTTTGACCTGCAGGAGCATGGCTGTCTTCTCTGCTCCTTCATCCTGATTGCCTTCCTCAGTCCACCCAAAGTTCTTTTCAGAAAACAACCTCATTTCTTATATCTGGACTCTGCCCTGTTGCACAAAGCTATAATTTAATCAGCCCTTAGAGCTTTGCCAAAAAATACTAACAAAGTGTATGTCTGAGATCGTACATCTCGAGTTCTTGCACTAGAGGTGATTCAGGACACGTGTCCTCATTTGTCCCTTAGAGGCTCCTGTGGGGACTGCAGGCTCACTGTTTCACGTGAGGCTGTGGGAAGAGCTCAGGTTAGAAGCCCAATGTGAGGGGGTGTGGGCTTCCCAGGTGGCACCAGTGGTAAAGAACCTGCCCACCTGCCAGTGCAGGAGATGTAAGAGACGTGGGTTCAATCCCTGGGTCAGGAAGATCCCCTGGAGGAAGAAATGGCAAGTTGCTCCAATATTCTTGCCTGGAGAATTCCACAACAGAGGAGCCTGGCAGGGTTGCACAGTTGGACACAACTGAAGTGATTTAGCTCACATGCACGTGAGGGGGTACCTGCAGAGAGAAGGTGAGGCCTTTAGTGTAAGATTAGTAATGGAGAAGGCAGTGGCACCCCACTCCAGTACTCTTGCCTGGAAAATCCCATGGACAGAGGAGCCTGGTGGGCGGCAGTCCATGGAGTCACTAAGAGTCGGACACGACTGAGCGACTTCACTTTCATTTTTCACTTTCATGCATTGGAGAAGAAATGGCAACCCACTCCAGTGTTCTTGCCTGGAGAATCCCAGGGACGGGGGAGCCTGGTGGGCTGCCGTCTATGGGGTTGCACAGAGTCAGACACGACTGAAGCGACTTAGCAGCAGCAGTAATGGGGAAGCTTTGGGTCTGAATCTGTCTCTGCTCCCATGATGGCCAAGGGTAAGCCGCCGGAGCAGGAAAAAGCTGCTTCCTCGTTCCCTGTATGATAGGATTTGGTGCCTGTCCCCCAGACACCAGAGGATCAGAGGAGGCTGAGTGTGCCATAACAAACACTTATTTTAGTCAGGAACCTTATCCTTTTAAAAAGTAATATATTCTTATCCTGATTGAAGCACAAATTACCACTTGTAATTCCACCAGCCAAAATAAAACAAAACAAAACTGTCACTTGGTGTATTTCCTGCTAATGTGTTTTCTATCTCTATTTCATGTATTAATTGAGATTGTACTGTTATATAATTTGGTAACATAAAAAAAATTTCAATAAAGGATTTTTCAAAAGACGTTAACACTAGCGGTTAGCAGCATGGCATTGCTGGTCTTCAGTGGCGGCTCAGGTGAGCATCGTGGTCCACGTACAGCCTAATCCATGTGTCCGGCCTTCCGTCAGCTGCACAGCCACTGCCCTGCGCTGGGTATTACTGGTTTTTTGCCGGTTGTTTCTTTTCTTTTTTTTTTCTTTTAAATTTATTTATTTGGCTCTGCCGGGTCTTTGTTGCGGCATGCGGGATCCTTAGTTGAGGCATGTGAACTCCTGTGGCATCATGAGTTGCAGCATGTGGGATCTAGTTCCCTGACCAGGAATCAAACCCAGGGCCCCCCAGCACTGGGAGTGCAGAGTCTTAGATGCTGGACTACCGGGGAAGTCCTGCCGATTGTTTCTTTGAGTGGCCCCAAGTGCAGGTCATTGATCCACCGTCTTTTTCTGCCATCACTTAGCAGTGGAAACCATGCTGCTACAAGAGCAAAACGAAATATTTCCTTTCATTTCTGAATAGAATTACTGGCTTTATGTGTATGTAGACTCGGTCATGTGGAATCTTAACAAGCCTTAATGATCTTTGTGGTTCCCAGAGGTTTGAGCCTCTGTGCAAAATATTCCTGAATCACCTTTAGGACTTCCTGTCTGCGTTTAAATGTCACCTTTGCCCTTTATGTTTTCTTGAGCACAGCTGCATAAAGCAGGTTAATACCAGCACTGTTTGCCATCCATTTTCACATTGGACAACTGCAAATGATTCAGATAAGCCATAGTCCAAGACAAGCTCTTGTGTCATCAAAGAATACCCTTTGACCTTAGTGTACCTCTTTTGAGCTGCTCAGTGTGTCTTGTGCTTGCCAAAATCTGGGTCTGAAGCTTGTTGGTAAGGTCGGAGAATTTTGACAAGTTTGGAGAGTCTGTGTATGTGTGTGCCAGCCTTGGGGGCCGTTCAGTTCAGTTCAGTCGCTCAGTCGTGTCCGACTCTTTGCGACCCCATGAATCGCAGCATGCCAGGCCTCCCTGTCCATCACCATCTCCTGGAGTTCACTCAGACTCAAGTCCATCGAGTTCGTCATGCCATCCAGCCATCTCATCCTCGGTCGTCCCCTTCTCCTCCTGCCCCCAATCCCTCCCAGCATCAGAGGCTTTTCCAATGAGTCAACTCTTCGCATGAGGTGGCCAAAGTACTGGAGTTTCAGCTTTAGCATCAGTCCTTCCAAAGAAATCCCAGGGTTGATCTCCTTCAGAATGGACTGGTTGGATCTCCTTGCAGTCCAAGGGACTCTCAAGAGTCTTCTCCAACACCACAGTTCAAAAGCATCAATTCTTCGGCGCTCAGCTTTCTTCACAGTCCAACTTTCACATCCATACATGACCACAGGAAAAACCATAGCCTTGACTAGGCGGACCTTAGTCGGCAAAGTAATGTCTCTGCTTTTGAATATACTATCCAGGTTGGTCATAACTTTTCTTCCAAGGAGTAAG
>SJYX01021496.1:0-17087 GCA_006410675.1 Oreotragus oreotragus | reverse complement strand
ACTGGAATTCCATCACCTCCACTAGCTTTGTTCTTAGTGATGCTTTCTAAGGCCCGCTTGACTTCACATTCCAAGATGTCTGGCTCTAGATTAGTGATCACATCCTCATGATTATCTGGGTCGTGAAGATCTTTTCTGTACAGTTCTTCTGTGTATTCTTGCCACCTCTTCTTAATATCTTCTGCTTCTTTTAGGTCCATACCATTTCTATCCTTTATCGAGCCCATCTTTGCATGAAATAGGCTAAAGCTTGTGATGCCGGAGGGGCTGCTTTGTCGCCAAGTCATAGAAAGGGTTGGACTTTTGCCAGTGAGTTGCCAAGAGAGTAGTTTATGCTGTTCTTTTTTTTTTTCTACTTTCTTCTTCAAAATGAGGAAAACAGTGGTCAGCAGTTGTTTCCCCCAATTGACCTCTTGCAGAGGACCTAGCTGTTTGCCACAATTGACCTCCTGGTTTCAGGGAATGGTGGAAGCCTTATGTTATTGCTGCCTGGATGTTGAAGGAGTCCTTGACGTTTGTTGTGATAGTTTTGTGTTTCTCTTAAGTCAGAATAATTTACTGCAAACAAATCATTAAAACTAATACCTTTTTGGAGAAGTTGACACAAGTCATTATTACCTACCTGATCAGTGAATCATCATTTGTGGAAATTAACAGTCTTAAACATACTTTTTTTCTGTGAACCCAGTGATTTTCAGTTCCCAGGTTATGAGTCAGTAGGACTTAGGTGGGTGGGGCCCAGGAATTTGCATTCCTATCAAGATGCCTGTCTGGGAAACACATTTTGATAAGTGCTCAAGGTTCTAGGCTCTAAGAAGCTTTAAGTCTGAAATGAAATTCTCCTGTGGCTACGAGCTTTCTAACAGTCCAGGTCACAGTGTCACACCGCCATGGTCAGAAAAGACTGTCACCAGATGAGTTTCCATGAGTGCCATGCAGCATATGGGCAGCAGAGCTGGGTGGCTGTTCTGGACACAAAGGCATTGTCCACAGCCTGTTCTGTGTAGCCTCTTAAGAGGCTGAGCTGAAGTCACCCAGTCTGCTGAGTGAATGACCCCAGAGTATGCTGTGCTCCACCCTTGGATCTGTCCGGATGTTTGAAAGCCAGTATCATCATAGAGCATTAAAAAACTGACAAATGCCCCAAAGGGTAGAATTTATATTATAGCATCTAGAATGTGAACATGAGTCATGTAGTGTACTGGGATAGAATCCCAATGTATGATTGGCCCTTGTATCAGATGGGAACTTTAATTTTAGTCTTTGACAGAATCATTGTCAGTCCTTCAGAGAATAAGTGCAAAAATAGTGTTTCATCAGGAAGCTTGCAGGAACGTGGCCAGGGCCCCACACAGTCTTGTGTGTTTCTACCAAATTATAGCTGCCCTGAATCTTCACTGAAATAAAAATAACATTTCCTGCAAGCGATGGTCCGAGTGTGTTTCCAATATCTGCAGATGAAAGGCCTTCTGGGAGAGACTGTTCTTCAATACAATTCACAGGGAAGGAGCATCCTTTCATGTGCTTGTCAGTATTTCTCCTCGCCTAGTGCATTTCTCATACGTTAAAATGAAAACTGTTTGGTCAGATGAGCCACACATGAGGTATTTTATCAGAGCATCCCAGGGTGTCAGTGTAGGCCATCTGACAGCCAGTCAGTATGAGGCGTGCATGCATTGAAATGTTTTAATTTTCCCTCAAAAGGGCAGGCGGGGATGCTTCCAGAGCAGTGGCCTGCAAACCGTCTGGCCTGAAAGGAGAGGGAGGCCCTTGGCGAGTTGACTTTGGGTCTGTTCCACAGACGCTCAGCTCCAGTTTTAGAATCGCTTTCCCAGTTGCATGGGGTGCAGTCAGCCAAGTCACACACAGAATTGGTTTGCGTGTTTCTCCAGGGTTTGGGGTGATTTGCTTCTCTGTAAAGCCCAAGCATGAAGGTGGAGGGATGAGTGAGAAGGGCTATTAATATAATTCATTTGGAAGGGGTTTCTATTTAGTTAAAGTATTGGATAAGTAAATAAGGTAGTGTAGGATTAACTAACTTAAAAAAAAATCTTTTGAGTGTTTCTGCTGAGAATAAATTTTTACTGAGTTTAAACAGAAATGATAACTTATAATCGAGATGAAATATTAAAGGACAAACAGCCAGTGTAATGCTTGACGAAATGTTATATCTTTAAAATTAAGAAAATATGTATTTACATGGCGAGAGAACTGGGGAAGTCTGCTTTTTAAATGTCATCCTTGTTTGTATTTGTAAGACAATAGATTTTCTAAACTTGGTGAGGCCACATGACCTTAAGAAGAAAACAGTATTTTTAAAAGAAATAAAGCAGCTGCACACTCAGACTTGTGATTTTACTTTATATTTGTCTCCCCACAGCAGGTGGGGTAGTGCACAGGATATACAGGATTGATTCTACTGGTGTTTTCAGTTGAACTTTCTCTAAGAAAATCTATATAGTTATTACCCCTGGGCCTGTCAGTTCTGGTAGCCTCTGTTTTCTTTTTTAAGTTTAAAAAATAATCACAAAAGGATTTTTGAAGAACAAAACTCAGTTTCCCAAAATCATTGGCTGTTTTTTTTCAGAGCAGGGAGTGGGGAGTATTTTTTATTTTTGGTTTAATGATATCGGGTGTTTTACAAAGCTGTCACAATAGTATAAAATGTTGTGCTTTTTTAAAAAAAATTAAAAATTGTCCTGCAAATTGCTGATGTTTTGAAATTTTTGAAAGTTATCTTGAAATTAATTCTGTTGGAATGACGAACTGTAATTTACCCACCCACACATGTTGTTGAATCTGGAGGTTGATTTTGATTACTGGCGCCTTTGAAGGTATAACAATGAACATCTTGTTGATTCAGTTTTTATTCTTCTGTTGGATTTTTGGTACACAATTTATTTTTATAGTGGTTGATATGTTTCTTCAACTTCTACTGAAAGTTGGTTTTTTTTTTTTTTTTTTGGTGTAGAGTTGGGAGCCATCTCTCAATTTACTAAATGGAAAACTGAGAATTATGTGAACCGTAAAAATATTGATCCTTCTATCCCAGAACTAACTCATCAGGTTCTGGTTGTCAGTAGTAATAACAACCAGTTTCAAGGGGAATCTGTGCTTTTATATGTCTCATTGTTTTCTGGCATTGCAGGCGGTATCAATTAAACTGGGTGAACGGCTACCAGATCCAGAATAGTACACTTGAGCCTAAATTGGTGAACTAAAAATAAATTTGGTTTCTTAGCCATAGGATTTGGTTTATTAAATTGTAGGCTAGGCAAGTCCTCAAACCGCAGAGTACCAGGACTTTGTTTTTTCTGGCGTTCACAGAACAGTGGTATTCATGCTGATGGCTCCATTTGTAAACTGGATCATGCCCTGCCTGGCTTTTGAATGCCTGGTAATAATGTGCCTTAATTGCAGGTCAGTGAAGCCAAACTAATTGCTTGTTGGGCACTTGGATTGCCTTTTTAATTTGCTGTATAATGCAATTGCTACCAGAAATGCACAATATGCCGTTATCTAAATAAAACTCATTAAAATCATCTTACAGACAACAGAATGCCTGATATTTTTCCCACAATCTTGCAAATAAAAGCAAATTGAATGGCATTATGGAGCGCTATAATTTAGAAGCACTCTTCTAAAAAGTGCCTTTGTATCCATTTTAAAAGTATACATAAATGACTGCTATGATTTCTATCAGTGTGATAGGTTTTTTGTTTGTTTGTTTTTACCAAGGATTATTTTGCTTCATGCTTTTAATATGTTTTAAATGGGAGTAATGACAGTTCACTCAATAAGATTAGTACTCATCCAATGATGGCATTTCGGTTTAAAAAAAGAAGAAAAGAAAGACACTGGTGACACATTCCTAGCTCACAAAACACCGGTCCATAGGGATTACCTTTACGATTTGTGGGGACATTTGTTCAAGGGGGTTAAGATGGTCAGCACGCTGTAGTGCTCATTTTCTCTCAGTTTTTCTGGACTAACAGGGCAGTTCAGCAGAGGACTTTGTTTTGACTCTTTGATGACTAATTTTATTCATTTAGCTAATATTTATTGAGTAGCTCCTGAGTGCCAGGAACTGTTGTAGGTGTTGGGGATACCAGTTTTTGTTTTCTATTTATAATAAATACTTCAGACTCAAGAAGTGTACTCAGTCGTGTTTGACTAATATTTAGCCCTAGAGAAAGATGTGAAGTGGATCTTAAGACTCTTCAAAATGATTTTAGAAATAAGGTAATATGATTAAGGAGCTTCTTTGAAAGAATTTTCTAGATGTTTATATCAGTTGCTTTTTTAAAGAAGTTAGTCCATTATCCATTTTCCTTTTCTTTTGGTAGGTTATTTCTTATGAGAGTCATGGATATCCCCTATCTAAACTTGGAAGGACCAGACTGTAAGTTAATTTTTATTTTCTCATTGCATCTGCACATTTAAGTGTGTGGTCTGGAAAGGATAACAGGAACAGAATTACTGAAGAAAGAGCTTTATTCACTTAAAAATAGCCAGTGATTTTGTGGTTGATATGAATAGTATGCTTAAGTTAATGTTACCCTTGGGCCTTGATTAACCCATCTCTTTACTTGTATTTTCCAGTTTATACATGAGTTGAATTAAAAAAAATATATATCTTCTCATCATTACTTCATTTTCACTCAGCACTCTGAGTTCATGATTTTCTATAAATACATTGTATATGTAATAGATTTCAAGATGTACTAGCCATGACAATAACAGTACATTTTCTATCTTCCAATTGTTTGAGTATGTGTATATTTAAGTTTTGTGGTTAGGTTTTTTTCTCTTTGGAGACCTCGGACAGCCACGCTGCTTGAGAGGTAGTTGTCGCTTCTTGCGATAGCTCTTTTCCATTGCATTTTTTGTAGCCTTGGTAAATTGCGTTAATATATGCCATAGGCAGATAGAAACGGAGGAATTACACTTTATACACGATGATAATAATCACTGCGGTAGAAGTTTGAGGACATACTGTGTTGCACTTCGTATTAGTTTTAACACTCAAACCTGTCATCCTTGCAGCAATTCTGTGAGCTGAGTCTTGTCATCCCCAGGAAATAACCACGAGTGGCTGGGTCTCTGGCTCTGAGTTGCACAGTCAAGTGGTGGATGTGGGATTAGAAAACAAGATTGTGACTCAGGACTGCGTCTGTTCAAACAGTCCATTCAGTTTGGACAATGCATGTTTTTTTTAAGTTAGATAAACATGGACATTAAGGCTCATTTGGTAATTGCAAGGCTTTCGTAATGATTCTCCAAGTTAACCTGGGCTCAGTTTCATCGACGAACCACTGGTCAGATGTCCGCTTTTCAGCCATCAACCTTTCATCAAAAATTTGTTTTGTAGTGCAGCCTAAACGTGATCACGTCCTCCATGTGACATTCCCCAAAGAATGGAAAACCAGCGACCTTTACCAGCTTTTCAGTGCCTTTGGTAAGTCAAGAATAAGTATAGATGTTTTTTCAGGGTCCTGCTCCTCTTACGGTCTAGGTGGCTTTAGCTTGGACATAAAAGACGGTTAATATGCAAAGTTTTCATCTCACTCAGAGAGTTTTTGGAGCTTGGTATGCTGCTTTCTTATACCAGTATGATCTGAGGACTTTTTGCTAGCATCCCACAGTAGAGCTCTGTTACTCATCTATATCCATGGAAATCAAGAACAGTTAGCCCCTTACTGATGACCCATGGGGAAGAAGTCTAGGCTGAATCATTGTTAAGATGAAATGGAAAGAGAATGTCTGTTTCATAAGGGCAGGCAGTTGCTGCTCAATATTGAATAGTCCAGCAGACAAGCACAGGTGTTTGAGAGGACCAAGTATGGGGTAGGTTCTTCTGTTACCTTTTTTATCAGGTCAGGCAATTAGATTAAATTGAACAGTCTTCTGATTAGGGTTTATAAAGGCCATTCTGATTGTAAGTCTTCAGCAGTGTCTCTTAATTTTAACAAATAAAGTATTTAAACTGTCATCTCTGGAAATTCATGATTAAAATGGAAGCAGCAAAAACCTGAACGTCCAATAATAAACGTGTTTAGTGAATGTTAATGTGTCTCCCCAACAGCTTAGTATGTAGCCGTTTTAGAAAGAGTTGAAGAGTTTTTTAAAAGATGGTAAAATGTTTATATTTTAGCATTCAGAGTAAAAAAAAGCAAATACAAAGTAGAATTCCTATATAACTAACATCATTTTTGTTGAAATCAAACTGAAAGGATGCACCCTGCTCTTATCACTGAATGTTTTAGATAGGATTTTTTTCTTCCTCTTTGTGCTTTTCAATATTTCTTAAAATAAACATACATTAGCTTTTATAAGTACAAAACATTGTGCAATTTTTAGGAACGTAAGTGTACGCAAGTATATTTCTGGCAAGTTATCCTGATCTTTGCAGATAGTTTCAATGACTTCGGAAATTCTAGTCCTGCTTTTTAATTTAAATGCAGTGAGACTTCACAGTACATTCCTTTGGTAAGCTTTGGATGTTGTTTCCCATCTTGTGTTGCTCTTACCCCTATTTACTTAAACTTTAATTGGCTACATTCAGCAGGATGCTCTGAGTAGAATATTTTTCATTTTAATTAAAGAAAGGTTAGCTGTGTGATACTGAACAGGTAACCTCTCTGTGTTTCCTCCTTGGAGATGATGATGGTGATGCTGCCGCCTATTTAATAGGCTTGTCAGGATGATCAAATGAGCTGATTCGTGGAATGCATTCACAATAGTATGTGGCCTAGAGTAACTACTTGAGAAACGTTAAATGTTGTTGTTGAGTCACTAAGTCGTGTGCAACTCTCTGCAACCCCATGGACTGTGGCCCACCAGGCTCCTCTGTCCCTGGGATTTCCCAGGCAAGAGTACTGGAGTGGGGTGCCATTTCCTCCTCCAGGGGATCCACATCTCCTGCACTGGCAGGTGGATTCTTTTCCACTGAGCCACCTGGGAAGCCCCCACATACTATTTGTCTTAAAAAAACATACAGGGTAGAGAGCTAAGGAAGTAAAGGTAGTGACTTCTGTAATTGAGAAAGTCCTGGCATCCCATGGTGCAGCAGGAAGTGAAAGTTCTTTCCTGTGAAGGAGACGCAAAGCAGTTTTCAAGTATTCCGAAGCCTTCAAAAATTTTAATAGATATTAAGACATTTTTTCATCACTAAGTTTTGGTGATGTTTAGCCATTAAAAAAAATTCATTCCAGTCTTCTGTGTTTTTTCAGGAAGATGGTAGTGGGTAGATCTCTGCTTGCCCCTGGGTTTTCTCCAGCTCCCGGCCCTCTGCTTCTCTCTCCCTCTGTCCACTCTCCTGCATTCCATTCTGTTTGCATTTTGCCTTTGGAGAGGACTTGTCTCTGTATGTGAAAGTCATTTTGTGCCACTGAACTGCCTTCTGTCCCTCCGTGTTTTTCTTTTCTGTATTGGTCTGTCTTGGTTTCCTCTCTCTGACGCCTTCTTGTCCTTTATCCCCTATCTGTTTTTCGTTGAGTTCTTTCCCTGGTCTTGAGATCAACATTGACTTTTTCTTATTTCTTACACACATGCTCTCTGGTTTTTACTAGTGATCCTTTTAAAAATATACCAGGTTCATGGACTTTTAGTCTTTTAGTACATGAACCTGGCATAGTCCTTCATTTATTTAAGTCTTCATTAGTTTTCATTTGCTTATTTTCAATCCTGACTCCACCAGTGAAAGTGTGGAATCCTAATGACTAGACCACCAGGGAACTCCCTACTCCTGATCTAGATTGGGAAAAAGTCTCTAACCCTGGCAGGAGATTGGGTTGAATGATAAACTGCCTCAGGATTTAATCCAGAAGGATCTTTTTTTGTTTGTTTGTGTTTAAAACAAACTTTAGAAGATTCTTCTGGTTTTCCTGGTTTATCTGCTTTCTTGAAGTTTTAACTGTAGCAGCTACTGTGATTGGAGAAGGCAATGGCAACCCACTCCAGTATTCTTGCCTGGAATGTCCCATGGACGGAGGAGCCTGGTGGGCTGCAGTCCATGGGGTCTCAAACAGTCAGACACGATTGAGCAACTTCACTTTCACTTTTCACTTCCATGCATTGGAGAAGGAAATGGCAACCCACTCCAGTGTTCTTGCCTGGAGAATCCCAGGGACAGTAGAGCCTGGTGGGCTGCCGTCTGTGGGGTTGCACAGAGTCGGACACGACCGAATTGACTTAGCAGCAGCAGCTACTATGATAGATTTAAGTTTTATTTCTCCGTAGTGCTGAGATTTTGATCATCTTTTAAACTAACACCTCATCTCTCTTTAAATTGATGAATGTTCTGAAATATACCAGATATACAGTGGAATCTGATAGCTATCTAAATGGCTAAATGCTTACTTTGCTTTTAATTGAATATTTCAGGTAACATTCAGATATCTTGGATTGATGACACATCAGCATTTGTTTCCCTCAGCCAACCTGAACAAGTACCAATTGGTAAGTGTGTTGGGCCTTTGTGTATTGATTAAAAGTGGGAGCTTGCCCACTTCCCATTCTGTTTCTCTGATGCTGTGGTGTTCAGTCAACTGATTCACAAGCATTGCTGCCTGGTTTGTTTTGAGCCTGTCTCTAAAATAAAGGAAGTAATTAGTAAGTATCACATGTAAATTAAAAAATAAGACAAATGTATAGATTCTTTAGATATACTCTATCATATATCTTTCATTTTTCTGTTCTCTTCCTATAGCCTTTTTTCGAAAATGGTTTGTATGTTTACTTTGAAGAATAGAAATAGCACGTTGAGAGGAATGGGGGATACCAGATGGTGATTCCTACATTGACCTGTTTGCCTCTATACTTTTCCCATTTATTTTATAACTTTTTGAAATTCACTTATTTCATTAAACTGGTATCAAATACTTGTTTTTACAAATAAATGAACTGAAAGATACTCTAGCTGCTTCTAAATTAGGATTGTGAAAAGGTCGAATACCAACTGTCTTATAACATTGGACCCTAAATAATTTTGATTTTAACCATCACAAAACATCCTATTTTCTTAGGATGCAAAGCTATTGAAGAAAATATGTATTGTTCAGCTACTTCTTCACATAGATTTCAAGTTCCCTGGTGCAAATAATAAAAACGTATGAAAACATTAAGTATGCTGATTAACATTTTCTTATTAAATGAAGTGCCACAGACTAAAAGTATATAATTCTGACTGATGTATGAGCAGAATATAAGCAGTTCTATATGAAAATTTCTACAAATACACAAATTCAGGTCAAATATTTTTTGGTATTTAAAAAAAAACATGACCATCACAGGAATATACGCCGTGTTACAGAAATGGAAAGTTTAGGTTCTGGAATCATATTGCTGCACTACCTATAGTGTGACCTTGGGCAAGTTCTTTAATAAGCTTCTGCTTATCTTTATAAACTGAGGACAATGTTAAACGATTTTCTAGGATTGTTGTGAGGATTACATGAGATGATTATGTATATAAAGCTGGCATTGCTTTGAACTTTTATGGTGGTTATTTCGAAGTAGATTTCAATATGAAAGGCACTGCAGGAGCTTGTGACACCAGGAACAGTACTGGATACAGGGTGTGAATTATATTGCTATTAATAGTTACGTGTTTCATATTTGCTTATTTGTGACCCATCCCCCCACAATCCTTAGAAAGACAGTTTACATGGAATCCGAAGGGAATGGGTTATTAGAAAGCTAAGGATGACTTCAAGTGTGGGGCAAGGACCCGGAGATTAAGATGATTGTGAGACTTCAAGAAATTAGGCCGTGCAGTGGGAGCGAAGGGGATGTACAAGCTTTAAAGTCACGCTGACATGGGAACTAGGCTGCCTCTGCCACCTGTCAGCCACGCACCTCGAGGCATGTCACATAAATTCTAAGCCACAGGTTCCTCACTTGAGAGTTGGAGACGATGATAGTTACTTTGTAAAATGATACCACACAGTATCTGTCTGTCTGTTTAATTTGACTCTTCTGGGTCTTGGTTGTGGCACTCAGGATCTTTGATCTTTGTTGTGACATGTAGGATCTTTAGTTGTAGCATGTGAACTCTTTGCAGCTTGTGGGATGCAGTTATCCACCCAGTGGCTCTCCAGCCCCTGCATTGGGAGCTCGGAGTCTTAGCCCCTGGACCACCAGGGAAGCCCCAAGATCACAGATTTTTAGTTCCCAGCAAAGAGCCTGGCACTCCATCAGCAGTGCCTGACAATTGGTAGTAATTACCATGACTCTGCTTGGCCTCCCTCGCTGTGAACAGTAAACATGCTGCTGCTGCTGCTGCTGCTGCTGCTGCTGCTGCTGAGTCGCTTCAGTCGTGTCCGACTCTGTGCAACCCCAGAGATGGCAGCCCACCAGGGTCCCCCGTCCCTGGGATTCTCCAGGCAAGAATACTGGAGTGGGTTGCCATTTCCTTCTCCAATGCATGAAAGTGAAAAGTGAAAGTGAAGTCGCTCAGTCATATCTGACTCTTCAAGATAAGTGTGTGTAAATCTGGAATCTGTAAGACACTAGTGAGTAGTATTTACTTGAAAATGCAAGCATAATTCCTTGTTTATGGGTAAGAGGTATCAAAGCCTCTTTTAATGTTCCTGTTATACTGTATTTGATGTCCTGTAATGATTATTCCCTTACTTATTTTTGCATCTTTCAATAGTACAGTAGCTTTTAAGCTCAATATTTTATTCAGTGATTACCTGAAATCAAGAAGCTAGATTTCAGAATCACGTAGCCCCAGAAGTCCTCTGATTTGTTCATTGCCCATCTTATTCACCACTGGGGGCTTCGCTGGTGGCCCAGATGATGAAAAATCTGCCTGCAATGCAGGAGACCTGAGTTTAATCCCTGGGTCAGGAAGATCCCCTGGAAAAGGGAATGGCTACCCACTCCAGTATTCTTGCCTAGAGAATTCCATGGACAGAGGAGCCTGGCGGGCTAGTCCATAGAGTTGCAAAGAGTCAGACACGACTGAGTGACTGAGACACAAATACATTCACCACTGGATCCCCTTCTCATGCCTGGCATATGAATGGGCCATGTAGGGAATTGGCCAAGATGAAATTGTGACCTTTTTACCTCTTTTCCTCCTAGGTTAAGAAGTTAGGTGACTGTGTTTTTAATCCCTTCTCTTGTTTATTTTTTATCTAATGTTTATTATCATTTTTATGGGGGGATCCTTGTTGCGGCATGGGGGCTTCCTCTAGTCTTGGCGCACTGGACTGCTCTCTAGTAGCAGTGTGCTCACTCCTGGCAGTGGCTTCTCTTGTTGCAGAGCGTGGCTTTAGAGCCTGAGGGCTTAGTAGTTGCATGGCACATGGGCTTAGTTGCCCAACCAGGGATCACACCTCCGTTCCTCCTTTGGAAGGCAGATTCTTAACCACTGGACCACCAGGAAAGTCCTGTGCCTTGTCTTTTGATACGTGCAGCTTTACTAAGCAAATCTAGTATTCCACCACAGTCTCTCTTCTGACAGAAAAGACAACTGTTCACATAAATACCTGGCCATTTGCACGTAGTGTGCCTATGACTGCAGTTTTCTTGGCCAGGAGCCGTCTTTTACTCAAGCATCCTCTTCCTCCAGAAGCCTGGCTCTGTCCTACTTCCATCCTCAGCTCAGCCTCGACATCCGTGTCTCCAGGTGTTTTCTCAGGCTCCCTTTACAGCGGTTTGGACCCTGTTCTCTGTTTGGAGCCTGGTACCCTTTCTTACTATACCTCGCCTCCCTGGTTGTCTTCCTACATGGCCTGGAAACTCTCTGAGAGCTGGGACCTTATCTCTCGTTTGCCATTGTGTTTTCAGGGCTTCAAGTTGTAGTGTCTGATGTTAGAAGTGCATGTTACATAGTTGTTGAGCTGAATAAATGCCATTCAAAGTGTCATGACTTAGAAATGCCTTTTTGCATTTGCTGGGTGTATCTCATGTCTCAGGCCTTGTGCTGTGATTTCTGAAACGACGCAAATGTTTCACTGAAAGACAGTGTAGAATTAGTTTTTTATCATGGTGATTTTACCGATGAGCGAGACCCAAGGTATTTAAATCCTGTTAATGTTATCTTAAACAAATTACTTATTCATTTCAGCGGAAACACAGGGCCTGTTAGATCAATAACATAACATTGGGAAAATCATTAAATGCCTGTTTATATAGCAGCTCATAATAGCTTCTTTGGCTCAGTTACAAACTATTTTGGATTCACCTTTAAGGAGTTGCTTTTTTACTGACACCTTTCTATTTTTAAAATTTCTTCGTCGTGCTGAGTCTAATCAAGATTTCTTCAGAGCATTCTCATGGCTGTGACAGCTCTTTCTCAGGTCTATCAAAATGATTGAACTCTTCTCCTGAGTGTCACTTGGTTTGCTTCCTGGTGCTTTTTGTTTCTTCACACGCTCCCCCTCTGTCTGGGAAGACAGCCTGTGGCCAGTGTGGGACTTGACGCCGCGGAGGAGATCACTTAGCCTCATTGTTTGAGAATTTTTCTCAGAGTCATTGAATAAGTGATCGCCTGTAATGGTCACATCTGAATAACTCAGACATATTTAGGATTTTTATATACCTAATTCAGTTTTGTTAAAGGGGAGAAAGAGCTCAACAACATTTCAAATGTCCTGGCTCTTCCTAGTCTTATTCTCAATATTTAAACATTGTCTTATGTGTCCTTAGGCTCCTCTGTCCATGGGATTCTCCAGGCAAGAACACTGGAGTGGGTAGCCATTCCCTTCTCCAGGGGATCTTCCTGACCCAGGGATTGAACCCGGGTCTCCTGCAGTGCAGGCAGATTCTTTACAGTGTGAGCTATCAGTGAAGCCCCTTAAATACATTATAAGGCATTATCCCTCTGCCTGTAATTCTTATAGAAATAGCTTGAGGAAAATTAGCTTTTCATTTGTTTTGAAAGTCAGAGGTTGGAGCACACCATGAATACTACCGAAAAAATTTAAAAAGCAAAAATCAATGAAGGTACTGTAGAAGAGATAAAAAAAAAACCTAGTGGTTATTTTGTGAAGCCAGCCCCCATTCAGGGAGTTACAGAAATTACCGATATGGTGCCTTGGGAGCTTGTTCCTGATGAGTTTATGGGGATGGGTAGGTGCTTGGCTTTACAGCTTCACTTCAGTCCCTAGTATGAGTGTGTTTATGCTAAGTCATGCTTTTAAAAGCCCAGCTTGTGATTGTGCTGAACAGATAAACATCAGAGTTGTGATGTGGTTTTTGAGGTGATTATTCAATACTGGATTTCCAAAGAGGCTGCTTATAACTTCAGACTTCACCTTTGGTTCTTGTTAACCTTTTAAAGTTTACCAAATCTGTCAGTCAGTCAAGTCAGTTCAGTCGCTCAGTCGTGCCCGACTCTTTGTGACCCCATGAATCGCAGCACGCCAGGCCTCCCTGTCCATCACCAACTCCCGGAGTTCACTCAGACTCACGTCCTTCGAGTCGGTGATGCCATCCGGCCATCTCATTCTCTGTCGTCCCCTTTTCCTTGTGCCCCCAGTCCCTCCCAGCATCAGAGTCTTTTAGAGGTACTCATTTGTGGGATGGATTCGTCTTCTTGTTTTTCCTCAGTCACTCTAGGTTCCAGACTTTGTTGCTCTTTTCAAAGAACCAGCTTTTGGCTGACTTCATTTTTCTCTGTTGTTTGCTGGTGTCTGTTTTGTTGGTTTCTGCTTTGTTGTTGTTGTTTTTTTTAAGTTGCTTTGGATTTACTTTGCTCTTCTTTTCCAGTTTCTTGAAGTAGAAAGCTATGTGCTTTTTTTGCCCCCGTCTTCTAAAATATTTTTGAGCCTGGCTTCCGATAGCTTAGCAGTACAGCCAGTGATCAGTCAGGTGTGCTTGAACATCTTCAGCCATTAAGGCTTTCTGCTTTTGCCAACAAGGTTTGGGAATTTAAGCATCCCGCCTTCAAGCAGTTCATAAGTCTGCCCCAGTTTTCACTTTGGGGTGGACCTTCTTTCTCCAGTGTGAGTGCACAAGGCCTCACGCTCAGCCAAAAGTGTGTATGTAGCTAAGACCCTCTCCCAGTCATTGATTTTGACCTCTTTTTGGTTCTAATACGAGCATTTAAAGCTATAAATTACCTCAAAGCACCGTTTCAGGTACATCCCATCAACTGTACATTGTGTTTGCATTTTTGTTAAGTTAGACACGTTTTCTAAAGGCTCCTTTAACCAGGGATTGTTGGGAAGGGTGTTGTTTAATTTCCAAGTACTTCGAATTTTCCTAGATTTCTTATTGTTACTACTTTACAATTTAATTGTGTTGTGATTAGAAATTTTACTATGATTTCAATCCTTTGAAATGCAGTGAAATTTGCTTTGTAGCCTCACATAAGATATGACCTGCTTGCTGAACATACTGTGTATACTTGTAAAGAATGTAAATGCTTCGGGATAAGGCTTGATCTATAAATATCACTGTTGTTCAGATATTGTATCTGTACTGATGTTCTATTTAGTAATTCTATCCATTTTTGAGAGAAGGTGCTAAACTCTTGTATGATTGTGAAAGTGTCTATTTGCCCCTTTCATTTTGTCATTTTTCATGTCATATATTTTGAAGCTGTTATAATTGTTTTGTCTTTCTGGTAAATTCATTCATTTGTCATTATGAAATGCCTGTCTTTATCTTCTGTGTTACTGTTATTTTTAAGTCTAATCTGATATTAATATAGTCTTTCTTATGTTTGGTAAATCCTTTATGGTGTATCCTTTTTCTTCCATTTCCTATGAGCCCATCTATGTATACATAAAATAATCTCTTGTATTTACAGACAGCACATAGTTGGGTCTTGCATTTTTTGAAAATCCTTTCTGATAACTCTGACTTTTTATTGGAGTATTTAGTCCATTGATGTTTAGTGTAGTTATTTCTGTGCATAGGCTTGTCATTTTGAAGTTTGTTTTTTGTTTATTCACTCTGTTTTTTATTCCTTTGTTTCCCCCTTTCCTGTCTTCTTTTGGATTATTTGAAAAATTTAAAAGAATTCCATGTTAATTTTTCTGTTGGCTTTTTAGTGTTATACCTATTTGCTTTAGAAATTTCAACATATATTCATAACTTTTCACAGTCCTCTTAGAGTTCATGTTCTCATAAAGAAGGTAGAAACCTTACCTATAGATAGGTAGAAACCTTTGTATATATATTCCACAGAATTCAGTACATTTAAATAGGTCCATTTACTCTAATTCCTACTGTCTTTCTGGCTGTGATTGGCATAGGTATCATTACAAATGCTCTGATTATAAATCCCACAGAATGGTGTTATAGTTTTGGTTTAAGTAGTCATATGTATTTTAAGAAATTAAAAGGATGAATTTTTGTATTTTCCCAGATATATGCGATTTCAAATGTTTTCATTCATTCCTGAAGATCCAAGCTTCTGTAGGGTATCATTTCACTTCAGCCTGAAGAACTTCTTTAGTATTTCTTATAGTGCTGGTATGGCGGCAACTATTTCTCTTAGTTTTTCTTTATCCGAAAATGTCTTTTTTTTGCCTTCATTCATGTAGAACATTTTAGCTGGGCTTTTCTTTCAGCTTTACGAGATGTTCCACCATCTTCTGGCTTCCATGGTTTCTGATGACAAGGTTGCAGTCATTTGAATCATTGTTGCCCTCTGTGTAATGAGTTGTTTTTCTCTGACTACTTTAAAGATTTTTCTTTTTACCATTGGCTTTTTGAGAGTTTGAATATGATGTACATAGGCATGGCTCCAGTACTTTGGCCACCTCATGCGAAGAGTTGACTCATTAGAAAAGACTCTGATGCTGGGAGGGATTGGGGGCAGGAGGAGAAGGGGACGACCGAGGATGAGATGGCTGAATGGCGTCGCAGACTTGATGGATGTGAGTCTGAGTGAACTCCGGGAGATGGTGATGAACAGGGAGGCCTGACATGCTGCGATTCATGGGGTCGCAAAAAGTCAGACACGACTGAGCGACTGAAGGCATGGCTTTCTTTGTAATTATCCTTTTGGGGTTGACTGAACTTCTTGAGTCTATAGATTTATGTTGTTTATCAGGTTTGGGTAGTTTTTAGACATTATTTGAATATATTTTTCCTGTTCTGTATTCTCTTACCTCTTCTTTCGGGGCATCAGTTGCCTATATGTAGGAGACCTTTTGATTTTGTTCCTGTGTTTCCTGATGCTCTGTTCATTTCTTTTCTACCTTTTTTGCCCTCTTCTTTAGATTGGATCATTTCTGTTGACCTACAAGATCACTGACTCTTCCCTCAGTCATCATTATTTTGCTGTTAAGCCTGTCCAGTGAATTTTTAATTTTATATATTTTTTAGTTCCATATTTTCATTCAGTTTATTTTTCACTTTTTCTACTTCTCTGTTGAGATTTTTTATTTTGAGCCTATATACCTTTACCTTGATGAACGTATTCAGAATAGCTAATTTAAAGTCTTTGTCTGGTAATTCCAATGTCTGTGTCATCTAAGCACTGGTACCTGTTGATTACCTTGTTTTTGAGACTGGGTCACATTTTCTTGACTCCTCATAAATTCAGTAACTTGGGATTGTTTCCTAGACAGTGTGACTATTCTTTTGTGGTGACTTTGGATTCACTTATATTCCTCAGAGGAGTGTTGCTGTTTTTGTTTTAGTTTTAACAGGTGGTTAGCTTAAACTTCAAAGCCTCTCACGCTTGTGGTGGGAAATAGCTTAGACATGAGCAGTTCAGACTGCTTTCACTCTGCCACATGCGTGGCCGAGGATCAGCCAGCTGTGCTGTGTGCGCTCAGTTGCTTTTCAGTCATGTCCAACTCCTAGGCGACTGTATGGATCGTAGCCCATCAGCCTCCCCTGTCCGTGGGATTCTCCAGGCAAGAATACTGGAGAGGGTTGCCATGCCCTCTTCCAGGGGATCTTCCCGACCAAGGGATTGAACCCATGTTTTTTATGTCTTCTTCGTTTGCAGGCAGGTTTTTTACCAATAGTGCCCCTGGAAAGTCCCATGTTGGGTGCCCATACCCTGGGTTCCTCTTTTCCAGGATTTCTTCATCATTCCATGTTGCCACTGGTTACCCCTTGCTGCCCCCCACCCCCCCACTCCTCCGATGAGAAAGACATGGGATTTTTCT
>SJYX01021494.1:10679-22149 GCA_006410675.1 Oreotragus oreotragus | reverse complement strand
GAAAAGAGTTGGACACGACTGAGTGAGTGCAAACAACACACTCCCAATTTCTGATTCAACAAACGTGGGGTTGTTGCTCAGATGTGTCCCACTCTGTGACCGCATGAACTACAACATACAAGGCCTCTCTGTCCCTCACCGTCCCCTGAAGTTTGCCCAAGTTCATGTCCATTGCATTGATGATGCCCTCTTCTCCTTCTGCCCTCAGTATTTCCCAGCATGAGGGACTTTTCCAATGAGGTGTTCCAATCAGGTGACCAAAATACTGGAGCTTCAGCTTCAGCATCAGTCCTTCCAACTGATGCAGTTCAGGGTTGATTTCCCTTAAGATTGACTGGTTTGATCTCCTTGCTGTNTCCTGAAGTTTGCCCAAGTTCATGTCCATTGCATTGATGATGCCCTCTTCTCCTTCTGCCCTCAGTATTTCCCAGCATGAGGGACTTTTCCAATGAGGTGTTCCAATCAGGTGACCAAAATACTGGAGCTTCAGCTTCAGCATCAGTCCTTCCAACTGATGCAGTTCAGGGTTGATTTCCCTTAAGATTGACTGGTTTGATCTCCTTGCTGTCCAAGGGACTCTCAGGAGTCTTCTTCAGTACCACTGTCTGAAGGCCTCAGTTCTTTGGTAGGGCCTCAGAATCTGCCTCAGGTGGTGCTGATGCTCCTGGTCCAGGGACCACACTTTGAGAACCACTGCTGTTCTCAGCAAAAACCTTGCCTGCCTTCCAAGGAGCCTTTAGTCTAAGGGGGAACAGGGTGAGAGATGTTCTCAGGGGAATTGTGTGTGTGTGGTGGGGAGGAGCAGCACCTTAGCCACCCAGGAGGCAAGCTCCTCTTGCCTAGAGGCAGCAGCAGCCTCCACTGTTTTTGGAGAACGTTCGTTTGTGTTGGATGTCCTCAGCCAGTGCTGTGCCATCCAAGTTTAATCTGCGCAGAGCAATTGGAGGGAGGGAGCCGAGCGGGGAGTGGGGGCTGGGGGAAGGCAGCTGCATATGTCATGCTGTTCCAGGCTTTGAAGGTCCCGGGAAGGCAGGCTCATGGCAGTCAGTGACAGCTTCTTCGTCGCAATGAGGGATGGGAGATACACCCTGCCAGGTGGGGGGGGTGCAGAGCCTGGGGCTCATCATGGGGGTGGAGGGACTGTGGAGCAGGCAGGGGAGGGAAGGGTTTAGACGGAAGCAGGGGAGGAGACTCTGTCATCAAGGCCCTCCTGTAGCCCAACCCCTTCTCCTCCAGGATGTAGGGGCGGTCCTGGGTTTCCAGGAAGAGTTGCAGCTGCAGCCTCTAAGGGCTTGCCTCTGTCCCCAGGGACATATCTGGAACATTCTTCTCCCTCCAAAGAGATATCTCAACAGTCGCAGAAGCTTCTGGCAGAGCAAAACCCCAGGGTGTCTGAAATTGCCCCCAGCTGGTAGTATCAGGAGTCTCTGAATTGAAGAGAATGGGGCTTCCCTGGTGCCTCAAATGGTAAAGAATCTGCCTTCAGTGCGGGAGACCTGGGTTTGATCCCTGGGTTGGGAAGATCCTCTGGAGAAGGGAATGGCTGCCCACTCCAGTATTCTTGCCTGGAGAATTCTGCGGACAGAGGAGCCTGGGGGTTAGGACACGGCTGAGCAGCCAGTACTTTCACTTTATTTTCACAGGGCTCGCTACTATTTGGTCTCTGATCTGCAGCTTGCTTGCCCCTTCCTCCTCCATCCCTCACCTCAGCCTCCCACCAGGAGAGGTCAATTTTTGAAAAGCTTGTAATTGAGGGTTTGGTAAGAATCTCTGAACATTCTAAAAATGCCCCCTCCTTTCTCTTAGTTAGGGTCATACTGCCCCGCATCCTTAGCACAGACCTGATGTAGGAATTTAGATCTGGAATTCAGGGTGACAGGAGAAAAAAGGAGGCAGGGTCCTTGCTCAGAGACAAGCCTGGCTTGGGGACACTGACTGGGACCAGAGTGGGGGTCTGCATGGGGTCCGTGCCTTTAGTTTCCAAGATAGAGACTCAAAGCGCTGTTAGCACCCCAGAGTTGGCTGCATGGACAAACATGCCCTCCCTGGGTTCAGCAGTTCACCATGTGAGCCTCATAGAGTTTGTGACTGTGGTTTCTTCACTCACGGATATCCAGATGGTCATCAGAAGTGGGATGGTATGGATGCCTGGACAGGAGCCAGGCAGCCTCAGCTGCACTTCTGGCCTGTCCAGCCCTGCCCCATTTCTAGGGCTCCATTTGTCCTTCCAAAGGACTTTTTAGAGCCATGGGGTAGGACCGGTCCCTGGGAGGTGGGAAGGGTTGATGTCAACGTGGTACGTCTTTCAGTCAGATGGACCAGGGTTCAAATCCTGCCTTTGCTTCCTAATTTCTTGAGAGGTGAACTTGGGCAAGTCATGTGACTTCCCAGAGTCTCAATTTGCTCATCTTGAAAGTGGGGATGTAATCTCAGTTTTGCAGGGATGTCGTGAGGATATGATGCATGAAGAATGGCACATTGCTTGGCACCTGCGAGCTCCTGATAATGGGCACAAGCAAGGCCCTGGGAGGGGTGCACTGAAGCTAGTCAGGGCCTTACCTGGCCCTGGGTAAGGTCTCTCTAGCCCAGACCAGGTGGAACCAGGGACCTGACCTCCATCCCCCTCCCTCAGAGCGAGTTGGAGTGAGCATTCAATCCTGATTAGCTCTACCAGGCTCCCTCGTAACCTTTTCATTAGGAAATTATGTTTAATAGAAATTGTTCTGACATCTCTCAGCAGCGTTTCCCTGCAATTCATTACCACCTCCGGGGAGGGGGGCAGGTGGCTGAGCGGCTCTCAGGCCGGATCCACAGGGAGGCCCCCCCCCACCCCCCTCCTTGTCCAGTTGTTGCCTGTGTGGACAGGGGATAGTGGCGATCCCGCCGAGAGGCAGGCCAGCTGTTGGAGCAGAGACGGAACGCTGCTCTCAGCACCCTCCCCAGGTCCCATTCGGGACTACCCACCTGCTGCCGGTGATGCTGTTGTCGCACTGCCCCCAGAAGGGGGAGGACGCACTGGCCTCGGGCTGCAGTGGAGCGAGAAGCATGGGCCGTGTGTGCTGGCCTCTGCTGCCCCTCTCTGCAGACTCTCTCCCCTCTGCCCTGCTCCCTTCCTCCTGAAGCCTCCCAGGAGGAGTCCCCTCCAGCTGGGCTCTGCTGTCACTTTTCCTCCCTCAGCACCTGGTCTGGGGAGGAGGCATCTGCACCTCTTTCTCACTTCACCTGGGGAGTCTGGTCTGCATCCCTGGAGTGGCTGGAAATGGGGACTCAGAGGTTGATCAGTCCTTGGTCTCATCCATCAGGGCCTCCCAGGCCTAGAATCCTCCTGTTTCCATCCTAGCTCTGACAGTTCTGTTTTTCACACTCCACCCTGGGGCATGGGATTGAGGCGGGAGGGCTGAGGGAAGTTCTTCCGTGTCCCTCTTCTTTCGGTCCCAGGCCCAAGATGCCTTGCCCCACCTTGCTACCTTGGATTTCCCGCTCTGCGAAAGGAACCAGTTCAATCATCCTATTGTTTCCTGAAGAAAAGAGAGAGCAAGGAAGCTTGGTGCTGAAATGGTCCTTGCTTCTCAGGGCTTGGAGATCCGAGGAGCCAGCTTGGATGCCCCCATATACTTTTCTGACCCTCCGGCTGGTGAGACCCCCTTATTTCCCCAAGAAGGATCTGAAATTAGCAGCAGCCTAATCTCTCTCTGCCATATCACTCAATAGTGTAATTGTGCAGAAAAAAAGTGTATTAAAATGCAAAACACTCAGTTGTACTTCTTTATGTTAAATCCCTTCTTTGCTCTATCTCCCTTTTAATTTTACAAGGTTTTTTTCATCTCTCCCCCTTCTATAAAAAGGGAAGCTGGGCATGCAGGGAATCATTTCAACTTCCCTATAAATCTCCAAAATGAATACTTAAATTCGAGGAAAAAATACATTCTTACACCTTTAATTTCCCTGCTATGAAGTGTAATGAAAAAGCCTGATTATTTTTAATTCTTCCCTTTAATAATTCAGCAGCAGAGTGATTTAAGACTAGGATTCATAATTACCTTTCTGCTTTCTTGGCAAATGAAGTTTTAATAGAAATGAGAGCCCTGGCGACTGAAATGTATTTCAACAGGTGGCTGAGGGGTCAGGCCTGACACCACCTGGTGTCGGAGCATCTCTAGGGCCCCTCCAGGGTGTGGGGTCTGGACAGGACATGTGGGCCTAGGAGGATGGAGGGAGAAGTGAATTGCTTGTGCCCACTGGGGACCGTCTGTCATACCAGTAATCAATGGGCAGCATGCATGTTGACTGACGGACCCATTTATCCTGAAAGGGAGAAGCGAGTGAAAAGTGGCCCTCAAGGAAGTCTTCCTAATCAGCAGTCATAAGCGAATAACCGCGAGGTTAATGACAGTAGCCACCATTACTGGAGCAAATACATGTGCCTGGCACAGTGCTAAGCGCTTCAGGGACAGTCGCTATTTTACTCTACCCATGTGGAAACAGAGGCTCAGAGGGGAACTAGCAAGCCAAAGTCGAGGTACAAGGCAGAGCTTGGGTCGAGCCTCTTTTCTGTCTGACTCTAAAGCCACCGCTCCCCTCTACTGGCTAATTTCCCAAGCACTGTCCAGAGTCCAGCACCCAGCCATGGAACCCGCCCCCAAGGAGCTTGTAGATGGAACCAGACCTGGTGGTGGGCTGTGGTTCCTGAGACTGGAAAGGCTACTTGGATAGGGAGGAGTCAGAAACCCTGGGGGCTTCTGCCAGTCCCACTGCCTCTGAGCTTGGAGACTCCAGGAAAATCGCTCAGCTTCTCTGAGCCTTTGTTTTCTCATCTATTAAATGGGGATAATAAAACCTGACTTGTCTAGTTCAGGGGACTATAGTGAGAGGCAAATGAGAAAACACATGTGAAAAAGCCTTGTAAATCCTCAGTTGCTTTGCCAGGATAAAGTATAATTACCATTATTTGACAGCAGGATGCTTAAAACATTCATTTCTATTCTCCTCCCAAAGCCATCTTTTCCTGTTGCTTGCATGTCCAGCCTTTCTACCAAAATTCAGCTCAGACTTTACCTCCTCTTCCAGGAAGCCTTCTGGATTGATGACTCTCAGGGCCCATTATTCTATGACTCTCCACCCACCTTTTTCTCTATTCTTTTGCGTTTGGTTATTTGAGTCTTTAAGTTCCTTGAGAGCGTGTGTGTGTGTGTGTGTGTGTGTGTACTCTCGACTGTCAAACCCCACTTCAAGGTATTTTTGGTCCCTTTCTTTTATAACTTCAAAACTCTGCCTCTGCATTCAGGCTGTAACACATCAATACAGTTGATTCACCACCTGAATAGAGACATAGATGGTGAAAACCCACAGACAATCCCAAACCATGAAATCCTGGTACTGAGTGCTGAGGCACGCAGTGAGACGTCAGAGCAGACACACACACTCACTCACTCGTCTGCCACCATGCCTGCGCCTGACTCATCTGAGCTTGCCCACGTTGTGATGATGATCCACTGGGGACAGCTGTGCTCAGTCCTCGTCTTACTTTATCAAGTGCTTTCTTAAAGAATAAGATTCTCGCAATAGTCTTGTGCAAAGAAGCAGGGCAGGAATCATTGCCTTCTTTTTGGAGCAGGAGAAGTTAGGTGGCTTGTCCAAGATCCCCGAGGACCTGGCAGAGCCTTAAAAGGCCTTCATGCACTCTCTGAGTAGGGCCGTCTGGCTGCAGAGAGAGAGCTCTGGTCTGTGTGCAAGGGGAGGAGCCTGGCCTTGGTCCTGGAGCACCGACTGAGGGAGGAGGTGGCTGCCTGGGGTGGGGACTCAGGACCCCCAGAGCCATGATGGGCCCTGGAGACAAAGCCCTTCTTGGGCCTGGCTGAAATCTCAGCTCTGAGCCAGATTCCTACATACATCTCTGAACGTCTCTGTGTCTGGTCTTTCCAAGGACCGAGGAGTCAAGCTCCCCACCCTGGAGTCCTCCACTCTCCACACTCGTATGAGCTAGCTTGCCCCTAGGGGCCTTGGGAGGGGGCTGGAGTCAGAGGGGTGGGTCTGAGGGCCTCTGCCCAGACCTGTACCTCCCTGCCCCGCCCCCCACTGCCCCATTAATGCTCCCTGGAATGAGAAAGCAGCAGAGGGGCCCTCAGAGACACTTGAGCCCTGATTGGGAATAAGTGTCTGATAATGACTCCCATTAAATGTCAAGCGGCCTGCTCAGCTCCTCCGGGGCTGATTGCTTCCCCTGGGTGGTGGGTGGGGGGATGTCTGGTCCCAGAAGCTACTCCACCATGGAGACCCCACCTCGGGGCTTTGTCAGGCTTTGTCTTTGGGGCGAGCTCCTTCTGGGTTGGGGACAGCCTTCACTCTCATCGCAGCCTTCCCTGCACAGACTGTTTCTGTAGACTGCCAAGGATGGGTATTGTGGGTGCCAAGCTGGGTGGGAAGGGTAGGGCTAGAGCTAGACTTGACCTCACTGGTCCCGGATGGGCCAGGGCCAGCAGCTGGACAGACTAGATAGAAACTCAACCAGGCTCTTTGCAGAAAAGGGTCCTGTTCCTTCAAGGCCCTATAGGAACACAGACCTCAGCTTCTCTAGAACTACAACTTGGGATCTTTTCTTCAAGTCCAAAGTATCAGTTAGTTGGTGCTTTGTAAAAAACCACTCCAAAACTCAGTGACTTAATTAAGTTTGTGATTTCTCGTGATTCTGTGGGTTATCTGGATGGTTATTCTGATCTTGGCTGGAATCACTTGTGTATCTGCGGTTGGCTGTGAGCAGAGGAGGTGCCTCTGTTGATCTAGGATAGTTTCTTATGTTTGGGGGCCAGCTGGTCATAGGCAGGGGTAGCGAGGCCTCAGATGGGACAAGCAGGCTCTTTTTAACTTGTCTCTCACCCTCCAACAGGTTCGCCCAGAGTTGCTCACATGGCACCAGCTGGGTTCTAAAAGAGCATGGAAGCTCACATGGTCTTTTGATGTCTCACCTTGGAGATGGAACACCATCACTTCTGTTGAATTTCTACTGGTCAAAGAGAGTTACAAGGCAGCCCAGACTGAGTAAGAAAGAAAACGGACTCTACTTGTTGGGAGAAGCTGCAAATCCAAACTGCATGGATCTCAGTAGGGGAGGATGTGGGGACACTTTGTAACTGATCTACTATATCCAGCCTGAAAAACCTCGTCTCCCCTCCTCCAGGCTCTGAGTGGGAGAACTTGGATTTGATTACCAGGACAGGACGGACAGGGTCTTGACCACATGACCTAGGATTCTTCTAGTTCTGGCATTTTGGGGTGAGCTTGTGCTTGTCTATTAGTGGGTCCATTGTATCACCTTCCAGCTTTGTGACCAAGGGTTTTTCACTTCATCTCTTTCTGCCTCAGGTTCCCCATGGGTGAAATCTGAATTTCCCCATGGGTGAAATCTGGATTTCCTCATGGGTGAAGTAGTTGGATTATATTTGACCATTAGATGATTGACTATTGGGAAAGTACTCTAGGCTAGGCATTATGCCAGGTATTGAGCTAGAAGACCAGTAGAGGTCTTCCAACGGCATAGGAGTACATGTGGGGAGAGGGCAGAGAGCCTGAGGGAGTCGGGGAGACTGGTTACGGGTTCGCATCCTTCTGTATCACTTTGGGGAAGTTGACTCCCCATTCAGAACGAGTGTCCCCTTGGGCAAAACTGGTCTGTGAAAGTATTTGGTAGGGTACTACCCGAGAAATTTGTTCACTGCTAAGCATGGGGCACACGTCAGTTGCTACTCACCCGCCCTCTCCTGGACATTGGCTTTTCTGTGCAGGATGGCAAGGATTTTACTTACTTCTGGTCAGTTCTGGCATTGGCTTCTCACTTTTAAATAAGTGTTCCTTGGAACTTCCCTGGTGGTCCAGTGGTTAAGAATCCACCTTTCTATGCAGGGGACATGGACTGGATCCCTGTCAGGGAAACTAAATTCCCACATGCAGTGGGGCAAGTAAATCTGAGTGCTGCAACTAGAGCATGCACGTGCTGCAAGGAAATATTCTGCATGATGCAAGAAGATCCTGCATGCTGCAACTAAGACCCAATGCAACTAAAACAGCATCAGCAACAACAAGCAAAATGTGCTCCTCAGGCTGAAGAAACATGGAAGGGTCTGCTGTGCTGGACATGAAGTGAGGAAGGTTGTAGAAACAGGGTCATTGTATGTCTCAGATAGACGGTCAGTGCCCACTCTCTTTGAGTGGATGTGCAGGCTCAGGTTCAGCTAACATCCCTGGTTACCCACCATCTCTTAGATATTACTGCATCTAACCTCATCCTCATTGTGACTTTTGGAGGCTGTGTTCTTTTTCCACTGTACAAACAAGGATGCTGTAACCTGTGGCCCACAAGACTAGAATGACATCTGTCCATCCACACAGCTAGTAATTGTATATTTAGAATCTGTCTTACATTCATTGGCTATAAATAGAACCATGGCTAACAGACATGAGGTGGATTTGAACGTTAGCTTATCGTCTTCCAGCACCGTTATTTTTCCTACCTCATTACACTAGAGACGGGTGAGTTCCATGCCCACTAGGAAGAGAGTGAGCTGCAATGACCTTAAAAGGCAGTGGGTAGGATTCAGGTTAGATGGTCAGGAACTTCCTAGCTACAGGGAGTCATAGTAATAATAATAATAACAACAGCTAAGATTATTGAGGATATACTATGTGCTCTTTGCAAAAAGCATCTCAATCTTCAGAAGTACCTGTAAGGTTGGTACAATTTAGGTAGCCTACCCAAGGTCACTCGGAGAGAGACGTGGAACTAGGGTCTGAACTCAGGTGGCCAGGCTCTATCTGATCTGTGGCACTGCTAGCTAAGGTAACAGGTCAGGTGCTTTCTGCCTGGGGCCTCCCAGATCCCCAGCTGATGAGAGGCTGTGTGCTGCCTGGGGAAGGGGGAAGTGCTTGTCTCCTCCACACCTGGGCAAGTGCAGTTGGGGCTGGCGTGAGTCTGCTCTGGCTGGAGTGATGCACGGAGGAAAGGCTCGCTTTCTTTTTCAGGGGGTGGTTTATCACTCAGAGACCAAGGCCATTAACTCTCTTGATGGGTGCCACTCTGCTTTGTTGTTTATCACTCTAAGGCATGATATTGATTCCAGAAAGCTTGTCCATTTCCTCTGGCTCTTCCTGCAGAGGGGATAGAGAGAGAGAGTGTGTATGTGTGT
The DNA here is from genome assembly GCA_006410675.1 of Oreotragus oreotragus. Classification (NCBI taxonomy): domain Eukaryota; kingdom Metazoa; phylum Chordata; class Mammalia; order Artiodactyla; family Bovidae; genus Oreotragus; species Oreotragus oreotragus. Next base: position 12,973 of record SJYX01021494.1, on the reverse strand, counting down.
GTGTGTGGTAGGGGGGCAAGTTTGCAGGGCTTGCCAGGATAAAGGACACCCTTGGATTGGCAATGTAACCCATCTGGGTATATCTCTCTAAGGTCTTTTGGGAGGTCACCTCCATGCCAAGGATGGAGATCTCCCAAGGCTGTCCAGGGCAGGGCAGGAAGTAGGGGCAAGGCTGAGATGGAACCAGCTGGCTGGAAAGAGTAAATGCAAGGCTGCCAGGAGGAATTAGGGAACTGGGTAGGGGTCAGAGGGCAGCCCTTTTGTATTTTAAAGGACTTCCCAGTGGGCACCAAAGTGCCTGGATGTGTACCTGTTGCTGATTGTGGAGAAGGGGAGGTCAAGATACAGGCCATTCTCTCTGTGTGTTGCTCAATCCAGAGCCTGCTATTGGTGGGCTTTTTGATGTCACTAATGAAAAAAGTGGCAATGATCACATCACAACAAATACTTAGTGAGCACCTATTCTAACCCTGGTTCTAAACTAGACCTGGGAATATAGTGGTGCAAAAGATGTGGTCCCAGGTCCCAAGGAGCTCAAAGTTTAGTGTGTGTTAGTGGGGATGAACTGGAGACACACAGAGGGACTCATGCCTCTGTTAAGGTTGCTGTAAGAGGCAGCAGCAAAGTGCCTGGGCTCAGGGGGATTCTGGGAAGGGCCACCTGGGCAAGATCTTCACGATGAAAAACTCTCACCAAGATGGGGCCAGCTAGGGTTCATGGTCTTAGGCAATAGACATGACTCTGACTGACTGAAGAATATTGGGAGAATACAGGGTGTCTTGTCTAGTCACAGGGAGGGGTCGAGAGCCAGACTGGAGGCTCAGATTCCAGGCCTGATGCCCTGCTGCACACAGAACCAGACTGATGGGGAAACCGCGCTTGCCTCCCACCAGGCACCAAGGAACCTTTGCCGTCACTCCCTACTGATCGCACCTCTTGGACCAGGAACTTAATCTTGTTGTCACTTCTACCCAAAGCTGGACACCTCCACTTCCACCCTTGCCAGCACCGTGGACTATGGGCATCACCTCCTTACTCCAGTACTTCCCTTCTAGAGTGAATGAATGAATCTGCTTGGTGGGATCTGAGTCACATGTCTGTGCCGGAGCTGCAAAGGAGGCTGGTTAACCAAGCTTCTGGTTTCTGCCTTGAGAAGGTGTGACTCATGAATCTAGAAACTCCCAAATTTGGCAAAACTTTGCAGGCAGCCAAACCAGCTGGCAACAAATATGATAAAGTCCACTGTAGGGATGGTAAGTCTGCAAGAACAGGAAACAGACTGTTTTGCCAATGAATCTTCTGCCCCTAGCTTGTGCCTGGCATAAGGTGGGCAGTCCAGACATATTTGTAGAATGAGTGATGCTGACTGTGGGGCTTGCACAATCCATTCCTTCATTTAGGGGTAACTTGAGAAAGAGTTATGGCATCTGGACGGCAATTTGTGTTTGATCTGGTCCAGTCTTGTCAACTAGTCTGCAATCTGGGTCACTGATCTGATTCTCTGCTCTTTGGAGGATGGGCAATAGTCTGGTTCTTAGGATTAGGCAGAAAAGAATTGATCCAGTTAAAGTATGGGGGGTTGAAACAAACATGGTTATTGATTAAAACATGTATTGATTTCAATTATTCAAGTGTTATTTCAATGGCTACTGTCTGCTCAGCACCAATGCCCACTTCCTCCTCCCTCATAGGAGCCCATGTTTGTGTAGAGAGAAGGTAGCTCCACCCCCAGCTCCTGATCACTCTGACTGGTCTAAAGCAACCCCCATCTCTTCACAGACATTAGGTTAGGATGGACCAATGAGATGCAAGGAGAGTTTCCTGAGAGGTGGGTGGGAGGAAGCCTTCTTCATACTTCTGGGAGAGTCTCTGAGAGTTGCCCTTTTCTGGTTTTCTCTGAGCATCATCATGGGTGGATCTACGGCTCTTAACTGCCGCCTGCCACCACATCGTCTAGTCTGAGGATGATGGATAAACAAAAAGCAATCACAGGGAAACAGGACAAGGCTTCCAGATGACACCAGATCTACCCCTGCAGTTTGCCCTGCCTCCAGGTTTCTAGGGCTAATAAATTTCCATAGTCTCAGCTACTTTGATGTTCTGTCCTTTGCCCCTGAAAACCCCCTAATAGCTACATGATCACTTGCTTGCACGTAAGGTGATCCAATCCCAGGAGATGGCAACACTGGCAGCTGAGTGGTACTAAGTAGTGGGGGAGGGGGACTAAAGAACAGTCCCTCTCCTCACCCCCAAAAGGTGGGTTTTCTTTCGAGGCAGCCCTGTGTCTAGGAAAC
>SJYX01021493.1:39852-60926 GCA_006410675.1 Oreotragus oreotragus | reverse complement strand
CCTCCAATTAAAACTGTAAGGCTGGACCATGGGGCCATGATGGGCCACCCCTCCTCTTTCCCACCAGTGAGAAAGTCCCTAATGGAAGGATCCTCCCAGATCCTGGGGACCAATGACAGCACACTTCGCCAGCTAGAGCCACCCCACCCCAGCCATGTAGAAGGACCTATCAGCCAGCACGGCACCTCGACCTAACAATCTATCCAAACCCCCGTCCACTAACCTTACCTTTACTGGGCAATCTAGCCTGACCATCCCTTGCAACAAACACATACAAACCACTCCCCAGCACAGTCCAGGTGCGGACTTCCTCGACCTGCCTCGTTTGGGTCTGGGAACCCCGCCCGGGAGCGCTTCGCCATTAAAGCCTGTTAGACACTCTTTTTGGTGCCCTGATCGTCTTTTACCTAACATTTGGTGCCTAATGTGGGGCTCGAGGTGAGGGCCCATCCCATGACGAGCCTGATTTGCAGCCTCCTTGGGTCTGGCCTGCGCCTGACCAGGTCACCCCGCCTCCCCGCCAGGACCATCCAACTGTCTAGCAGGATACGGGGTAAGTTCCACCTGTCGGGTTCTGGGGGGGTGTTGCTTCCATGGTGATTACTCCTAGGATGTCTCGGTCCTTTTAAATCGCGGCCACGTCCGGACCCCTCTGCAGGCCAGGCCTGCTATTCACTGGTGCCAGTCATATCAGAAACGTCCATCTTGGCTGAGTGGCCCTCTCTGCACCTTGCTGGGTTGACCGCCTGCTCGAGGACGCCTGTCCGGACCTCTCCCAGCCCCACTGTTCATATTCACCATGGGGGCGGCTGCCTCCAAGGTCGACCAACCCTCATCCACATCGTTAAAATGTTTACTCGCCAACCTCAGAACTCTACATATCTCGGGAGAAATTCGCTCCAAACGCTTAACCTTCCGCTGTTCTGGGGCATGGCCCTAATATTCTTTAGATAATGGCTCACAATGGCTGCCAACCAGAACTTTCGATTTTAACATCCTCCATGACTTAGATAATTACTGCCAGAGGACGGGAAAATGGTCTGAGGTACCCTACGTATAGGCTTTCTGGCTGTTGCGCTCCTGTCCCACCCTATGTACCTGCTGTTCCCCTTCTGAAATTCTCCTAACCGTGGCTCTCCCTAGCCCTACACCACCAAGGAGGCCATCAGTGACCTGCCCAGGGACACCCGAGGTGGAAACGTCTGCCCTCACAGCGCCTCCAGAAGACCTGGTGGATCCCCCACCTTACACTCTGGCCCCTGCAACTTCCTCGACTCCCCCCAACTCCTGCCTCACCAACTTCCCCTCTACCACCCTCATCAACTCCCTTCATATCCTCCCCTCCCTCATCGTCCTCACAGCACAGCCCTCATATTGCTGTGACCTATGTCAAAGGATAAATTTAAGTTTTCTTCTAGGAGTTTTATGATTTCAGGTCTTTAAGTCTTTAATTCATTTTAAGTTTTTTTTGCATATGGTGTGAGAAGGTAGTCCAGGGTGATTCTTTCACATGTGGTTGTCCAGTTTTCCCATACCATTTATTGAAGAGGTTGTATTTTCCCTTTGTATTTCCTTACCTCCTTTGTTGTAGATGAACTGACCATGTAAACGGGTTTATTTCCATGCATGCTTTTTTATGCCAGTACAAATAGGTTCACTTTTACTGTAATTGCAATGGAGATTTCATGGAGAGGTTGGTTCAAAAACACAATAGAAAGGTTGGTTAACATCGCATAATAGCACCTTTGTTTGCCATCATAAGAATGTTAATGTGTGGATCCCTAACACTATCTGAAAGCCAGGTGTTTTAAGATCAGCGTGCTCTTGTAGGAGAATATCAATCATTAATGGAAAGGATGCCCTAAAAAAGTTACATGTTAGAGTGGAAAATGAGATTAGAAACTATGGCAATAATCCAAGACATATAGTCAAGTGTCAAAATTAGGGCAAAGTCAGGATAAATATTTTTAGAAGTTGTGTTACATTCAATTCACATCACAAAGAAATAAATTCAACTTCCTGGCTGACATTTTAGTTCCTGTATTAGAAGAAAAAAATCCAGAAATGTATTCTGTGCATCTGAGAAGATCCAGATGACTTTAAAGGACATATAGTTGACATATGGGCAACATAAAGGATTGGGGTACTGACCTTCCACCCAGTTAAAAATTCATGCATAACTTATAGTTGGTCCTCCATATCTGTAGTTCTTCCATATCCATGTTTTTGCATCTGCTGATTTCACCATCCTCAGATCATGTAGTACTGTAGAATTTACTGTTGAAAACATTCATGTGTAAGTGGACCAATATAGTTTAAATAAATCCATGTTTTTCAAGGGTCAATAGTGTTTCTCTAAACCATTATGTATACACATTAGTCCTTCCTCATCCTTTTTGTCCTTGGTAACTCACTTATCCTTCAGATTTCTCCATGTTCTGTACTCCCTCTCTGCATCTAAACTAGCCTTCAGTTATCCTAATACTTAGCTTATTGTTCAATTCTTTTTTGGTTTCATTTTTCTCTAAGATATTTAAATTTTGAAGGCAAGGGTGATTTTGTCTTATTCAGTGTTCTGTCCCAATATTTAGTACTATATTTAATATATTAAATGTAATGAACCTTTTCTAAAATTACTTCATTGAATATAATGCACTTAAAGGTAAGTTACTTTTTCTCTGTTGTAGATAACAATGCATTTATTAAATCATTTAGGCAAATACTTATTTCTTTATTCATTTAAACACATTTGAACATTTCTAAATTCTCTGAATGATAAGGACAGTATGGGTACAAGGCAGCCATATCTTCATAGAATTGTTTGCTTGAAGTTTTTTGATATTTCGCAGAGATATTCAGAGGAGAAGGAGCTACTAAACCTATATACTGTTGTCAGTAACTTTCTTAGAACTTTTCTAATTCAACACTCACATTTCCCTGACGCTATCTGTCTCTCTATCCACAATCTCTATAGGATGAGAACTAAATATAAAGAGTGTATAGAATATAGCTTTAAAATATGATTGCATCAAACATACAGATAATTTTTGTAACCTTTTATTATTAAAAAAACATATTTTTATTAATAAATTAATAAAAATGTAGGAAGAAATGTTTTTGGTAGAAGTTCATTCCCAATAAAATGTGACTGTGTTTTAGCAAACTTGATGAGGAGTAATAAAAACAATGTTTAAGCAACACATTTTCATCATTTGTTTTTCTCATATCTCTCAGAAGACAGTCAAAAATATCTGCTACATTAATGGCTTATTAAGAGATCATGAGGAAAAGCAATCAAGAGATTTATTAGTGCATATTAACATCAGGGAAACATTTACTTCCATTTGCAATTCCAACCAAAGGAAAGTCAATCATAAGTTTTGTCAAAAAATGTGAGCTTTGCAAAATATTATACACATAAAAGACATTTAATTCAATAATTCTCATGACAAACTCTTTACTGTTTAGCCAAAATAGGAAAATAGTTAATTAATTCATTAGTTTCAGGTAAATATAAATTCTAATAACTTCTGGACTTAAGTTTTAAATTATTTCACAAATGGATCAGAATGCTTTGATAAATGTATCATTATATGTTATTCTCTCCCCGTATCTAGCCCCAAGATAGTGTTATCTCCAATATATATCATTTTTATTAATGTATATTTCTATAAACAGTTGTTTATCTATAGTTATATTTTACTTTATTTCCTCCAATAATATGTCTTGTATCCTACATTTTTGGTAGGGGATTTGTTTTCTGTTTTGCTAAATCTATCATCTTTGAATTTTACCAAAATTTTTTGAATAGCTTTATTTAGTCTTTATATTAGAATGCTAGTTTTTCCTGGCATAAGATGATAGGTTTAAAATAATTTCCTTTCAAGCTGTCATTGTCTTTTAGCAGTGATTTAAAAAAATAAGATAATAAAAAGAAAAAAAACTTATGCCAAAGATTTTTTAATTATTTACTTTTGGAGTTCTAAAACTTGACAGGGATATGACTAAATTTGTCTTGTTAAAATACATTGTTGTTGATTTTTCCCCCTTTTTAAAAATTTTTTCTAATTAGAGAGCTGTGAGCCCTCTCAATTTAAAGAAGACTCTGGGAAATATTTCAGCCATGTTATTATTTTTCTTAGTTCATTATTTTAGTACTCTCTTTTTACTTATTTCCCTTAGATACATTTTGGAACACGTGAATACATCTTCACATTTTTTTCTAAGTTTCCTCATAAATTCTTCCACTTTGTCCTTGGCTCAGCATTCAAATGGAAATCCTCAATTATATTTTCCAGTTTACTAAGTCAATATTCAGTCATGTTTATTTTATTTTTAAATGTATAATCTTAATTTCTCTTAAAAAGGAGCTTTATATTTGTTTTATTTTTTAGCTGTCCACTTTTATTGAATATACTGAATACATGTTTTCTTTAAACCCATTACTTTGATGTAGTGCTTTTGTCTTTTTGGGTTCCAAAATCACTGCAGGTGGTGATTGCAGCCATGAAATTAAGACGTTTACTCCTTGAAAGGAAAGTTATGACCAACATAGACAGCATGTTAAAAAGCAGAGACATTACTTTGCCAGCAAGGGTCCATCTAGTGAAGGCTATGGTTTTTCCAGTGGTCATGTATGGATGTGAGAGTTAGACTATAAAGAAAGCTGAGAGTTGAAACATTGGTGCTTTTGAACTGTGGTGTTGGAGAAGACTCTTGAGAGTCCCTTAGACTGCAAGGAGATCCAACTAGTCCCTCCTAAAGGAAATCAGTCCTGAATATTCATTGGAAGAACTGATGTTGAAGCTGAAACTCCAACACTTCGGCCACCTGATGCAAAGAGCTGACTCATTTGAAAAGACCCTGATGCTGGGAAAGATTGAAGGCAGGAGAAGCGGACAACAGAGGATGAGATGGTTGGATGGCATCACTGACACAATGGACATGAGTTTGCAAAGAGTTGGACACGAATCAGCCCTGTTTCTTTTGTTTCTACCTTAATAGTCCTTGTGGTGGTCTGGAATTACCCATGCTCCTACAAATCTCCAGGCTTGATGATAAAATAGCAGCTCTCTTTTAGGAGATGGCTGTTTATTTAGACTATGCTTGAGAGAGGTTGAGAGAGAAGATTGTCCATGATGTCCTTGGGCAGCTTCTCAGAACAAAGATCTCAAAAATGCTAAAGAAGATCCTATGTCTTTGCACTTCCTCTCGCTTTTTATTACTTACCTTCCTTTGAGTGTTTCTCTAGAATCTTGTATGATGTGACTTTGTTTGTAATTCCCTCTGATCCTTCTTATCAGTAACTAAAACCTTATTTACCTTCTATCTTCTAAGATTTTCTTGAATTACAGGATTTATTGTTTGCATATTATCTGCTTTTCCATTATGATTATGAGTTTACTCTTTAAAAATATGTAAAATCCAATATATCAGTTCAAGGATTTTTTGGGGTAGAGTGAAGGAGTCAGGGAAGCAACTATGCCCATTGGCTGAAAGAAAAACACCAATACAGTATACTAATGCATATATATGCAATTTAGAAAGATGGTAATGATAACCCTGTATACGAGAGAACAAAAGAGACACAGATGTTTAGAACAGTCTTTTGGACTCTGTGGGAGAGGGAGAGGGTGGGATGATTTGGGAGAATGGCATTGAAACATGTATAATATCATATAAGAAACGAATTGAATCGCCAGTCCAGATTCGTTGCAGGATACAGGATGCTTGGGGCTGGTGCACTGGGATGACCCAGAGGGATGGTACGGGGAGGGAGGTGGGAGGGGGGTTCAGGATGGTGAACTGTGTGTACACCTGTGGCAGATTCATGTTGATGTATGGCAAAACCAATACAATATTGTAAAGTAATTAACCTCCAATTAAAACTGTAAGGCTGGACCATGGGGCCATGATGGGCCACCCCTCCTCTTTCCCACCAGTGAGAAAGTCCCTAATGGAAGGATCCTCCCAGATCCTGGGGACCAATGACAGCACACTTCGCCAGCTAGAGCCACCCCACCCCAGCCATGTAGAAGGACCTATCAGCCAGCACGGCACCTCGACCTAACAATCTATCCAAACCCCCGTCCACTAACCTTACCTTTACTGGGCAATCTAGCCTGACCATCCCTTGCAACAAACACATACAAACCACTCCCCAGCACAGTCCAGGTGCGGACTTCCTCGACCTGCCTCGTTTGGGTCTGGGAACCCCGCCCGGGAGCGCTTCGCCATTAAAGCCTGTTAGACACTCTTTTTGGTGCCCTGATCGTCTTTTACCTAACATTTGGTGCCTAATGTGGGGCTCGAGGTGAGGGCCCATCCCATGACGAGCCTGATTTGCAGCCTCCTTGGGTCTGGCCTGTGCCTGACCAGGTCACCCCACCTCCCCGCCAGGACCATCCAACTGTCTAGCAGGATACGGGGTAAGTTCCACCTGTCGGGTTCTGGGGGGGTGTTGCTTCCATGGTGATTACTCCTAGGATGTCTCGGTCCTTTTAAATCGCGGCCACGTCCGGACCCCTCTGCAGGCCAGGCCTGCTATTCACTGGTGCCAGTCATATCAGAAACGTCCATCTTGGCTGAGTGGCCCTCTCTGCACCTTGCTGGGTTGACCGCCTGCTCGAGGACGCCTGTCCGGACCTCTCCCAGCCCCACTGTTCATATTCACCATGGGGGCGGCTGCCTCCAAGGTCGACCAACCCTCATCCACATCGTTAAAATGTTTACTCGCCAACCTCAGAACTCTACATATCTCGGGAGAAATTCGCTCCAAACGCTTAACCTTCCGCTGTTCTGGGGCATGGCCCTAATATTCTTTAGATAATGGCTCACAATGGCTGCCAACCAGAACTTTCGATTTTAACATCCTCCATGACTTAGATAATTACTGCCAGAGGAGGGGAAAATGGTCTGAGGTATCCTACGTATAGGCTTTCTGGCTGTTGCGCTCCTGTCCCACCCTATGTACCTGCTGTTCCCCTTCTGAAATTCTCCTAACCGTGGCTCTCCCTAGCCCTACACCACCAAGGAGGGCAGCAGTGACCTGCCCAGGGACACCCGAGGTGGAAACGTCTGCCCTCACAGCGCCTCCAGAAGACCTGGTGGATCCCCCACCTTACACTCTGGCCCCTGCAACTTCCTCGACTCCCCCCAACTCCTGCCTCACCAACTTCCCCTCTACCACCCTCATCAACTCCCTTCATATCCTCCCCTCCCTCATCGTCCTCACAGCACAGCCCTCTTGTGACTAAGCTGCCTCTATATCCACCCCTCCCTTCATGCCCTGCCTCACCAACCACCCCCACACCAACTTCCCCTCTATTGCCCTCACCAACTCCCTCCATATCCTCCCCTCCCCCATCGTCCTCACAGCACAGCTCTTCTGTGACTATGCCTCTTGCCACTCCCTTGGCTCCGCCTCAATATCCACCCCTTCCTCCATATCCACCCCTTTCTGACTCACCAGTCAGCTCACACACAAGGTCCCACACTGCTCCCAATCTACCGCCAGCTCCCCTGCTTCCTCCCCACCAGGTGGCTGACCTGGACGGTCTCGCCCATGTCCACATACCCTTTTCACTCCAAGACCTTGCCCATATCGAACAGCAGCTAGGCTCCTATTTGGCCAACCCCTTCAACTACATCAAAAACTTTACCCAGCTGTCTCAGTCTTATGCCCTCACCTGGCAGGACATATTTGTCATCCTGGGGTCCACTACTACCCCAGAGGAAAGAAAGGCCATTTGGGCCACGGCAAGAGTGGTGGCTGACCAGAGACATCTAGCCAACCCAGCAGACCTGGCCACCTGGAGCGGCTGCTATTCCAGAAGTAGACCCAGACTGGGACTATCAAGAGGGACAGAAAGGAAGAGTCAACATTTGGTACATGGTAGAATGCCTATTGGAGGGAATGGAGACCACCTCCCTCAAGATGGTAAACTTACTTAAGCTAGATGAGGTAACCCAGGGCCCCAATGAAAACCCAGCAGCCCTTCTTAATAGGCTGACAGAAGCTCTCACTATCTATACCCAGACTGCCCCAGATTCTCTGGTGGGGATCACCACCCTAGCCAACCGTTTTATATCCCAATCAGCTTCAGACATCAGAAAAAACCTCTCTAAGGCTGAGGATGGGCCTCAGACTCCCCTCCGAGACCTGGTAAAAATGGCCTTTAAGGTTTATAACACCTGAGAGGAAGCTGCTGAAGCCAGGCGCAAGGCAAGGCTTAGACAAAAAGCCGAACTCCAGGCTAACCTCCTTGAGGGACACACCCAGACACTGGTAGCAGCCCTGCGCGCAGCCATGGGACAAAAGGTGGGTCCCCAGAAGCCACCGCTGGGAGCCTGCTTCAAATGCGGTCATGAGGGCCACTGGGCCCACCAATGCCCAAATCCCTGGCCCCCAAAAAAGCTGTGCCCTCTTTGCAAACAACCGGGACATTGGGTGAGTGATTGTTCCTGGGCGACTCAGGCCCCAACCTTACTGGGCCAAGGTCTGGGCTCCCAAAAGGACATTTCCTCCATGCACCCCACCTTGGAACTTCTTTCCTTTGATGAAGATTGATGGCACCCAGACTCGGGGACCCCCATAACCCAAGCTGAGCCCAGGGTAATGCTTCAAGTGACGGGTAAGTCTATCAATTTCTTGATAGATACAGGGGCTACTTACTTGGTCCTTCCCTCCTTCAGGGGCACCTTGCATCCTTCCCAGGTCTTGGTGGTGGGTATAGATGGCACGTCTTCGACCCTTGCAGACTGGGCCAGAGCCCTGTCAGCTTGATCACTTCTTGCTCACACACTCTTTTCTGATAATCCCTTCATGCTCCACTCCCCTGCTGGGGCAGGACATTTTAGCTAAGCTTAGGGCCACCATTCACCTACCTCTCTCACTTTCCCAATCTCTCCCCTTGCCCCTACTCCTCCTTTGCTCCCCTGAGGCTCCAGTTGTCGACCCTAACATTTGAGACACTGAAATCCCTCTGGTAGCAACCCATCACACCCCCGTCCTGATTAAACTTTGTGATCCTTCCCGCTTCCCAAGCCGCCCTCAGTTCCACATCTCTCAGACTCACCTACACAGTCTTAAACCAATCATAGACCGTCTCTTGGGCCAGAGCCTTCTAGTCCCCACGACCTCGCCCTGCAATACCCCTATTCTCCCAGTGCGGAAAACTTCTGGCGGCCACCGATTGGTCCAGGACCTTTGACTGATAAACGAGGCCGTAATCTCTGCTCATCTGATTGATCCCAATCCTCATACTTGCTTTCTGACATCCCTAGCAGTACGACTCACTTTACTGTCTTAGACCTCAAAGATAACTTTTCCACTATTCCCTTACACCCAGATTGCCAGTTCCTCTTTGCTTTCACATGGACCGACCCAGAAACACGACAGTCCTCCCAGCTAAAGTGGACAGTCCTCCCCCAAGGGTTTAGAGACAGCCCCCACTTTTTGGCCAGGCTCTGGCCCGGGATCTGGCTATGTGCCCTCTGGCCCCTAGTGTCCTCTTACAGTATGTGGATGACCTTCTGCTCTGCAGCCCCTCACAAGCTCTGTCTCAGATACATACCACTACTCTTCTTAACTTCCTTAGCTCTAACGGATACCGAGCATCTCAACAAAAAGCCCAACTCACCCAGAGCTCTGTGACTTACTAAGCCTAAATGTTACCCCGACCACCAAGGCTCTAACTACTGACAGACTCAGCCTTCTCTGAGACCTCTGCCCTCCTTCCATTAAAAAACAAATCTTGTCCTTTTAGGGGTTGACAAGATTCTTCTGACACTTGGTCCCTAACTATACTTCCCTGGCTAAACCCCTCTACACAGCCACAAAAGACACCCCTACTGGACCACTCTCTTCAGAAACAGAGGTCCAGGAGGCTTTCCACAACCTCCGCCCAGCTTTGCTGTCCTCTTCCCCACTCTTCCTGCCCAATCCCAACCTCCTCAATCACTTGTACACTGATGAAAAAGGGGGCATAGCCTTTGGAGCCCTCATACAGCCTGCAGGCCCTGAAATGCTGCCAGTGGCATTTATCTCCACACAGTTAGACCCCACCACCAGGGGATGGTTCCCCTGCCTATGTGCCCTGGCAGCAGCAGCTTCTCTATATGCAGATGCAAAAAAGCTAATTCTAGATCAACCTCTAACTATATTCTCACCACACTGCCTGGCTGACCACCTGGCTTCCAAATTCCTGTCAGACCTTAGTGACTCTCGGCTCCAACAATTCCACCTGGTCTTTCTGGATAACCCCCAGGTTATTTTGGGCCACAGCTCCCAGCTAAACCCCCTATCTTCTCTCCCCTCGCTTCCAACCTGTCCTTCAGGCAAAGACACAGGACCTCACTCATGCATAGAGGTCCTGGACACTCTTACCCAACCGCCCCCAGACCTTTTTGCAACTCTGCTACAAAACCCAGACCTCAAGCTATTTGTAGATGGCAGTTCAAAATGAGACCCTAACAGTCACCAGGCTGCTGCGTATGCAGTTGTGACTACCAATGACATCCTCGAGGCTCACCCGCTACTGGAGGGAACCACCTCCCAAAAGGCAGAACTAATAGCGCTCACTAGAGCCTTACACCTGGCAAAGGGAAAATGGGTTAACATCTATACTGACTCCAAATATGCCTTTTTGATTGCACATTCACATTCAGCTATTTGGAGAGAGAGGGGATTCCTCACCACCAAGGGATCACCTGTCTCTAATGCCCCCCTAATCGCCAAGCTCCTGGAGGCCGTCTCAGGTAGCCATCCTACACTGCAAAGGACATCAGTTGACTCACGACACGGTTTCCCTAGGCAACAATAAGGCTGACCAGGTGGCCAGACAGATAGTTTTACAGCAGGGGCCTCTGGCTATACTATTTCTTAAGACCTCCCTTACACCTAACTACTCAAAGGCTGAAATGGAGGCCTTCCTCTCACAGAAGGATGCTTCCAAACACCCCTTGGGATGGATCACGCCCCACGACAAACTAGTCCTACCTGAAAAACAGGCAATGTCCATTATCACCCAGATCCATGACTCTTTACACATTGGGCCCCGTGCACTTTTGACCTTCCTTAACCCTCCCTTTTTCCCACTACATCTCCTACCTACCATTCAGGCAGTCCATCATCGCTGCCTAATCTGTGCCAAGACCTCTCCTCAAGGAGGACTCAGGCCCCCACAAGAAACACACCAGCTGAGGGGACACCTGCCAGGACAGGATTGGCAGATAGACTTTACTCACATGCCTAGACATCGGACCTTCCGGTATATGCTGGTCTGTGATGACACTTTCTCTGGATGGGTAGTAGCATTCCCCACTGCCTGGGAGACAGCCGATACTGTCGCCAACACTCTTAACACACCTCATTCCATGGTTCGGGCTTTCCAACTCCATTCAGTCTGATAATGGGCCCGCCTTTGTTTCTCAAATCACTCAGCAAATAGCGAGGCTTTAAACATTTCTTGGCACTTACATGTCCCAGGCAGGTCTCAGTCATCAGGCAAGGTAGAATGGGCTAACAGCATCCTCAAGGCTCATCTGATCAAGTTAATGGCAGAACTTCGTCTCTCCTGGGTCGATCTCTTGCTAGCAGCCCTGACCTGCATGTGGACAACTCCTCATGCCAAGATGGGTTTGACACCTTTTGAACTGCTGTATGGTAGGCCATATCTGCTGACTAACCTTCCAGATCACCCAAAACCCCCTCTGGGGACTTACTTGTCCTATTTCACCCTCCTGAGATCCCTACTTAGAGAACACACTGACTGTGTCCTCCCTCAACCTGTCAGAGACCATAACCAGGTGATCCCGTCCCCCGCTTTGGCACCAGATCAGGTCCTCCTAAAAATGCTGACGCCTCAACCCCTTCAGCCCTGGTGGACTGGGCCTTTCATGGTGTTCCTCAACACTCCTACAGCAGCCAAACTGCGGGGATATGAGCCATGGTACCACATCACATGGCTCAAGCAGGCTCCTCTACACAGCCTGCCTTCTTCCAAACCCCTGGAGACATATACCTCTAAAATCTCGGGACCTACCAAGATCACCATTACTAAGACACCCCTGCCTCCTGCCAGTGACTGACACGCCTCATCCAATGCTTGTCTGGTCTCATCTGCTGTGGCTGTTGCCAATCGCAACTCTGGCTATACTCTTCACCATTGGACTGGCTGTCACGGCCCCGCAGGACTGGCCGCTCATACTTCGACTTTCACTGGTCCTTGTTTACCTTATTATCTGTTCACTACTCCTGGGGTGCTCCTCCGTTGGGGTGGCCTGACCTGGCCATATGTCTCTCACCCTAGCCTGCCTTGAAGACTTTATCTTGATCCTACTACAGGATCTTTGGCTAGCTACCCTGATTATTGACTGTGACTCATTCAGGCAATCTCTGATCTGCACTTACAGGGGACCTTCCTCCTTTTTACAGAATTTCAAATTTACTTCTCTTTTATCAGTCTCTTCCTAATATCATAACTAAACATGCTCTTGCCACTATTCCTCCTGGCTATGATAATACGGGTGGGACAACCTACGCCCTGCCCCTGGGGCTGCACCGAACGAGACCTCTGGGGAACTAGGTTCACAGCCTACACTTATGTCCACCAAGACTGTTATGTCTCACCTGCCCAGCCATACTCCCATGGGGGTAAATGGTATTGGATGGCTAAGAGCCTTGGGACTGCCAAATCAAACTCAGCCTCTAACTGCTATAAAGTTAGAGACAAAGATCTCTGTTTTATCATGCAAACTCACTACAGAATGACAGATGGGAAGGGGGCCCAAGATCAGAGGCAAGAACAAGTTCAACATAGGGTCCAACAGGACCTCATAAAGCTGGCAATTGAAGCCTCTGATCCACACCATGAGCCCAACAAACTCCTAGACTAGGTTCACCAGGCGCTCAAATCCCTGGATTTTTCATCTCAAAATTTCACCAGCCTCAATGACACCTATCAGACTCTGACTGAAACCTCACCAAACCTCATGATGGTTCTGTCTTCCCTTGAGATCTTGACTGTTCCTTGCCCAACCGATCCCCAGGAAATGGATAGAGGCCCAAAATCTCACTCAAAATGCCACAGAAGTAACCTTGCCAATGGGGCCCGTGACCACTGAGATACTCTACCTCCCAGCCAATGCCTCTTGTGTTCTGGCCAATGACACCTCATTAACCACAGTGGCCTGTGATGGCTCCAGATAAGACCCCCTATCTCCAAACCCTCCAGTATGCAGAAAACCTGGGATATTCTTTCTCTGTAATCAAACCACCTTATTACAATGTTTTCCACCCAACTGGACTCAGCCTTGCGTCCCAGTCTTTCTTACTCCTTATCTGACCATTCTGACACCACAGGCGATGGAAGACCAGATCCAGCCAACCCACCACCGCCGGAGGGCATTAGCTGCAGCTCCCCTGCCCCTCGGAGGAGGTTTATTCACAGCCTTAGGACTGGGGGCGGGAGGATTGTGATCAGCCACACTCTTCTACTAAGCTGTCCCCAGACCTCAGTCGAGACCTGGACAAGGTGGCAAATTCCCTAATGGCATTACAAACTCAGATAACCTCTCTGGCAGCAGTGGCTCTCCAAAATCGAAGGGCCCTAGACCTGCTAACGGCTGAAAAAGGGGGAACCTGTCAGTTCCTAAGGGAAGACTGTTGTTTTTTCGTTAATGCCTCGGGGATAGTCCAAAACAAGGTCTGTGAGCTGAGGGAGAGCATCAGACTTAGGCAGGCCGAGTCAGACAGTTTTGATTTCTCGGGACAGTGGAAGCCGCCTTGGGCAAAAAGGCTTTTCCCATTTCTCGGACCCCTCGCAGTCTTACTCCTCATCCTGTCGATAGGACCTTGTATTTTTCAGATCATCCTCTGGAGGGTCAGGGAGCTGACCCAGATGGCTATTGGACAGATGTTGATGGTGGCCGCATACTCTAAACTCCTGTCCAGAGACCCTGAGGCCCCCTAAAGGCCACCTGGATCCGGCCATGACCCTCAGCCCCAGTGACACCCCAGTTCAGCAGGAAGTAGTCAGAAGAGATAACGGCTCCCCTTATCCTATCAAAAGGGTCAGAATGTAAGGCCGGACCCCCGGGCCATGATGGGCCACTCCTCCTCTCTCCCACCGGTGAGAAAGTCCCTAATGGAAGGATCCTCCCAGATCCCAGGACCAATGACAGCACACTTCGCCAGTTAAAACCGCTCCACCCCAGCCACGTAGAAGAACCTATCAGCCAGCACGACACCTCGACCTAACAACCTATCCAAATCCCCGTCCACTAACCTTACCTTTTTTGGGTGATCCAACCTGACCACCCCTCGCAACAAACACATATAAACCAGTCCCCAGCACAGTCCAGGCGCGGACTTCCTTGACCTGCCTCGTTCAGGTCCAGGAACCCCACTCAGGTCCAGGAACCCTGCCCGGGAGTGCTTCGCCATTAAGGCCTGTTAGACACTCCTTTCGGTGTCCTGGTCACCTTTTACCTAACAAAAACAAATAAATTTAAATTTTAAAAAGTTAATTTTTGTGCATGCATCTCTCAATAAAAGCTAGTTTTAGTGACCATGTTTTACTATGGACTATAGTAGGGACTTTGAATGAGGACCTTTGATAGACAATAATATCAGTGTAATATAATATAACAATTAACTTTAAGCTCAAAGAGGATTTAAGTTCTAGTTTTGACAGCTACTAGTTCTCTGACCTTGACATATTTGTTTAATATTTCTAAACCTCTGCCACTCTAGTTGCATAATAATAAAAATGATACTAATAATAATATATCCATCATGAGTGTTAAATAGGATAATGCATACACAGTACTTACGATACTGTTTGACAATGTGAAAATACTCAGCAAATTCTAGTTCATTATTATTAATAATTTAAGTAATGCAATAACTTTAAAACTTCATTTTATATTCTAGCTTTAAAATTATTTTAGATACATTGATTGATGACTATAAGCATTTCCAAACCATGGCAAGGATATATATGATTGAACTGAAATGTTACGTGTTTTAGTGGACTGAGTCTAAACTGTTCTTTGTTGCTTGACAACTCTATAAATGGAAGAAGAAGTGTATTTTGGTAATTTTAGTTTAGAGTGGCAGTAGATAATGTTGGAATTAGTATATATGGAATGTTTGTCAAGAAATTCTAGAAGTTGCTGAACATGGTTGGCTAGGCTGGGCAATTGGTCATACAGAAGAAATCAGGACTCCCACTTTGAGAATGAGTATATATATAATAATAAAAATTAGAAGTAATTTATTGCAGAATTTAAGATCACAGTTTCTCCTATTCTTAAGGATTATGCTAAAGATAAATAGATGATTGACAGTTATAGGTATAGATTTGGATGTAGATAGATACAGATATATTTTCAAATGAGAAACCAGTATTTCCTAGAAATCTTCATGGTTACATAAAAATTACTTAAGCTATTTTATGAAAAGTCAGGAATAAAATAACTATTTTATGAATAGTCAGGAAAGCTATTGCTTTTAGACTGGAATCTTCTTTGTGAACTAGATAAACTACTTGACATCAGGATTTCACTTGTGTTTTGTCTACAAGTTAGGCATGCTGACTGTTTAATGCAGATGTTATAAAAGGAAATGAATGAGTTTGGAAACCATGGCAGTTTTTAAAGCTGAAGTTTTCCTGATTCCTTCCAAATGTCCTTGTGAAGCTGACTACCTTGATGTTGACATTACTTACCTCCATACTGCTCTGTTCTAGATCTTCTTCTGTGCCCCCTCCCCCCATTCAACCTCCACTTTCTCAGGCTCTCTCATTTAGATTCCTGCAATAGACTTGAAAATGATCCTTGGACTTTGTGCCTACCATGCTCCCCCATTGCACAGTGGCTACTGGAGTTACATTTCTAAAAGAGAGCTGGTAATTTAAATTGCATAACATATCTCTAATATTTAGTTTGATCTTCCACTTCCTGCCATGCACTGCCCATGTTTGTTGCACTGATTTTCAAATTATTATGTGATTGCCCCATGTAGTTTCACCATGTCTGCTTCTTTCATGGGGCTTCCCTGGTAGCTCAGCAGGCAAATAATCTGCCTGCAATGTAGGAGACACAGGAGATATGGGGTCGATCCCTGGGTCCAGAAGAACGCTTGGAGAAGAAATGGTTACCCATACCAGTATTCTTGTCTGAAAAATCCCATGGACAGAAGAGCCCAGTGCAACCAAAGAGTCAGGCATGACTAAGCATGCTTTTTTTATATTATTTTCTCTACCTGGAATCAATCTCTTTTTTTTTTTTTTCCTTCTTGGTTTGATGAAATCCTATTGATTTATAGAGTTTAGCTCTTATAGCACCTTCTCTGATATTTCTTTACTCAGAGTTTGTATGGTAATGATAACCCTGCATGTGAGATAGCAAAAGAGACACAGATGTATAGAACAGTCTTTTGGACTCTGGGAGAGGGCGAGGGTGGGATGATTTGGAAGAATGGCATTGAAACATGTATATTATCATATGTGAAACAAATCGCCAGTCCAGGTTTGATGCATGATACAGAGTGCTCGGGGCAGGTGCACTGGGATGACCCAGAGGGATGGTGTGGGGAAGGAGGTGGGAGGGGAGTTCAGGATGAGGAGCATGTGTACACCCATGGCAGATTCATATTGATGTATGGCAAAACCAATACAATATTATAAAGTAAAAAAATAAATAAAGTGAAACATATGAGTACATTCTTTCAATAAAATAAAAAAATAAAAAGAATTTTCTTGCAGGATCATAGCTTATTGCATTGACTCGCTTATCTGTTAGACGGCACATTTCCTTCATCAAGGGCAAAGATTTGATCTTTTCAGTTTTAATTCCCAAGTGCTTAATAAAATGTATAGTTTATCATATGGATTTTTAAATTATTTGAATTGCACAATTTAGAAATCACAGAACACTATATTTAATTAACTATAATAATGAACATATTCTTTTTGATTGTGAGATTTTTTTCTGTATATTATGCTTAAAGTTCATGTATTTGTATTTACCTCAAGTTAAGTCGCTCACTCAGTTGTGTCCAACTCTTTGAGACCCCATGGACTGTAGCCCACCAGGCTCCTCTGTCCATGGGATTCTCCAGGCAAGAATACTGGAGTGGGTTGCCATTTCCTTCTCCAGGATATCTTCCTGACCCAGGGATCTAACTCAGGTCTCCTGCATTGCAGGCAAATTCTTTAACCTCTGAGCCATGAAGGAAGCATTTACCTTAGGTCCACAACAATATACTTAGCATTTTTGCAAATTCAGGGAAAAACCTACAATCACATTCATGTTTAACACTAGTGTTCTCCATACTCTACTGTCACCTTTGTTCTTTTATTATGTGGTGTTTGTTTATAGAACAAAGTGTGAATAATAACATTTGGAAGATAACATTTTGGTGCTTTATTAAGGAAGAGTGCTAAGCTGGTAAAAAAACAAGAAGCTCTTATTTCTAGCTGTTATGTTTCACAATACAATACAATTATCTAGCATCAGTCGCTTGACTAATAGGATGGTAACTTTCAATCATTAACTCTTTCTTTGAAAGGATATGACTTCCTAAGAATCACACAATTAGAGACAAGAGCGCTAATTAAAAGTTGTACAGAAAAGACAGACAAATCTTTGCTGCACAGATTTAGGATGTATCTTAATTTCTTCCCCAGATTCACAAATTTATCCATTATTCTTAAGAAGTCTTTTGAAGTACAGTGAGCTATTGCTATAAAGTTATTTAATAACCTTCTGTGGCCATTGTGATATGCTCCTTTGTTTCTAAATTTTAGCTACCAAAATGGAAAAATAAGACACTCCAAAGCAAGGATATTTTTTAAGGCATAAAGAAATGATTATGAAACAAATAGATATGTTTACATAGCTTCATGAATGACAAGCAGCTGAATTTCACTGCAATTATGAGGTTAATGTGGGTTTACACAATATGCTTATGTGAAGTTACACAAAATAAGCTTATGTGTAGCTGTACACTTAATGTGAAGTTGTACACAATGAGCTTATGCTTCATTGTGCTATGAGAAGACAAACAGAAATTCACAAGCATATTTGCTCTGTGCAGGTCTCAGCCATTAGTTGTCAATAACTAACGTGTGGCTAAACCCACCCTTGTGGTTTTTAACGTTTGCAAGATGTCCTTCAAAATAACCATCAGGAAACTTGAAAAAGGAGTAGATTATTACTTACAAATCTTGGCTATTACATGGCACATCTAGGGTCCCATAGAGAGATCACATGTACAAAGAAAGAGAGAGTGAGTCATGAGTCTGAGACTCTACTTTTATTGGGGTCAATGGTGAGGGCCTAGGTTTTCAAGAGCTCATTCTTTTTTGGTAAATTTAAAACAATGGGAATTTAAAACATGGAAAGAGGAAAAAAAAGTGGTCGAAAGTCAGTTATCAAAAGGAACCAAGATCTTTAAAGCAAAGCAGCCTGGCTCTTTAACTAGCCTTATACCTGGTGTTATGTTTATTGGAGACAGCTATCTTTGAAGAAGATTCTTCTTTGAAGTGAATTCCTGGGCAATCAAAGCTTAAGTTAAGCACTTGCATTAAAAAAAGAAAACCAAACTTTGAGGACTTACACTATACTAGCATATAGCCTGACATTAAAATCATGGTGAGATAATCATCATCCTTCCAGCTTGAGAGAACAATCATTTGGAAGATAATTTTGATTATCAGAAATAAAATAATAGGTAAATAAAAAGATACAGTATTTTAAAACATGAACTCGGAGGTTCTAGAAAACTCTTTTCAATTCCATGCCCTATAAAGGAAAAAATTCCCGACCATTCCAGTTCTATAAGGATCAAGCTATTAGCCACTGAAGTTGCCTTCTGATAGTGTGCCTGAGGGGAATTCAGGATGGAGAAAAAAAGGAAGCACTTTAGCTTTAGATATACTAACCCCTGAGTGAAGCCGCTCAGTTGTGTCCAACTCATTGTGACCCCATGGACTGTAGCCTACCAGGCTCCTCCATCCATGGGATTTTCCAGGCAAGAATACTGGAGTGAGTTGCCATTCCCTTCTCCAGGAGATCTTCCCGACCCAGGGATTGAACCTGGGTCTCCCACATTGTAGGCGGACGCTTTACCATCTGAGCCTCCAGGGAAATCATACTAATCCCTGCTGCTGCTGCTGCTAAGTCACTTCAGTCGTGTCTGACTCTGTGCGACCCCATAGATGGCAGCCCACCAGGCTCCGCCATCCCTGGGATTCTCCAGGCAAGAACACTGGAGTGGGTTGCCATTTCCTTCTCCAATACTAACCCCTAGAAAGTTAAAATACATATCTAAAGAAAAATTTAAAGATCCTAGATTCATGCATCTTCTCATACATAGAAAATCACTAAAATTATTAGCTTGAATTTCTGTTCTTTGTGATTAGTAGTACTTTTTCTAGGTTTGACTACATGTTTTTCCCAGCAAAACAATTCATATTTACCCTGGCTCCTCTCTTTCTTCTTTAGGAGAGCTTCTTGAAGCTAGCTGAGAAGCTGTCTCTCAAGCTACAGTTCTCAGTAAGACACTGAATAAACTCAACTAATAGCCCTCACACTGGGAGATTTTTTTTCTTTTCAGGTAAACAAGCTCTATCATGTACTGGTCATATATACTGAGTAAGGCACTTAGCTTGTCTGAGTGATAGTACATAAAAGGGAAAGCTATGACAAACATGCACCATGTATTAAAAAGCAGAGACATCAGTTTGCCAACAAAGATCCATATAGTCAAGTTATTGTTTTTCCAGTAGTCATGTATGGATGTGGAAGTTGGATAGTAAAGAAGGCTGAGCACTGAAGAATTGATGCTTTCAAATTGTGGCACTGGAGAAGACTCTTCAGAGGTCCCTGGACTGCAAGGAAATTAAACCAGCCAATCCTAAAAGAAACCAACACTGAATATTCTTTGTAGGGACTGATGCAGAAGCTGAAGCTCCAACATTTTAGCCACCTGATGGGAAGAGCCCTCATTGGAAAAGACCGTGATGATGGGAAAGATTGAAGGCAAAATGAGGACAGCAGATAGTTAGATAACATCAACAACTTATAGGACATGAAATTGAGCAAATTCTGGGAGATAATGAGACAGAGGAACATGACATGGTGCAATCCATTCGGTCACAAAGATTGGGCACGACTTAATAACCGACAATAGGTGTGTAGATTTATCTCTGGGCTTTCTATTTTGTTCCATTGATCTATATTTCTGTCTTTGTGCAATTACCATACTGTCTTGATGACTGTGGCTTTGTTATAGAGCCTGAAGTCAGGCAGTTGATTCCTCCAGTTCCATTCTTCTTTATCAAGATTGCTTTGGCTATTCAAGGTTTTTTGTATTTCCACACAAATTGTGAAATTATTTGTTCTAGCTCTGTGAAAAATACCGCCGGTAGCTTGATAGGGATTGCATTGAATTTGTAGATTGCTTTGGGTAGTATACTTATTTTCACTATATTGATTCTTCCGACCCATGAACATGGTATATTTACGGTACATTTCTCCATCTATTAGTGTACTCTTTGATTTCTTTCACCAGTGTTTTATAGTTTTCTATATATGTGTCTTTAGTTTCTTTAGGTAGATATATTCCTAAGCATTTTATTCTTTTCATTGCAATGGTGAATGGAATTATTTCCTTAATTTCATTTTCTATTTTCTCATTATGTATAGGAATGCAAGGGATTTCTGTGCGTTGATTTTATATCCTGAAACTTTACTGTATTCATTGATTAGCTCTAATAATTTTCTGGTGGAGTCTTTAGGGTTTTCTATGTAGAGGATCATGTCATCTGCAAACAGTGAGAGTTTTACTTCTTCTTTTCCAATTTGGATTCCTTTTATTTCTTTTTCTGCTCTGATTACTGTGGCCAAAACTTCCAGAACTATGTTGAATAGTAGCAGTGAAAGTGGGCACCCTTGTCTTGTTCCTGACTTTAGGGGAAATGCTTTCAATTTTTCACCATTGAGGATAATGTTTGCTGTGGGTTTGTCATATATAGCTTTTATTATGTTGAGGTATATTCCTTCTA
>SJYX01021493.1:0-36334 GCA_006410675.1 Oreotragus oreotragus | reverse complement strand
AAAGAGACACGTGTACCCCAATGTTCATCGCAGCACTGTTTATAATAGCCAGGACATGGAAGCAACCTAGATGTCCATCAGCAGATGAATGGATAAGAAAGCTGTGGTACATATACACAATGGAGTATTACTCAGCCATTAAAAAGAATACATTTGAATCAGTTCTAATGAGGTGGATGAAACTGGAGCCGATTATACAGAGTGAAGTAAGCCAGAAAGAAAAACACCAATACAAGATACTAATGCATATATATGGAATTTAGAAAGATGGTAACGATAACCCTGCATGCGAGACAGCAAAAGAGAAGAGACACAGATGCATAGAACAGTCTTTTGGACTCTGTAGGAGAGGGTGAGGGTGAGATGATTTGGGAGAATGGCATTGAAACATGTATAATATCATATAAGAAATGAATCGCCAGTCTAGGTTCGATGCAGGGTGCAGGATGCTTGGGGCTGGTGCATTGGGATGACCTGGAGGGATGGTGTGTGGGGGGAATGTGGGAGGGGGGTTCGGGATTGGGAACACGTGTACATCTGTGGTGGATTCATGCTGATGTATGGCAAAACCAATACAATATTGTAAAGTAAAATAATAATAATAATAAATTAAAAAAAGAAAAAATAACTGACAATAATAACAACCTTTGTTGTGCTAGGTTGCTAGGTTTTGGATCTATTGCATTGGGTTGTAATAAGGATTAATTAGGGGAATTCATCTAAAGTACTTAGAACCAAGTCTTGCAAATTATAAATGCTCATTTAGATATAGCCCTTTGGAATAAATGCATACTGGCATGTTTACAACATATTTAGAATTGTATTTACCTGATTCTTTTTATTTCTGATGCAATTTAAGAAGGTATATTAATTTCATCAATAATAGAATTTTAAAACATGACACACATATGGAATAAGTACATACATATGCATGTATAAAGACTAACATTCACATATTTAGTAAGTTGAACTTGAGATTAAGTAATACATTTTAGATAAAGGAGATTTATAGGTATATCACAAATACCTAAATAAGTATTTAAAATGAAAATAATTCATTTCCTCTCCATATACAAACAATGAAAACGTGAAGTAAAAAAATTCAAACAGTATGTGAAGAAATAAGGTAGAAGCTTTTTTCCATATGGTTCAGAAATATCCACTCTTAATATTACTAAGTGACCTCCTCGGGAATTTCTATGAATATGCAAACATATAATTGTTTTAAATCGTAGATTACTGTTGTTTATAATGTTTCACATCATTTTCATTTAAAGATATCTTATGAATTTAAAAATATTAAATTATCTAATTGTTGGAAATACTTTTAATTTTTCATTGTTGGTATCAATTTTATTACCAAATTATACTAGGTATTCCATAAATATTAATATTTGCTAAAAAATGAATGCCTAATTATATATAACATCACATCTTTCCTTGACAACACGGATCTATATTACATTTATAAGTGGATTTAAATAAATTCTATTAATGTACATTTACTTATCTAAGTGACCCACTCTTGTGGAACGTTTAGGTTGTTTCCATATTTTGCCTATTTTAAGTACAATCATGATACAGGACACTTTATATACTTTATTTAGTCAATACCAGGTACTGAGATTGAGGCAGCTTGTGCATCAGTTGGCAGCCACAGGTTCTTATTACTTAACCTGACCTCTGCAATCTGAAGATCAAGAAGAAACTATCAGAAGTGTTGGTTCCAAAGTCACTGCACACTCTCCCATTAAGTGGATGCCTTGTTCTTGTATTCTCTTCTCTCTCTGTTTCTCTGATCATTTTTCTCTATTTTAATTTAGCTTTCAATTCAGAACTCAAATGAATACATTTGATGATAGAAATCTAAACCACACATAGAACCCTAGCTTTTGCTGTGAACTCAGGAAATATATTTCTTTGCTTTCTAATTTCTATAGTACAGGAAGAGGAAGGAGATTGGAATGGATGATGGATAAGATAGACTATTAAATATGTCATACTCTGTGGCCCTGGCTCTCCAGTGTTAATCTATAATAAGAAATATAGTCATGGTTTCCAAGATTTTCTACAACATACTTCCAATAATTCTCTTCTGGTCTGTGGAAAGATAGTTACTGTTAAAGTCTAATATCTTCCTTCAGTTTAGTTCAATTTTTACTGTATGCCTCAGACATTCCAAGTTTTTGAGATGTTATTACCTGGTGTAATGATGAAATTATGGAAATGTATTTCTCTTCAGGTATTCTGTTTATTTTCTAAAACAGAATAGAAAGCCAATTCTTTTCAGGTATCTTCTAGGCTATTCCTTATGATCAGTTTTAGGAAAATAGTTACTAATACACATTACATGAATCCACCACTTTAATTTATCAATTTGGTTTGAAAATTTTCCTCTATGTGAGTGTGAGTTTTTGCCAAGTATAAAAAACAAATGCACAGTTTGTCTCTACAAGTTTCTAATTTTTAAGTTCAACTGAATGGGTTATTAAAAGATACTTACTCCATGGAAGGAAAGTTATGATCAACCTAGATAGCATGTTAAAAAGCTGAGACATTACTTTGCCAACAAAGGTCCGTTGAGTCAAAGATATGGTTTTTCCAGTAGTCATGCATGGATGTGAAAGTTGGACGATAAAGAAAGCTGAGTGCTGAAGAATTGATGCTTTTGAACTGTGGTATTGGAGAAGACTATTGAGAGTCCCTTGGACTGCAAGGAGATCCAACCAGTCCATCCTAAAGGAGATCAGTCCTGAATATTCATTGGAAGCACTGATGTTGAAGCTGAAACTCCAATACTTTGGCCCCCTGATGGAAAGAACTGACTCAATGGAAAAGAACCTGATGCTGGGAAAGATTGAGGGCAGGAGGAGAAGGGAACGGCAGAGGATAAGATAGTTGGATAGCATCACTGACACAATGGACATGAGTTTGAGTGAACTCTGGGAGTTGGTGATGGACAGGGAGGCCTAGTGTGCTGTGCTTCATGGGGTCACAAAGAGTCGGACACTACTGAACGACTGAACTGAACTGAACTGAATGGGTTGCTCTAAAGGTCATTTATTTCATTTGAAATCATACTTTTAAAATCAAATCAAGACATTTATATCAAGCGTCTAAAAGCTATCCACTCCAGTATTCTGGCCTGGAGAATTCCATGGACTGTATAGTCTATGGGGTTACAGAAAGTTGGACATGTCTGAGGAACTTTCACTTTCTGTTTCATCAATCTTGATACTATTTTGAACCAGAAATATATTTGTTATTGGGAATATCCTATTAAGAAGTTTATTAGCATCCCTTGCTTCTACCAAGTAGGTATCAGTAGTACCTTCAGTAGGGACCTCAAATGTCTCCAAATATTGCCAGATACTCCTTGAGAACCATAATTGCCCTCTATGACAATTACTGTCTTAGATGTTTTTTTAGTATATCTACTATGTGAATAAACAGCACTATTACAAAGCTCTAAATCCTATAGTGGTTTATAGTTAACACAATTGATTTTGTTGTTTAGTCGCTAAGTTATGTCCAACTCTTGTAATCTCATGCCAGTCTCCTCTGTTCATTGGATTTCTCACACAAGAATATCAGAGTGAACACACAAATATTTTAAATTAAAAGAGTGACCTGGAAACAGAGATGGAATTCCAAGGTCTATTTATTCCAGGTGTATTTTGAGATATTGCTAAATATAATAGTTTGTTTATTCAATATTTTCTTATAAACACTAGCCTTAATTCATAGTTCATGAAGGGTAAGTTGCTAAGACAAATATTGTAACTTACTAATATTAAGTGTTACAGAAATAATTTTTCAGAAATTATTCTTCATAATAAAAAGTTTGCTGAGAAATTGTAACATTTTTCTTAAATATTAAATGAGCTGGAAAGTTAACTTCATTATTAATAAACATAGTAACATGACATGTAATTTCGGTAAATTCACGTGAATTTCTGTTTGAGTTTAATGAGGAAATAAAGTGAGAAATCACCAGATGGTCAACACCAAAAGCAGATTGATTATATTCTTTGCAGCTAAAGATGGAGAAGCTCTATACAGTCAGCAAAAACAAGACCCCGAGCTGACTGTGGCTCAGATCATTAACTCTTTATTGCCAAATTTAAACTTAAATTGAAGAAAGTGGGGAAAACCACAAGACCATTCGGGTATGACCTAAATCAAAACTCTTATGACTAGAGAGTGGAAGTGAGAAATAGATTTAAGGGACTAGATCTGATAGAGTGCTTGTTGAAGTATGAATGGAGGTTTGTGACACTGTACAGGAGACAAGGAGCAAGACTATCACCAGGAAAAAAGAAATGCAAAAAAGCAAAATGGCTGCCTGAGGAGGCCTTACAAATAGCTGTGAAAAGAGGAAAAGTGAAAAGCAAAGGAGAAAAGGAAAGCTATACTCATTTGAGTGCAGAGTTCCAAAGAATAGCAAGGAGAAATAAAGCCTTCCTTGGTGATCAATGCCAAGAAATAGAGGAAAACAATAGAATGGGAAAGACTAGAGATCTCATCAAAAAAATTATAGATACCAAGGGAATATTTCATCCAAAGATGGGCTAAATAAAGGACAGAAATGGTATGGACCGAAAAGAAGCAGAAGATATTAAGAAGAGGTGGCAAAAATACACAGAAGAACTCTACAAAAAAAGTTCTTCATGACCCAGATAATCATGATGGTGTGATCACTCACCTAGAACCAGACATCCTGGAATGTGAAATCAAGTGGGCCTTAGGAAGCATCACTATGAATAAAGCTAGTGGAGGTGATGGAACTCAAATTGAGTTATTTCAAATCCTAAAAGATGATGCTGTGAAAGTGCTGCACTCAATATCTCAGCAAATTTGGAAAATTCAGCAGTGGCCACAGGACTGGAAAAGGTCAGTTTTCATTCCAATCCCAAAGAAAAGTAATGCCAAAGAATGCTCTAACTACTGCACAATTGCACTCATCTCACAAACTAGCAAAGTAATGCTCAAAATTCTCCAAGCCAGGCTTCAGCAATATCTGAGAGCCAGGGTTATAACAATATTTATAGATCTTTTATGCGTATATTTGCCAATATATGAATTATTCATTCATTATTTTAACAGATATTTATTGAACCAGGACTATTTTCAGTGATGGGACACTGATGAATAAGACAGGAGGGTCCCTACTTTGGTGGAATTTGCTAGTGTTGAGGAGGCAGTCAACTTAAAGACAGAAATTAGTTCACTAATTAAATTTTGTTTAACAATGATTGTGAAAAAATATAGTGTAGGTTAATGAAATAGAGAGTAACTGTGGAAAAAATCATGTATCATTAAAAACAAAATTTCCTAAATCCTTTAATTGAGCCTACATTTGGAATTTAATATAGGAAAAACAAAGCACAGTTAAAAAGAATTAGAAATAATATATAAACAGTGTGAGGAAAGCTGACCATTATTGTATTTTAAATCTAATTTGCTTTTGGGGAAATCCAGTTGTAAATTTTTCAGATTTAACAAACATGTCTACTCTAAGGAAAATAAATTGCATATATAAAGGAAGATTAAGGTGAAAAATAATAAAGCTACACAGCTGAGAGACTCTGTCTTATTACACTAACCATATACTGATTATGTAAGTGTCCTCTATAGAGATTGAGCTTTTATGATGGGAGGGTACAAATGAATACAGAAAGGAAATTTACAAATGAACATTTCCATGCAGAAAAATATATATTTTTAGCACCATCTAGCTATTTCCTATACTTCAATTTCTGTCCCTAACAAAACCATCAGCCGACCTACCCATGTCTTTTCCTAATTTACTCTTAAACTCAATTCAGTTCAGCCACTCAGTCATGTCCGACACTTTGTGACCCCATGGACTGCAGCATATCAGGCTTCCCTGTTCATCACCAACTCCCAGAGCGTACTCAAACTCATGTCCATTGAGTTGGTGATGTCCATCCAACCATCTTATCCTATTCTCCTCCTGCCTTCAACCCAGCCTCAGGATCTTTTCAAATGAGTTAGTTTTTCGCATCAGGTGGCCAAAAAATCGGAGTTTCAGCTTCAACATCCGTCCTTCCAATGAATATTCAGGACTGATTTCCTTTAGGATGGACTGGTTGGATCTCCTTGCAATCCAAGGCACTCTCAAGAGTCTTTTCCAACACCACAGTTCAAAAGCATCAATTCTTCGGCACTCAGCTTTCTTTATAGTCCACTCTCACATCCATATGCGACTACTGGAAAAACCATAGCTTTGACTAGATGGACCTTTGCTTACAAAGTAATGTCTCTGCTTTTTAATATGCTGTCTAGGTTGGTCTCATGATGTACTTTGCATGTAAGTTAAATAAGCAGGGTGACAGTATACAGCTTTGATGTACTCTTTTTCCTATCTGGAACCAGTCTGTTGTTCCATGTCCAGTTCTAACTTATATGTAGAGTACATCATGAGAAATGCTGGGCTGGAGGAAGCACAAGCTGGAATCAAAACTACTGGAAGAAATATCAATAACCACAGATAAGCAGATGACAACACCCTTATGGCAGAAAGTGAAGAAGAACTAAAGAGCCTCTTGATGAAAGTGAAAGCAGAGAGTGAAAAAGTTGGCTTAAAGCTCAATGTTCAGCAAACTAAGATCATGGCATCGGGTCCCATCCCTTCATAGGAAATAAATGGGGAAACAGTGGCTGACTTTATTTTTTGGGGGGCTCCAAAATCACTGCAGATGGTGATTGCAGCCATGAAATTAAAAGACACTTGCTCCTTGGAAGGAAAGTTATGACCAACCTAGACAGCATATTAAAAAGCAGAGACATTACTTTGCCAACAAAGGTTCATCTAGTCAAGGCTATGGTTTTTCCAGTAGTCATGTATGGAAGTGAGCTGCTGCTGCTAAGTCACTTCAGTCGTGTCCGACTCTATGTGACCCCATAGACAGCAGCCCACCAGGCTCCCCCGTCCCTGGGATTCTCCAGGTAAGAGCACTAGAGTGGGTTGCCATTTCCTTCTCCAATGCATGGAAGTGAAAAGTGAAAGTGAAGTCGTTCAGTCATGTCTGACTCTTTGCGACCCCATGGACTGCAGCCTTCCAGGCTCCTCTGCCCATGGGATTTCCTAGGCAAGAGTACTGGAGTAGGGTGCCATTGCCTTCTCCATGGAAGTGAGAGTTGGGCTATAAAGAAAGTTGAGCACCGAAGAATTGATGCTTTTGAACTGGGGTATTGGAGAAGACTCTTGAGAGTCCCTTGGCCAGCAAGGAGATCCAAACAGTCCATCCTAAAGGAAATCAGTCCTGGGTGTTCATTGAAGGGCCTAATGTTGAATCTGAAACTTCAGTACTTTGGCCACCTGATGTGGAGAGCTCATTTGAAAAGACCCTGATTCTGGGAAAGATTGAGGTCAGGAGGAGAAGGCGATGACAGAGGATGAGATGGTTGGATGGCATCACTGACACAGGAGTTGGAAATGGACAGGGAAGCCTGGCGTGCTGCAATCTATTGGTTGCAAAGAGTCAGGCATGACTGAACTGAACTGAACTGAACTGAACTAGGTTGATCATAGCTTTTCTTCCAAGGAGCAAGTGTCTTTTAATTTCATGGCTGCAGTCATCATCTTCAGTGATTTTGGAGCCCCCCGAAACTAAGTCTGTCACTGTTTCCACTGTTTCCCCATCTATTTTTACTCCTAAGCTCATTGCATTTTTATTAAAGAAAACTTCAAGGAAACAATTTTGTTAGTATCCAAAGGAGGTCAGGACTTATAATTTACTCTTAACATCACAAACATTTCTTTATCACAGTCATGCTTCTGCTTGTATCTTTATTTATGTGACATAGACTATTGACACCCTCCTCCACTTTGGGCACCTGAAATACACCTGAATGATCTTGAGTTAGCTATATTTACCATTAGACTAGAAGAAATCACACAAACATAGTAAAATGTCCTAAAATTCCTCTCTGAAGATAACTTCAGTTTTCTTCACTCTGACAATTACTAAATCTGTCTCTCAGTATGGATCAGTCCTAAAATATCATGTTGGAATTGTCTCTGTTTCATGATCACTATCTTCTACTTTTGTCTTTGTTTCCATCCTCTCTTCACAAATAAAACAATGTAGCATTTTTGAAGTATACAACTCCAAGTACTACACTGATCTACTGCAAAGTATGACAGCCAAGAAAATTGAAGAATTCTTCATCAAGGAGAAACGTTTCTGCTATCACAGTAAACTCCTTGAGGGCAAAGTGAAGTCGTTCAGTCATGTCCGACTCTTTGCGACCCCATGGACTGTAACCTATCAGGTTCCTCTGTCCATGGGATTTTCCAGGCAATAGCACTGGAGTGGATTGCNCAAGAAAATTGAAGAATTCTTCATCAAGGAGAAACGTTTCTGCTATCACAGTAAACTCCTTGAGGGCAAAGTGAAGTCGTTCAGTCATGTCCGACTCTTTGCGACCCCATGGACTGTAACCTATCAGGTTCCTCTGTCCATGGGATTTTCCAGGCAATAGCACTGGAGTGGATTGCCATTTCCTTCTCCAGCGGATCTTCCCAACCCAGGGATTGAACCCAGGTCTCCCACATTGTAGACAGATGCTTTACCATCTGAGCCACCAGGGAAGTCCTTGAGGGCAAAAGTTATGTTTATTTTTACCCATTACCTGTACAATAAACACGTATTGACTATTCATGAATGAAAAGGTAAAAAGAAGTCAACTGATATGGAGGAGACCCAGCTTTGTGGAAAGAGTATTACCGTTTGCTTTTTACATCAACATTTTATTCTTTTGCAGTTGAATATGAAAAAAACTAAAAATGAAGAAGAACCAAATTGAGAAACAAAACAAAACAGTTGTGAAGTCTCCATCTCAGACTTCCATTTGGAGAGATACAGAACCAGTGCCCTTTTAAATAATATTAGTTTTTACTCCTGGATGTAAAGCCTTCACTTTTCTGCAAGAAGTATTTGAAACATGATGAAATAAAAATAGGATTGCACCCAAAATACTTTAAAAAGAAATGACAGTATCATTGTGTTGTCTCTCAGCTCAAATCCATTCTTTAATACCTGCTCTGTGATCATGAGAGAATTCTGTAAAGCCTGTCTCCTTTTGAGTGAGCCTGATGCTGAACTTTCTCAGGAGGGGGTCTGAAAGAATACTGAAGGAAGAAGGCTTTCTCTAGGTTGTGGCATGGCAGACCTGGTCAGTAATGCGGAGTGAGGATATTTGTTTGAGCTTTCCCCCAGTCACACACAGACAATGCAAGGCCCCTAAAGCAAGCCTGCAGACCTGGCTGGCCTGGCTATCAGCTCCTGTAGCCTTCGTCCTCTGGCTGTAGCTTGCCTATTCTTTATAAAGTGTGGTTTTCTGCTTTTTCTGACCATGGCAACTATACAGTCAGGTACAATCATTCCTCTCCAATGTCTGAACTCCAGGACATGGCGGAGATTCCTCTTTCAAATTTGTCCTTTCTTGGGTACTCTCCTTCAGCCATAGAAATGAGTTTTCTCTAGTATCCACAATAATTACCAAGAAATCACAGCCAGCCAGATGTTGAATCATTATTTCTATCCATTAAATTTCAAAACCACCATGATCCTTTAAATTTCAAAACCACCATGATCCTTTAAATTTATTTTTTTTTAATGTAAAAGATGTTGAATTTTTAGCATTTTGCTATGATGTAGATTCGGAGAAGGCAATGGCATCCTACTCCAGTACTCTTGCCTGGAAAATCCCATGGACGGAGGAGCCTGGTAGGCTGCAGTCCATGGGGTCAAAAAGAGTGGGACACGACTGAGCAACTTCACTTTCACTTCTACCTTTCATGCATTGGAGAAGGAAATGGCAACCCACTCCAGTGTTCTTGCCTGGAGAATCCCAGGGACGGCGAAGCTTGGTGGGCTGCCGTCTATGGGGTCACACAGAGTCAGACACTACTGAAGCGACTTAGCAGCAGCAGCAGCAGCAGCAGCAGCATGATGTAGATTCAGTTCAGTTCAGTTCAGTGGCTCAGTTGTGTCTGACTGTTAGCAACCCCAAGAACTGCAGCACGCCAGGCCTCCCTGTCCATCACCAACTCCCGCAGTTCACTCAAACTCACGTTCATCGAGTTGGTGATGCCATCCAGCCATCTCATCCTCTGTCGTCCCCTTCTCCTTCTGCCCCCAATTTCTCCCAGCAACAGAGTTCTTTCCAATGAGTCAACTCTTCGCATGAGGTGGCCAAAGTACTGGAGTTTCAGCTTCAGCATCATTCCTTCCAAAGAACACCCAGGACTGATCTCCTTTAGAATGGACTGGTTGGATCTCCTTGCTGTCCAAGGGAATGTCAAGAGTCTTCTCCAACACCACAGTTCAAAACCATCAATTCTTCTGTGCTCAGCTTTCTTCACAGTCCAACTCTCACATCCATACATGACTACTGGAAAAGCCATAGCCTTGACTAGATGGACCTTTGTTGGCAAAGTAATGTCTCTGCTTTTGAATATGCTATCTAGGTTGGTCATAACTTTCCTTCCAAGGAGCAAGTGTCTTTTAATTTCATGGCTGCAATCACCATCTGCAGTGATTTTGATGCCCTAAAAACTAAAGTCTGACACTATTTCCACTGCTTCCCCATCTATTTGCCATGAAGTGATGGGACCAGATGCCATGATCTTTGTTTTCTGAATGTTGAGCTTTAAGCCAACTTTTTCACTCTCCTCTTTCACTTTCATCAAGAGGCTTTTTAGTTCCTCTTCAATTTCTGCCGTAAGGGTGGTGCCATCTGCATATCTGGGGTTATTGATATTTCTCCCAGCAATGTAGATTACAGGTCTCCAAAATAGGAGTTTCAAAGATCTTCCAAAATGTGAAAACTGATAAGCTGAGCTAAAAATTAGCCAAAGTTAAATGATAAAATTACTTTACAATGATTTCTTTTTTTGTTTGTTTGTTTGTTTTTTTTCATTTTTCAACTACTTATAGACCATGGCGATGTCTATGGCTACAAACTTTTCAGAATTAAAATGATGCAAGTTGTATTTCTTAGAAGGAGAAAATAGTATCAAAAATTTATTAGTGATAAACAATACTAGTGGCTATATCAGTATTACTGCTGCATTTCTTTCTTTATATAGACTCTCCACAATATCTAATTTTATATATTCTAATGTTTGAATTAAAACTGTTAGTCCTAAGTTTGTAAAAACTGTACATATTTTAAAATTGGCTGAATCCTCTACTGTGAGTATGTGTGTCTCAGTTACTTGTTGAAAAAATTTTCATCTCCTCAGGGGTTATTGATTTATCATTTAAAAATATTCCTTGATATGAATGGTGGTTGTGCATTTGAGGATTCAGTAACTTGAAATATGTAACTAAATTATTTTATTTAATTTAGAGTATATAATTTTGTCAGAATCATTCATTATATTACTTTTAGATACCTTATATCTCCTAAGTATCTTGTTCCTTGACTTGTTCTTCCAATTCTTAGCTTACCAGTAATGTGAAACTGTAGGAAAACTCTTCTTACAGTATAGGTAGAACAAGATAGAACAAATCTATCCACTCCCTTTCCTCTTAAAAAAATAAATTATTATCTTCATATTTTTTATTTCAGTATAATATGTAAGATTTAACATTTTAACCCCTTTTAAGTGTATAGTTTAAAGGCATTAATTTCGATCACATTGTTCCCCAACCATTACCTCCAGAATATTTTCATCTGACAACATTCAGCAAGCAGTTGCAAACTGAACCTCTACTTCTCAAGCTACATTTTCCACCTAACAAAAGGCTATAGTCATGGTACCCAAGTGGGGGTATCTGCAACACAGTTTGGATTTCCTCTCCTCCCACAGATTCATTAACAGTGAAGTGTTTTTGAGAAAAGTTTGACTAAGGTGACCCTGTTAGAATGGGATACTCCAGTCTTCAGATCTTTGATCATTTCTGTTTTACATGATGTATTCCCAGTAAATATAGGATACTGCCAGAGTTGCAGTGAGTTAATCCTCCAGTAAGTGCAGCCAGCATAGCTTAATTTGAAATAAAATGGATGATGTTAATAAGCTTAACTGTCTAGCAACCCAGTTTTACTTAATGAAATCCCTCTGGGAATGTACGTTAGCCTACAGACTGAAAATTTTTAAAGTCATAACTTTGCAAAAAGTTATAAATATTTTGTTTTATGTTATTCATGTATTTATTATGAATACAGTAGTTTAAATATTTATCAAATAAATGAATATTATTTAATACAACTGTATGAATAATCAAATGGATAAATTAAGTAAACCTTACACATATTTGTTAAATCTGAACTATCAAACTTGTTTCTACAAATTAAAATTCATAAGCAGAAAAGGAAATTTTTCATTTTAATTAAATAGATGTCTATGGTTTCTTGCATGCTTTTGATATATATAGGTAAACACAGTCATGAATATTTACTGTAGACTTGGGAACTATGTAACACTAAAGTGAGCATTAGACTGATGATGTTAAGTTTTTCAATAGTCTGGTTAAATGTACAAACATCTCTCTGAAAATTGTCCAAGTTCATATTTTGCATATAATTTTGCAGATTCACCAGTTGTCTACATCTTGACATGACCTTTTAAGTCTTAAAATCTTGAGATAAGGCATACATGCATAGATTATCTAATATTGTCATGTGAAAATCTGTAGAACATGGTGATACCTTAAATCAGTTTGCTTGTACTCTTAGTACAAATAAAGCTACTTAATCAGAAGGCACTCATTATTGTGGTTTCTACATTTTGATTGACTAATCTATTTGGGGAAATATTAATATTTGAGAAAAATATATCCCTAGTCATAAAAAATTGAAGCTACAGTGTATACATTGCAATTCAGATAAACATTATAATAGCTATTTCAGATACCAAATCCTTACTTCCAATGCAGAGAACAAAACAATTGTAGTATTATTATTTTGCACTTCTGTAAATTAGGCATAGGAATGAAACACAGTGTTATTTGATATTAATAGGATATTTCAAAAAAAATATTCTGGGCCCCAAACTATTTTGATTTATTAGTATGAAGTATTTGTATTTAAACATGAATTCAGTTCAGTTCAGTTGCTCAGTCATGTCTGACTCTTTGCAAACCCATGGACTGCAGCATGCCAACCCTCCCTATCCATCACCAACTCCCAGAGTTTACTCAGACTCATGTCCATTCAGTTGATGATGCCATCTAACCATCTTGTCTCTTCCCACCTTCAATCTTTCCCAGCATCAGAATCTTTTCTAATGAGTTGGCTCTTCACATCAGGTGGCCAAAGTATTGGAGTTTCAGCTTCAACATAAGGCCCTCCAATGAACACTCAGGACTGATCTCCTTTAGGATGGACTGATTGCATCTCCTTGCAGCCCAAGGGACTCTCAAGAGTCTTCTCCAACACCACAGTTCAAAAGCATCAATTCTTTGGCCTCAGCTTTCTTTATAGTCCAACTCTCACATCCATACATGACCACTGGAAAAACCATAGCCTTGCCTAGACGGACCTTTGTTGACAAAGTAATGTCTCTGCTTTTTAATATGCTGTCTGCTACTGCTACTGCTAAGTCATTTCAGTCATGTCCAACTCGGTGCAATCCCATAGACGGCAGCTCACCAGGTTCCCCCGTCCGTGGGATTCTCCAGGCAAGAACACTAGAGTGGGTTGCCATTTCCTTCTCCAATGCATGAAAGTGAAAAGTGAAAGTGAAGTCGCTCAGTCGTGTCCAACTCTTTTTGACCCATGGACTGCAGCCTACCAGGCTCCTCTGCCCATGAGATTTTCTAGGCAAGAGTTCTGGAGTGGATTGCCATTGCCTTCTCAAATATGCTGTCTAGCTGGTTATAACTTTCTTCCAAGGAGTAAGCGTCTTTTCACTTCATGGCTGCAGTCACCATCTGCAGTGATTTTGGAGCCCCAAAAAATAAAGCCAGCCACTGTTTCCACTGTTTCCCCATCTATTTCTCATTAAGTGATGGGACCAGATGCCATGATCTTAGTTTTCTGAATGTGGAGCTTTAAGCCAACTTTTTAACTCTTTTTTCACTTTCATCAAGAGGCTTTTTAGTTCTTCACTTTCTGCCATAAGGGTGGTATTATCTGCATATCTGAGGTTATTGATATTTCTCCCAGCTTGTGCTTCATCCAGCCCAGTGTTTCTCATAATATATAAGTTAAATAAAGAGGGTGACAACATACAGCCTTGACGTACTCCTTTTCCTATTTGGAACCAGTCTGTTCCATGTACAGTTCTAACTGTTGCTTCCTGAACTGCATACAGATTTCTCAAGAGGAAGGTGAATTACAATATTTTTATTGCTTTTCATTTCACACATTTTTATTTTGTGAGATTGAAAATGAAATCATGGGATATTCTCCCTTTACTATTAAGGATTAAACAATTGTGTTATATAATGAATCAATCACAACTGGTTACGGTTAAATAATATTATTTCTAATCCTCCAAGGAAAGACTTAATCAGCCAAGTACATTTATTAAACTATTGAGATAATAAGACAAAAATAAGAATAATAGTGATAGTAATAATAACAATAAAAGTAACTAACTTTAACCTCCTCTATATTATGTTAAGCACATTAAATGTGCTATCCTCATATCCTAAAAAAAGAAAAAACTCTGTAAAGTAAATAGATTCCAATTTTAATAGTAATTGAAAAATAGTAATATCTGATGATTTTTTCAGTTGTCAAAACATAATTCTTAACAAATTATATCTGGTTCCAA
Source organism: Oreotragus oreotragus (assembly GCA_006410675.1). NCBI lineage: Eukaryota > Metazoa > Chordata > Mammalia > Artiodactyla > Bovidae > Oreotragus > Oreotragus oreotragus. The sequence goes on along the minus strand of SJYX01021493.1, from coordinate 21,573 downwards.
AATTTCTCTAATAGGCACAGTAGCATTTCTAAAGATAAATAAAAATTTGATCAGTGCTGCATTGCTTTGAGTTTATCTTCTTTGGGAAATTTTGAGCTTAAATTTCATTTTTCTCATTATTCAATTTTGAAAATAAATTTTAATATTGTTAAATAATAAATTACTTTAAGATTTAATCAGAGTGAACATTTTCTGTTTATTTTAAATTTAGATAGAATTCATGTTATAAATTTCAAAGTATAAAATTCAGTGATTTGTAGTATACTCACAGTTTGCAGTATACTCACAAATTTGTGTGATTATCTCCATATATAATTGCAGACTCTTCTAATTAATCCAAAAAAATAAATCTTGTACAATTCTTTTTTTGATTTATTATGGAAAAACCAAGCTGTACTTTTTTTTTGTTTTCCTTTATCTTTTGATTTCATCTTTAAATAACTGTTGCTTATTCCAAAAGATTTGCACTTCTTTCTAGGATTTTTACAGTTTACATTTAGTTCTTAAATCCATTTTGAGACTTTTTTTTTGTTTTGTCTTATTTTGTTTTGTTTGTATATGATATGAAGTAGCAGTCAATATGCAGTTGTATCAATCCCATTTTTAAGAGATTATTAAATGATTGTTCAAGGTCTTGGTACCCTTTTTAAAAATCAGTTGACCATAATGTTTCTGCTTATTTCTGAACTCTCAATTCTATCCTACTATTTTTTGTTGATTTTCACTATTGCTTTTTTATTCTCTGTTTTACTAATTGCCTTATTTCAATTTAATTTGCGTTCAGTTTGCTCTTCTAATTTTAGTGTTTTAAAGCAGATTATGTTATTGATTAACCAACTTTCCTTTTTTTTAATAGAGACATATACAGTTATAGATTTCTTACTAAGCACTACTTTAGCTGTATCCCACAGATTTTCATATGCTGTGTCTTTATTCCATTCATCTCAAAGTATATTCTAATCCCTTTGTGATTTCTTCTTTGACTTTCTAATTAATTAGAAGCATGTTCATTTCCACATGGTCATGAATTTTCTAGATTTCCTTCTGCAATTGATTTCTGTTTTCATTCCGCTTTTATTAGAGAAGATACTTTGTATGATTTCCATCTTTCAAAAATTTGTGAAGAACCACTTTTTATGGCCTAATATGAAGTCTTAGACGGGTGGGTTTTAACTGTGATTATGAAGTTAATTTTCAAGGCTACTATGGAGCTGGGAAGAGGGTGATGGAAATAGAGCAATTTAAAACAGCACAAATCTTACTGCTCTTACTGATATTTGCCTGTTTTTTTTTTTTTTCTTTTCCTTCCTTAATTAAGTGCTCCCCAGAATTGTTAATTGTTGCAAGCATTTGGTTTATTCCCAAGGTCATGAAAAAAAGTGATATTTGGAAAATTTTGACAGTGTTCTCATTGCTTTTTCAAAGGTGAATTCTCAAGGCTTTTCCCTGAAAGTTTCCTGCTGACAGCACTCTCTACCCCATTGTTAAGCTATAAAATGGAATGGTGATAAGCTTGAATATTTAAATTAATAATTATGTTGTATCTTTAAATGTGTTTATTAAAAGATTAGTCTTTAATTAACATTAACATCTATGCATTTTATGAAAAATCAAATAGGAAAACACAAAATCAAAGTGAGTCCATAACTAATGAATATTTAAATTGAATTTGGAAAAACATTTACTACATGGGAATTTAAATCCAATATTTAATTCTGAAGAGATAACCAGATCTAAATATAAAAATGGCTACTAGAATTATAAGTAATTTGGTTGTTATGTGATAGTTTCTAAATTGAGATAGGTTTCAATTTTAGAAGTAAGTGAATAAAATTGGAACTATCTTAAATCAAGCCAAATCTAAATCAGGCTCAAGATCGAATTTTTATGCTATGTTTCCCCAACTGCTTATTAACTATACTATGATTTCAGTTTCTTGGCAATATTGGCTGGATAAATTGTAATTTGATATATCTTAGGTCTTTAAAATAAATATTCTGTGTTCTAGCTGGATCAGCTTTGCTCAAAATGTTATAACTAAATATACAAACAAAGGGATTTTAATTGCTCATTGTTTCCATAAAATAAAGCACACATAGCAGTTTTATATCGACCAGGAATTTTAAAGAAAAATGATTGCTCTGTGATTTCTCATTTCTGCTCTTTGAATGAACAGGCCTTTCTTTCAAATATAAAAATGGCAGATTGCAGCTCCCTAGCATCTCTATTTGGAATTCTAGCTATTCTAAAAATGAACACTGCTGATCGGCTTCTATGTAAATTTCCAACATTCGCAATTCTATTTTAATAGCTGAATACATTGGAGGACTAGGAAATCACATCATCAGTGTAGGTAAGGAATTTATTTGGCAAAGGAAGAAGCTGAAGATTATCCTCCTTATATAACAAGTGCACAAAGGGAGTTGCAGTGTGTAACTAGCCAGATAAAACCACTTATTGATATAAGCATCTGAATTACATTTGATTATGGACTTTTTATTTTAATTCCAAACAAACTGTACATCACAATCTCACTCTTAAGACTAAAGTAGAACTATTATAAGGTTTCTGGCTTGAATGAAATATCCAGGGTTGCCAGGATACCACTGTAGGTGGCTTCTAGGGCAGTCTACAGTGTTGTTGACCCCTGGCTGGCTCCAATGTTAATCCTGCTCACACAAAGGGCAGAAAATCAGCCTTCAAATTCAGTAATAGAGTTTTGTTTTGTTTTGGTTTTTGTTCAGCGCTAAAGTATGTTTTTCACTGTTCCTCCCTAAAAGTCATACCCTTGCTGTTGCTGAGAAAACTGGTGCTGAAGAGCTAACTGAGTTGTGATAATAATAATAAGCTTTTTATTTATTTCAATTTTGTTTCAAGAAAGAATATGCATTGTAAACTGTGATAGCCATGTTAGTGTTATCCAACTGCATGCAACAGAAGGGACCAGGCATTAATATAGAAGCTCATCTCCTTGATTAAAATGATTCATCTAATACACTAGGGTACGGTTGTTATACTTAAATTAGCATTTTTTACCTTGCCTGCATTCTGTGTACATTTGTGAGAACTAAAAGATGTTTTTGGAAAAGGCAATGGCATCCCACTCCAGTACTCTTGCCTGGAAACTCCCATGGACAGAGGAGCCTGGTAGGCTGCAGTCCATGGGGTCACTAAGAGTCGGACATGACTGAGCGACTTCACTTTCATGCATTGGAGAAGGAAATGGCAACCCACTCCAGTTTTCTTGCCTGGAGAATCCCAGGGATAACAGAGCCCAGTGGGTTGCCATCTTTGGGGTCGCACAGAGTCGGACATGACTGAAGTGACTTAGTAGCAGCAGCAAAAGATGTTTTAGTCAACTGTTTTTGAAATATGTGCATAGGCATATATTTAATTAACCAAGAGCAGTATAGTATTTTTAAGATGTGAGTATATATTCTTGTAGCATTTGTGGTATACATGTATGTTTATGCATTATTGTGTGTATATTAGATTGTGTGTATTTATAAANGTTTTTTTTTTCTTTTCCTTCCTTAATTAAGTGCTCCCCAGAATTGTTAATTGTTGCAAGCATTTGGTTTATTCCCAAGGTCATGAAAAAAAGTGATATTTGGAAAATTTTGACAGTGTTCTCATTGCTTTTTCAAAGGTGAATTCTCAAGGCTTTTCCCTGAAAGTTTCCTGCTGACAGCACTCTCTACCCCATTGTTAAGCTATAAAATGGAATGGTGATAAGCTTGAATATTTAAATTAATAATTATGTTGTATCTTTAAATGTGTTTATTAAAAGATTAGTCTTTAATTAACATTAACATCTATGCATTTTATGAAAAATCAAATAGGAAAACACAAAATCAAAGTGAGTCCATAACTAATGAATATTTAAATTGAATTTGGAAAAACATTTACTACATGGGAATTTAAATCCAATATTTAATTCTGAAGAGATAACCAGATCTAAATATAAAAATGGCTACTAGAATTATAAGTAATTTGGTTGTTATGTGATAGTTTCTAAATTGAGATAGGTTTCAATTTTAGAAGTAAGTGAATAAAATTGGAACTATCTTAAATCAAGCCAAATCTAAATCAGGCTCAAGATCGAATTTTTATGCTATGTTTCCCCAACTGCTTATTAACTATACTATGATTTCAGTTTCTTGGCAATATTGGCTGGATAAATTGTAATTTGATATATCTTAGGTCTTTAAAATAAATATTCTGTGTTCTAGCTGGATCAGCTTTGCTCAAAATGTTATAACTAAATATACAAACAAAGGGATTTTAATTGCTCATTGTTTCCATAAAATAAAGCACACATAGCAGTTTTATATCGACCAGGAATTTTAAAGAAAAATGATTGCTCTGTGATTTCTCATTTCTGCTCTTTGAATGAACAGGCCTTTCTTTCAAATATAAAAATGGCAGATTGCAGCTCCCTAGCATCTCTATTTGGAATTCTAGCTATTCTAAAAATGAACACTGCTGATCGGCTTCTATGTAAATTTCCAACATTCGCAATTCTATTTTAATAGCTGAATACATTGGAGGACTAGGAAATCACATCATCAGTGTAGGTAAGGAATTTATTTGGCAAAGGAAGAAGCTGAAGATTATCCTCCTTATATAACAAGTGCACAAAGGGAGTTGCAGTGTGTAACTAGCCAGATAAAACCACTTATTGATATAAGCATCTGAATTACATTTGATTATGGACTTTTTATTTTAATTCCAAACAAACTGTACATCACAATCTCACTCTTAAGACTAAAGTAGAACTATTATAAGGTTTCTGGCTTGAATGAAATATCCAGGGTTGCCAGGATACCACTGTAGGTGGCTTCTAGGGCAGTCTACAGTGTTGTTGACCCCTGGCTGGCTCCAATGTTAATCCTGCTCACACAAAGGGCAGAAAATCAGCCTTCAAATTCAGTAATAGAGTTTTGTTTTGTTTTGGTTTTTGTTCAGCGCTAAAGTATGTTTTTCACTGTTCCTCCCTAAAAGTCATACCCTTGCTGTTGCTGAGAAAACTGGTGCTGAAGAGCTAACTGAGTTGTGATAATAATAATAAGCTTTTTATTTATTTCAATTTTGTTTCAAGAAAGAATATGCATTGTAAACTGTGATAGCCATGTTAGTGTTATCCAACTGCATGCAACAGAAGGGACCAGGCATTAATATAGAAGCTCATCTCCTTGATTAAAATGATTCATCTAATACACTAGGGTACGGTTGTTATACTTAAATTAGCATTTTTTACCTTGCCTGCATTCTGTGTACATTTGTGAGAACTAAAAGATGTTTTTGGAAAAGGCAATGGCATCCCACTCCAGTACTCTTGCCTGGAAACTCCCATGGACAGAGGAGCCTGGTAGGCTGCAGTCCATGGGGTCACTAAGAGTCGGACATGACTGAGCGACTTCACTTTCATGCATTGGAGAAGGAACCCACTCCAGTTTTCTTGCCTGGAGAATCCCAGGGATAGCAGAGCCCAGTGGGTTGCCATCTTTGGGGTCGCACAGAGTCGGACATGACTGAAGTGACTTAGTAGCAGCAGCAAAAGATGTTTTAGTCAACTGTTTTTGAAATATGTGCATAGGCATATATTTAATTAACCAAGAGCAGTATAGTATTTTTAAGATGTGAGTATATATTCTTGTAGCATTTGTGGTATACATGTATGTTTATGCATTATTGTGTGTATATTAGATTGTGTGTATTTATAAACTTTATTTCCTAATATAATATAAATGATTATTAATTATGTTGCAGTGTTCTACACAAAATAATATAATAGTAAAAGAGATTAAGTTTCTAATTTCTTCAAGATTACATTCAGATGGAGAAGGTAGAAACTAACTATATTAGTTTCCTATGGCTTCTATAATAAGTTGCCACAAATTTAATGGTTTAAAATAATAAAAGCATACTCTTAGAATTTGAAAGTTCTTAAGTCAAAAATCAAGGTAGAACTGCATTCCTTCAGGAGGCTTCAGAAGAAAGCCTTTTTCTTTGCCTTTTTCAGTTTTCAGAGCCTTCTTACACTCCTTAATGTATGACCTCGTCCCCCATGACTCCAATCTCTGTTTCCATTACCATGTGTTCTACTCATCTGATCCCCCTGCGTCCACTTTACAAGGACTTTTGTGATAACTTTAGGCCCACCTGGAAAATTTAGAATAATCTTGTAATCTCAAAACCTTTAATTTAATCATTCTGCAAAGTCCTTACTATGATGAAGGAGATTGGGACGTGAACATCTTCAAGAGGTGGAAGGGTGCCATTATTCAGTCAGCACAGTAAGCAAGCACGAGTTTTGAAATACTAAGTAATGCATGTGCTCAGATGCTCCATCATGCCCAACTCTTTGTGACCCCATAGATTGCAGCCCACCAGTCTCCTCTGTCCATGGGATTCTTCCAACAAGAATCCTGGAGTAGGGTGCCATTTCCTCCTCCAGGGGACATTCTCAACCCAGGGATCAATATCAGATATTAGTTAAAGCTATGAATGAGTGATTCCCTGGTGGCTCAGTTGTAAAGAATCTGCCTGCCAGTACAGGAGACATAGGTTTGATCCCTGGTCTGGGAAATCCCACATGCCGTGGAGTAACTAAGCCTGTGCACCACGGCTCTTCAGCCTGTGCTCTAGAACTCAGGAACTACAACTACTGAGCCCATGAGTGCAAGTTCTAAAGCCTGTGTGCCTAGAGTTCATGCCTTCTGCATCAAGAGAAGCCACCATAATGAGAAGCCCACAACCATAACTAGAGAAAAGTTCTCGCAGCAGTGAAGACCCAGCAGTCAAAAGAAAAAAAAAAGGTATGAATGAAAAACAAGCAGGGTAAGAGGATACTGAATAAGAGAAGCCAGAAAAGTATCAACAGAGGAAGAAAGGAGGGATATTGAGCAGAAATATGAATAAAGCAGGGAGAGAAGCAATAGAGGATCTCGCAGCACTTTCAAAAGAGGGAATATCCTCTACAAGTGGCCTAATTTGGGCAAACTCGCCATGTACATGAATCAGCACAAAGAGCAAACTAAGCAAAGGCAGAACTCATGAAGGTGGGTAGGAAACAGAAAAAGTAGAGCTTTGTAGGCTCTACTTGGGCAAGGTTAGAACAATTATTCATGAGTAACTCTGAATCCACGAAAACTGGTGATCTATCAATCTGTTGTGATGTAATTCTGAACACTGTGTTTATTGGTTTGAGATTTATCTGCAGAACTGAGCCACTGGGCTTGTAAGACAGATTAACTAACAACCCAGAATGTTATCTAGTGTTCTCTATCTGTGTGTAGGGAAAGTATTCCATGAAGTGATACATCCTAATGTTTTGTTAGATTAGACATTGTCCATTTATTTGGACAGAATTGGAAAAGGACTATAATTGGTAAAACGGTTCTTATCCAGAAAATGGAAATTTTAGTTAAATTAATGTTCAGAAGACTGAATTCAGTAGTGACCCAAATTTATGACTTGTGCAAGTCTAACATATTTCATATTTTATGAAACTGTTTCAGTTAGTTCTCTAAACAATGCAAAACTTACTCTACAAGTGAGAGCTGAAATGTTAGATAAATTTGAACATTGGTTAATTCTTGATTCAGAATATGGAAAATGTACCAATGATTTCAGATTTTAGAACTTGCCATGCTATATCAATCAATTTCTAGCTATTCCTTTTCCTAAATATCTTTGAGTTCAGGGTATTTTTCTCCATTAGCACCATTTGATTCTAAGATGCTATCATTTCCCACCTGTTTATTACACAGGTCTCTTACTCAGGTTCGCTTCATTACTCCTACTGTACTTCCAATTGCTCCATTTATTTATTTATCTTTTAATTGGGGCATAGTTGCTTTATCTTGTTGTGTTAGTTTTTGCAGTACAATGAAGTGAATCAGCTAAATGTGTACATATAGCCCCTCTCTTTTGGGCCTCCCTCCCTTCCACCCCCTGCCTCACCCCATACCTCTAAGACACCACAGAGCACTGAGCTGAGCTCCCCAGTGTACAGCAGATTCCCAATAGCCCAGTGAATTTCCAAGTGTGGATGGAGTGATGTTTTATTTTTTTTAATACATTATATAATTCCCCTCCTTAAAATTCTTCAATGCACTCTTAGTGAAATTAACTTTTTTTAAAAAGCTACAGAATCAAATTTTGCTTAACACCTTCTGAATACAATTTCAAGCAAACGTCGTGTTATCTTTCCACCTTGTGCCTTTATATAAGCTGTTTTTTTCTTCTTCAAGGCTGACTGCCTCCCAATTCCAATTAACGATGCTAGTCATTCTTCAGATCTCAATTCATGTTACCTTCTCAAAGAAGCCCATTCCAGAAAAGACATCACTGTAACGTATTTATGTGTCTTTATACTGCTTCAATGTGTTTTTCACAACTGCTAATTACACAGTTTAAATGACTTGTCTGCATGTTTATCAAACAAGAGCCTGTATGATCCTTGATTGTGAAGGATAAGCCTGTGACATTCGCCAGTGTCCCCAAGGCTTTAAATGCCAAGAGCGCCAGGAAAGACTACAGGTTTGCTTAACATACATCTCCAGCTCTTAGCAGTGTCTTCCCATGGCTCAGTTCAGTTCAGTCACTCAGGTGTGTCTGACTCTTTGCAGCCCCATGGACTGCAGCACTCCAGGCCTCCCTGTCCATCACCAGCTCCTGGAGTCTACACATACTCATGTCCATTGAGTCGGTGATGCCATCTAACCATCTCATCCTCTGTCGTCCCCTTCTCCTCCTACCTTCAATCTTTCCCAGCAAAAGGGTCTTTTCAAATAAGTCAGTTCTTCGCATCAGGTGGTCAAAATATTGGAGTTTCAGCTTCAGCATCAGTCCTTCCAATGAACTTGCAGGACTGATCTCCTTTAGGATGGACTGATTGGATCTCCTTGCAGTCCAAGAGACTTTCAAGAGTCTCCTCCAACACCAAAGTTCAAAAGCATCAATTCTTCAGCATTCAGTTTTCTTTATAGTCCCAAGTCTCACATCCATACATGACTACTGGAAAAACCATAGCTTTGACTAGATGGACCTTTGTTGGGAAATAATGTTTCTGCTTTTCAATATGCTGTCTAGGTTGGCATAACTTTTCTTCCAAGAAACAAACGTATTTTAATTTCATCGCTGTAATCACCACCTGCAGTGATTTTGGAGCCCCCCAAAATAAAGTGTGCCACTGTTTCCATTGTTTCCCCATCTATTGGCCATGAAGTGATGGAACCAGATGCCATGATCTTAGTTTTCTGAATGTTGAGTTTAAAGCCAACTTTTTCACTCTCTTCTTTCACTTTCATCAAGAGGCTCTTTAGTTCTTCATTGTTTTCTGCCATAAGGTTGGTGTCATCTGCATATCTGAGCATCTAGAAAATGTTTGTTGAATTGATAAATAATAAATGAAAAGTGAAAGAAGACAACATGACTAACTTGTAACCCTGTTGGTCACTATGTTTAGTATCTGCTCATTGAAAATGAAGTGAAGGGTTGTTGACTGTCTTCTAAATATCCTTCCTAATCCCCAGATTTATATGAGGGTCTACTTTCAGTTCTCACAGCTCATAGAATGTGAAGATATAAGTGTGACTGTTTTCCTGAGACTGTCATTTGAGCCTTGTTCTTTGAGAGTTATAATTTATAAAATATATATTGTAATCTTACTAAAAATTAAATATATATATTCAAATTTCACAGTAGTTATTCACTTACAAACATACCACAAAATTTTAAGTTAAACCACATGAAACAATTTAAGATCTAAAGTAATAAAGAGCTACATAAGAAGCTTATTAATACATAGGTGAAATTATGGTTGCTTAACTTTGGCTTATCCTTTCATTAAAAAAAAAAGAAATCCTTTACAGGTAGAATGATATAAACATAAATATCTGTGTCAAATATTAAATTGATAAATAAAGGGAAAATGACACATATAAACATAAATATTTAGATTTTGCTGAAATTTATTGCAGTATGATTTTTTTTCCTGTACTATCATTTTTAAGGTAGTGGATATGTTTTCCTGTACAAAGCACACTCATGAAAATATGTTAGAGACTAAAATTACCTTTTCTCCATTATTCTTTGGGAAATCACACTATAGTTTTAAATGTATAACATTTGGTAGGATAATATTAATATTTCCTCAAAGTTTCTTGTGAATTTCATGGAACTGAATAAGAATGTAGTTTTCTTCCTGTGTAGAGTAGATAACCCTTGGCATCATTTTCAAATTCTTGAAATCACCTAATTGTAAATAGAAGACAGTGAGAAGATATTCTACAAATGGGATGATTTAGCTAGACAGTCATTTATTAAAAATAAATGAGGAAAAATGTATCTTTAAATAAAGAATCAGTAAATTCATTTTAGAAGTGGAAATATGTCATTCACTAGAAAGCCATATTCTTATTTTGGAGTGTAATTGCTCATGCTTACTGAGTACCTCATAGCAGGAACTTTATGAGCACCTAAATACATTGTTCCTTTTGTTTCCAAAAATAACTAGTTTGCTATTTAAGTATTACTACTCCTTTTGTGGAGATAAAGAAACTGAGGCTCAAAAATTTGGAGTCTTTCTGTAAATAGAGAAGGAAGCACAAGGATATTAATCCAGAATGAATTTTTCTTCCAAAGCTTTGTTCCTATAGCTTGGTTCAAAATTCCCTATAAATCTATGTATTTGAGAAGGCTATATGCCATCAAAAGTGAAAGTGTGGCATGGTCAGTCTAGTGACTAAATATTTGTTAAATGCTATATGGATGGGATACAAAAATAGATAAGTACTTTTTTTTATCATATAGTCTTTGGAGACAAATAGAACAGCAAAGGTAACTGCAAAGATACAAAACAAAAGGATTGTATCACCAGTGAAAATAGAGCCATCATCTATGCCAGACATTCAGAAAAACTCTTCACTGAACAGATGCCCTGTAAGTTGGTTTCATTGGCTAACTAAAACTTTGCAAGAAAGGATATTGGGCATTGAAAATAGAATCAATGCATTGCTGATAGGGTTTAAAGGCAAAAATTTGTCACATCAAATTATTTATGTGGCTTCTGCACAATTAACATTAACGCAGCATTAAACACACAACAACTGAGAAAATGCAAACATATCCAAACACGTAAAGCATTTATTAAAAGCAAAATATGCTTTCAGAACCCTGGGTTGATTTTTATACAATCTAGGCCCTTGTATTGTTTCCCAAGGACAAAAGAGACACTCAGAGACATTTTGAAACAGAAAATGGAGAAAGATAGTATAAGAGAGAAAAAGAGAAATCTTAGATTCAGTTATTTGGTAATCTGACAGATGAAGACTAATACATCAGCTTTATTAAACATCCCCATTCTAAACTATAGTCTCCCACCCAGCAGAGAAAGACTCAGCAGGCTATATATAGATACACTAAGGTACCTCTCACTGGGGGACATAGAGCAGTAGTAGGTGCCTGCCTACCTTGCTACAGGATACTAGAACTCAAAGAATTAGAGAGGAAATAGTTGAACTACCCATGTCCAGTTTTTCTTCCTCAAGTTCACCACCAGGAAGCCAGTCCTACTTAGGGGATATTCAAGTAAGAAAAAGTTTTGAGAAAACAGAAATAACTTTTTTATTACTATTCTTTTCTAATTACAATGGAAAGGAAATCTCTTCATGGACACATAATATAAGTGATGGATGGGACTAATGTTTTTCAGATTTTTATTTTCTTATTTGTTTCAACATTTAATCCCATTGTCTATCTATTCAGAAAAAAAGAAGGGATAGCACTGTATCACCTTTATGATACTCTCTCCAATTATCTATTGCTCTTCTGAGTTTTCTGAATCCAAGGTGGGTGAATTAGCCTTTAATAAAAGAAGGCTCAAATGGGTCCAACAGTTAAATCTAAGACTATGTTGCTTCCTAAGTCCAAACTTTACAATCTATTCCATTTCCCATTCAAAATATACAAGCCATGTTCAACACATTTCACTAGAACCTACAAATAATAGCATCAATGCATTTTACACAGTAAATCAAAATGTAACACATTCCACATATAAATAATATGAGCCCCTCTAACTATCCAAATCTCGGAGTAATCAAGACTGATATAATTGTATTTCCCTTGAATTTTGCAACTAAAATAGGGAGTTCAAATTCATTAAGGTTTAGGGCTTCCCTGGTGTCTCAGAGGTTAAAGAGCCTGCCTGCAATGTGGGAGACCTGGGTTCAATCCCTAGGTCGGGAATATCCCCTGGAGAAGGAAATGGTAACCCACTCCAGTATTCTTGCCTGGAGAATCCCATGGACAGAGAAGCCTGGTAGGTTACAGTCCAGGGGGTCTCAAAGAGTAGGACATGACTGAGCGATTTCACTTTCACTTTCAAAGGAATCATAAACCAATATATTTTCTTAGCCAATTTGTTATTCTTTTTCATCTCCAACAAGTGAAGTTTTACCCAAGCGCCCAGGGAGAGTAAGGACAAGGTTCCTATAGCCAGTACATTGGCTACCTTCTACCAAAACAAGTGTTAATTTCTTTAGGTTCTTTGAGGTTGAATTAAATCAACCCCACTTTTCATTTTTCTCACTTTTAACATTAACACAGCATTAAACACACAACAATTGAGAAAATGCAAACATATCCAAACACCTAAAGTATTTATTAAAAGCAAAAGTATGCTTCCAGAACCCTGGGTTGATTTTTATACAATCCAGGCCCATGTATTTTTTCCCAAGAACAAAAGAGACACTCAGAGACATCTTGAAACAGAAAATGGAGAAAGATGGTTTAAGAGAGAAAAATAAAAATCTTAGATTCAGTTCTCTGGAAATCTGGCATTTACAGTGTTAACAAAACAACTGAAATTTCCATATCTGGAAGAGGAAAAGAAAGCTACCCTTTGCATACAGCATTTCTTAACAGCAAAGGGAATTTACCACCCTTTCTATGTGGAACTTAAAATTCAATACAGCACCTGGCAACATTATCTGGCATCATCTGAAGCTGATTTCCATCTCCATGTCACACAATAAATATGTGTTTTCCTTTTAAGACCTGTGTTCTGAGCTAACCGGTCTGCATGAAGAATGAACTATGTCTCTCTCACTCTTCTCCTGCTGTGGCCTTGCTTGTTTCAGCCAGATAATCACTTTGAACAGATAAATAAATGAGGAAAAATGTATCTTTAAATAAAGAATCAGTAAATTCATTTTAGAAGTGGAAATATGTCATTCACTAGAAAGCCATATTCTTATTTTGGAGTGTAATTGCTCATGCTTACTGAGTACCTCATAGCAGGAACTTTATGAGCACCTAAATACATTGTTCCTTTTGTTTCCAAAAATAACTAGTTTGCTATTTAAGTATTACTACTCCTTTTGTGGAGATAAAGAAACTGAGGCTCAAAAATTTGGAGTCTTTCTGTAAATAGAGAAGGAAGCACAAGGATATTAATCCAGAATGAATTTTTCTTCCAAAGCTTTGTTCCTATAGCTTGGTTCAAAATTCCCTATAAATCTATGTATTTGAGAAGGCTATATGCCATCAAAAGTGAAAGTGTGGCATGGTCAGTCTAGTGACTAAATATTTGTTAAATGCTATATGGATGGGATACAAAAATAGATAAGTACTTTTTTTTATCATATAGTCTTTGGAGACAAATAGAACAGCAAAGGTAACTGCAAAGATACAAAACAAAAGGATTGTATCACCAGTGAAAATAGAGCCATCATCTATGCCAGACATTCAGAAAAACTCTTCACTGAACAGATGCCCTGTAAGTTGGTTTCATTGGCTAACTAAAACTTTGCAAGAAAGGATATTGGGCATTGAAAATAGAATCAATGCATTGCTGATAGGGTTTAAAGGCAAAAATTTGTCACATCAAATTATTTATGTGGCTTCTGCACAATTAACATTAACGCAGCATTAAACACACAACAACTGAGAAAATGCAAACATATCCAAACACGTAAAGCATTTATTAAAAGCAAAATATGCTTTCAGAACCCTGGGTTGATTTTTATACAATCTAGGCCCTTGTATTGTTTCCCAAGGACAAAAGAGACACTCAGAGACATTTTGAAACAGAAAATGGAGAAAGATAGTATAAGAGAGAAAAAGAGAAATCTTAGATTCAGTTATTTGGTAATCTGACAGATGAAGACTAATACATCAGCTTTATTAAACATCCCCATTCTAAACTATAGTCTCCCACCCAGCAGAGAAAGACTCAGCAGGCTATATATAGATACACTAAGGTACCTCTCACTGGGGGACATAGAGCAGTAGTAGGTGCCTGCCTACCTTGCTACAGGATACTAGAACTCAAAGAATTAGACAGGAAATAGTTGAACTACCCATGTCCAGTTTTTCTTCCTCAAGTTCACCACCAGGAAGCCAGTCCTACTTAGGGGATATTCGAGTAAGAAAAAGTTTTGAGAAAACAGAAATAACTTTTTTATTACTATTCTTTTCTAATTACAATGGAAAGGAAATCTTTTCATGGACACATAATATAAGTGATGGATGGGACTAATGTTTTTCAGATTTTTATTTTCTTATTTGTTTCAACATTTAATCCCATTGTCTATCTATTCAGAAAAAAAGAAGGGATAGCACTGTATCACCTTTATGATACTCTCTCCAATTATCTATTGCTCTTCTGAGTTTTCTGAATCCAAGGTGGGTGAATTAGCCTTTAATAAAAGAAGGCTCAAATGGGTCCAACAGTTAAATCTAAGACTATGTTGCTTCCTAAGTCCAAACTTTACAATCTATTCCATTTCCCATTCAAAATATACAAGCCATGTTCAACACATTTCACTAGAACCTACAAATAATAGCATCAATGCATTTTACACAGTAAATCAAAATGTAACACATTCCACATATAAATAATATGAGCCCCTCTAACTATCCAAATCTCGGAGTAATCAAGACTGATATAATTGTATTTCCCTTGAATTTTGCAACTAAAATAGGGAGTTCAAATTCATTAAGGTTTAGGGCTTCCCTGGTGTCTCAGAGGTTAAAGAGCCTGCCTGCAATGTGGGAGACCTGGGTTCAATCCCTAGGTCGGGAATATCCCCTGGAGAAGGAAATGGTAACCCACTCCAGTATTCTTGCCTGGAGAATCCCATGGACAGAGAAGCCTGGTAGGTTACAGTCCAGGGGGTCTCAAAGAGTAGGACATGACTGAGCGATTTCACTTTCACTTTCAAAGGAATCATAAACCAATATATTTTCTTAGCCAATTTGTTATTCTTTTTCATCTCCAACAAGTGAAGTTTTACCCAAGCGCCCAGGGAGAGTAAGGACAAGGTTCCTATAGCCAGTACATTGGCTACCTTCTACCAAAACAAGTGTTAATTTCTTTAGGTTCTTTGAGGTTGAATTAAATCAACCCCACTTTTCATTTTTCTCACTTTTAACATTAACACAGCATTAAACACACAACAATTGAGAAAATGCAAACATATCCAAACACCTAAAGTATTTATTAAAAGCAAAAGTATGCTTCCAGAACCCTGGGTTGATTTTTATACAATCCAGGCCCATGTATTTTTTCCCAAGAACAAAAGAGACACTCAGAGACATCTTGAAACAGAAAATGGAGAAAGATGGTTTAAGAGAGAAAAATAAAAATCTTAGATTCAGTTCTCTGGAAATCTGGCATATACAGTGTTAACAAAACAACTGAAATTTCCATATCTGGAAGAGGAAAAGAAAGCTACCCTTTGCATACAGCATTTCTTAACAGCAAAGGGAATTTACCACCCTTTCTATGTGGAACTTAAAATTCAATACAGCACCTGGCAACATTATCTGGCATCATCTGAAGCTGACTTCCATCTCCATGTCACACAATAAATATGTGTTTTCCTTTTAAGACCTGTGTTCTGAGCTAACCGGTCTGCATGAAGAATGAACTATGTCTCTCTCACTCTTCTCCTGCTGTGGCCTTGCTTGTTTCAGCCAGATAATCACTTTGAACAGAAGTTTGAAAGAAGCTGCTCTCTGAGCATCTGAAGCCCATGTACCTAGGACACTAGGAAAAACACTTTTGTAGTGTCCTCTTCAGAAAACTCTGTGCCTTGCCTGGATTTTGAATTTTCTAGGCCTTGAATAACTTTTGTGTCTTCAGAGGTAGTAGAAATATTTTCTTCTGCCATGTCATTCTTAGGGCATTGGGATTACCTCTGGTCTTCCCTGGTGGCTCAGAGGTTAAAGTGTCTGCCTGCAGTGTGGGAGACCCATGTTTGATCCCTGGGTCAGGAAGATCCCCGGAGAAGGAAATGGCAACCCACTTGGTACTCTTGCCTGGAAAATCCCATGGATGGAGAAGCCTGGTAGGCTACAGTCCATGGGGTTGCAAAGAGTTGAACACGATTGAGTGACTTCACTTTCACTTTTCTGGTACTTTATCTATCTCTTTTGTTGCTTCCCTACTGTTAGCCAGTCTCAGCTTATTGTTTTCACCTTTTTAAGACTTGGTTCTTGAGGTTTGCTTTTCTTTGCTACTGTCTCCTGCACCTACTCTCTGCAACATTTTCTCTTCCCTTCTGTTCCATATGTTTCATCTCCACTTCATCTTCTCTCAGCTTTCATCACACACTGGATTAGACGGTTAAATTCCAGAATACATAGGTGATATCACATTTCTTTTTTCAACTCTGTCTTCTTTTTTGTTCTGCATTATGAAACTGGGGCCTCTGGGGACATTCTCACTCCTCCCATGGTTTTCTTTATGCTCCCAAATTTGTCATTTTAAAGGCAAAGCTAATAAATAACTTTGAGTTCTGGGCCAGTATCAGAGATGAGGGGCTATGAATTGGCTCTAATTTGCTTTCCTTCTGTGTATAGATTTTACAGTGTCATAAAGATGTCCTTCATTGTTTGTGTGTTTAAGTTTATTTATTTATTAGAGTTTATTTTCTTATTTCCTTGGACATGGAATTTCTTTATCTTTTTTTAGATAGGGTAAGGTTTGTGAGAAGAAAGTAGAGTAACAATTCTCTTATAACAACTCCAACTTTATTTCAATTCATTTAAATGTTACCCTGTGCATGAACATTTATCTAAATTCCCCTTAAGAAGAAAAATGAAATGGTGAAATGCTATTAACACTTAAATCATAGTTGTAGCCTTTGTACTTAGTACACTTGTGGCCTTTAATAAATAATCTGAAGTTGTCACTTGTGCAGCTAAAAAATGAAAGCTTAAAAAGCAAACAAAAATATTTGTCACATCTTTCTCTTAATATGAACCATCTTAAAATGGAAAACTGCTATGCCTATAAATTTTTTGTTGGTAGTCTATGTTTTATATATTTGAATTTTCATGCATTGAATTTCCTTAGAGCACAGATGTCTGATTTCATCTTATTTATATTTAGAAAAATAGTTTGTATAGCATATAGATATTGTCAAAGAAATTTCACATAGACATCTTTAAACTTTGTGATAATTCTGATAGCTAGATACTGTTAGCTCTGAAGATTTACGTTTAAAAGTGGTAAGTTACTGGCCTATGGTCCATAATACCAAATACAAAAACAAATTTTGTAGTAACGTTGCTGCTGCTGCTAAGTTGCTTCAATCGTGTCCGACTCTGTGTGACCCCAAAGACGGCAGCCCACCAGACTCTCCCATCCCTGGGATTCTCCAGGCAAGAACACTGAAGTGGGTGTAGTATTGCTGACCTAGATGCAATTTTAATGGGTAATAAGTAAAATGTGCTTTTTCTTTTATGAACAAATTAGGATATAAGGATGTTTGGTAATGTTCAACTCTTAATTAGCTCTCCTGCTGACCAGATAATCATATAGTCAGCAATTATAGCTTATTGAATATCTTTTCAGAGGTGAAAAAAACATTAGAAGGAGTACCATCTAAAGTCTCTCAAATGTAAGGAGTCAATGAAAAGGAGAACTAGACTGTCTGAGCTAGAGTCTTCAAAGCTACATACAAAAAAACCATGAAAAATAGAAGACTTAGAAGAATGGTTTGTAGAGACTCTGGAATAATATACAAATTCCTGAAGGTCTTAGGTGATTTTATTTAAAATAATTAATTTGCATAAAATTTAACTGACAGTGATTTTTATGAATCACTTTTATTTCTGAGATTTGAAAGATAATAGCTTCTATTTATACCACTGGAAGATATACTGCTTTAGAAGTAAATGGAAATGCTTTCCCATTACAGATAAGAGCTACAGATAATAAAATAAGGTAAAAATAATTTTTATAGTTTAACAATAGCAAAGCTAATTTTTATTACTAGATAACTAAGTTTCTTTTAAAGGTTTTTGAAAAGTTTCTATTATAGAATTTGGAAATATAGTTATATTTAAACATACTGTAAATGTAAATATGCATAAAATTGTAAGTGAGCAGAGTATAATTATCTTAACTATTTCAGAATAGTGAGAATGTTTGGACAAAGAATGAATTTTGGTATATTTATATAATCAAGATTCTCAATTTACCAACTTTCAATGAGTCAAAAAAAAAAAAAGGCAAATCTATTCAATTTGGAGATTCAAATTTGTTCCTATATAGGTTTACTATGTGTTTATGAAGGAATCATCTTGTCGGGGGAGTGTGTAATTTCCTTGGTTCTGTCTCACCGCAAAAAATCTGAAGCAATGGACAGACCAGTGTTACAGCTTGGTGTTACAGCTTGGTTACAGCACAGTTTTATTTGGCAAGCAGAGGAAAATACATCCTCAAGGCATGTGGGGGAGCCAACCCAAAAGAGTCAAAGAGAAGAAAGGGCCTCAATTTTGCATCCTCTTTTTATTTATTTATTTTTTTCCCCCTCCTCTTGAGACTGCCTTATGTAAATTGTTATAGCCAGGAGGGCTGTTTTTTTCACCTGAGGTTCTCACTCTGTTCCTTGGACCATCCTCTGCTCTATTTTTGCAGGCTTTCCCTTCTTTGTCTTTTAGTCATTGCCATTCTGGACTCCTTTTTCCTATTTTAACTATCTAACACTCTTATCAACAGTCTTTCAGAATCTAATCATTTTCAACTATGGAAGCTTCTCTATAATAAAAGAAGATTGAATTATAACCAGTATCTGCTCTGTTTTTTTATTTTCAAGCAATTTCTTGATTTTCTTTACAAATCACTGCTTAGATAATTAAAATATAGCTAGAATTTTTATACATTATATAAGTCAAATGTTGAAATAAATTTTTTAAATCATTCACTTCTGTCCATATGTCCTGCTAAATATCCATTTTTGACTTGCCTTAATTTATTCTAGCCATCATGATTATTTTCAATCTAAATGCTTAGTTACCGATTTAATTCTTTTGTAATAAAAACTATTCATTTTAAAATCAGTCTTAGAAATTAGGCAGTAAATATAATTTATCAGTTTGCTAATTGCTTTAGTAAATTATATTTCTACCTAATAAGAAAATATGTATTTACTAAATTACTCATTAGACTTAAGACATATGTTAGCATAACCAAGTCTAGTCACTTACTGAAAATCAAAATAAAACTAAATCTCTTGTGATATCACTGCATCTCCTTCTATTATCCTTATAATAGCAAAATTCTCATCTTTATAAGTTGAAATTGTGAACCTTATGGTGTCCCAAAGATGAAAAAACAGAAAAAAACCAAGGGCCTTGAAATGCAGGAATGCCCCAAACCAGATCCTTATTATCCTTCCCACCCCCATGTTATAACCAGTAAGGAATTTCAGGTCATCCTGAGCAGTATAACCTGTCTCTCCTCCTACCCTCCCTCATCTCCCCTCCCTACCTCATCAGTTCAGTTCAGTCGCTCAGTCGTGTCCGACTCTTTGCGACCCCATGAATCACAGCACGCCAGGCCTCCCTGTCCATCACCATCTCCCGGAGTTCACTCAGACTCATGTCCATCGAGTCCGTGATGCCATCCAGCCATCTCATCCTCGGTCGTCCCCTTCTCTTCCTGCCCCCAATCCCTCCCAGCATCAGAGTCTTTTCCAATGAGTCAACTCTTCACATGAGGTGGCCAAAGTACTGGAGTTTCAGTTTGATTCCAGCTTGTGTTTCTTCCATTCCAGCGTTTCTCATGATGTATTCTGCATATAAGTTAAATAAGGGATAAGGTATTTGCCTTACTTTTCCCCCACCCAGTATGCATGCCTCATCTAATCAGCAAATGACCCACAAGAACCCTATCCTTCTCCTTGTACTGTGGATATAAAAATGGACCAAGGACCCCTATTCAATGTCAGCTTTCCCTGGAGCCTGATGGCTATTCTAACAGCATCTCTCACTCTAATAAACTCTATTTTCCTTTCATCCTGTCTCATGTCTAGAAATTCTTTTCCAACCCACTCCCAGACTACAACAAATTTTCCTACTTTGTAAAGCATCCATGATGCCTGCATAGTTCAAATAAGTGGAAAAGAAAAAGAAAATTAATTTTTTACACATCATTTGTTGGGGTCAGAGCAAACTCCAAAGTACTTCTGCCATAGCAGTGAATATCATAATTGTTGGGGATAGCAATTTACCTTTATCAAAACAACACTTACCATATGACAATGTGTTGATTTGAACTGTATTCTTATTAATTGTGTCTGGCTTTGCATTAACTTTGATCTCTTTTAGTTGTGACATAAAAGCTATTTGTGGGAAGAGATTATACTTAGTTCTGCAATTATAGACATTATTTGAAGCATTAATTTGTAGAACTCAAACTATCTATTTGGCAATTAACATCCTTTTTTCTTACTCACAACATATAAATATACTTCATTCACTACCACCACTTAATCACATGTTAGGAGACAATGGATATTGTTTTAAAAGTCCTTAGTATATTCTATGTCCTTTATATATAAATAACTATCATCATTCATCTACTATTGTTGCATTAAAGAATTTTCTTCAAGTAATAGAGAAACTACTATTATTAAAACTTTGAACATGAAATTTAAAAGCAAAATAATTAATTGGATCTTAATTACATATATAATGCAAGAAATAGTTATTTAAAATATATCAAATGAATACATTTGAAAAAATTTTTTGGGACATTTATAAATTCTCTATTGCTGTTTTAAGCCAACTTAATAACTACTGCCAGAGTATACCAGGAATAATTACTAAGTTACTTAACAGACTCCCTGTTCAAATTTATTAAATTCCTGGCAACTAATTTATCATTTTCCTGAAAACTTCCATTGATCAAAGTGACTGATTAACATCAGGAAATATAATAGACACAGATTATTATAATTTTTTCCTATTAAATAATTATTTTTTAAGTGTCAATATTGTAGAAATTAAACACAAAATGGAGAACAAATTTGTCCTCAGCAGACAAAACCACTAACACCATGTAACCAGAACTAAACCTAGCTTATTTCATGAACATAGATGACACAGGTTATTTCTCATAAATGCCTCTGATAATCATAAAAACAGCTTATTTCACATCCTAAAATGGTATGAGATAATTCCTTTCAAACACTCCCCTGCCATCTAGAAACCCCTATTGTAATGACCAGTCATTTTAAAGGTTAAAATACTTTTTCACTTTCACCT
>SJYX01021492.1:0-19919 GCA_006410675.1 Oreotragus oreotragus | reverse complement strand
TCCTGAATATTCATTGGAAGGACTGATGCTGAAGCTGAAGCTCCAATACTTTAGCCACCTGATGCAAAGGGCCAATTCGTTGGAAAAGACCATGATGCTGGGGAAGACTGAGGGCAGGAGTAGAAGGGGTGAGAGAGTATGAGATGGTTGGACGGCATTATCGACTTAAAAGAACTAGTCTGAGCAAACTCCAGGAGATAATGAAGGACAGGGAAGCCTGGCATGCTGTGATCCATGGGGCTGCAAAGAGCTGGGTACAACTGCGCAACTAAACAACAGCCACTGATGAAGAAACCAAAACCCAGAGAGGCAGGTTACCTTCCTCTGTAATAACTTGTTGCTAGTATACTGCTAACAAGGAACAGAGCCAGTTCCAGTGCACTCACCCTACATCAAAGCCACCCCACGAGCTATTCAGTGACACGAAATAACTCTGAATCTCAAAACCCAGCATTTCTCGGCTGGAACATTACTTGCCCCTGTAAGGATAACATTTCTCTGCATTGTTAAGCACATTAAAGCAGCCTATCACCAGTTATGAAGTTCAAGCCACTGTCTAATTGGCTTCAGAAATACTGCCCCCCCAAAGATGCAAGAGAATGCAAAGAAAGCACTAAGGACTGAAATTATAGCAGAGATTAAAATTATGCTAAATTAAAGCACTTCTCGGTTGTAGCATTATGAGCAAGCGTTATTGTGGATAAGGCTTCTATTTTTTCCTATTGGAAACTCCATTCTCTTTAAAAGATCAACAAGAAGAACCAAAAGGGAATTCCCTAAGGTCAGCTCTGAGGAAACATAAACCTCTAATTCAATAACTCTGCTACTGCTCTGAAAAAAAGGCTTTATTATTGCAACATCCATATGGAGCCAATTGGACATTAATGACTAATCAATCCCTCCCCTTTCTATTCTACTTAAAGTGTCACAAGCCATGTTTAGATTAGCCCATTTCCTGCTTAGGGTTGCTCAAGATGTCTTTTGTTCTTTCAGGACCAGCCTGATGGAGGCAGCTTAAACAAACACTACGACCAGAGTGGCGCAGGAGTTATAAAGTGCCATATGTGAGTGAACAAAGGGGCTATACTAAAGCCTTTTGTGGTATTTGTTAATGTTTTTCATCTGAGCTTAAAAAGGCTTAATGACTTTGTGGTGAGCTGATGCATGTGGCTCGTGGCTTTGCAAAATGAAGGAAATTCTAACCAGTGATGTACCAGTCTGTGTTTTCAAGAGTCTCCCGCTTTCAGTTTTGGTGCCCATGTTTACTTTTTCCTTTTAATTCTCAAGTTATATTTGCTTTACACAGACAGCTCAACGGAGCCCTTTATCTTATATCAACTACAGGATCCAAGGGCAACTGAGATAACTTATGTGATTCTTTATTTTAATGACCTGAAGGTAACAGAGAACCTTCAAATACTCTACTTATTATCTATTTGTTATTTCTGTGCACAGAAGGAAGGCTTACAAGCTGTTGAGCCCCGGCAAAAAGGCATTCTTTAAGTCTGAACCAGAGACCACTGTGCAGGAAGTAAGACAATAAAAGGTTCTGGCTTCCTAAATTTTCAGGAGAACCAGGCTCAGATTAAAGCAGATTCCCTTGGAGAACACAGAGTCTGGTAAAAGGCTTTACTTAATAATTCATATTGCTCAGCAGTTTCTGGCTTCATCCAACTCAATATTTTACCGTAGACTCTACATGAAATTAAGAAGCACAAACCAAGATGAAGCAAATCTCAGAGTTAGTTAACAAAGACTATTAAACCCATCTGCTCATTTCCATCCTTATCACTTCATCGATTGCCTTGCCCTCACTGTTTCTGGTGGACTATTTGAAATGCTAGTCTTCCAGCTGATATTTTTATTTCCAGTTTTGAGTTACCAGGCCGCACTTAAATACCTCTTCCTAATTTCAGCCAGGGTGATCCATCACAAGTGCAGTTCTGACCAGGACACTCCTAATATTAAAGTTTTCAGTGGCTCCCTCATGCCCAAAAGATGAAGTCCAAGCTCCTTGGTGTGGTACACAAAGCTCTCCACAACCTGGCTCCTGTCATGCCGTGTCACTGTGGCTGCTTGAATGTATTTTTGCTTTATAATACCAAACCACTTCTGGTCCTCTACATACCATCTGGTTTTATACTAGGAACCCATGCTTTGCCTTTTCCTGGAATTTCCTGTTTTGCAATCAACTCATTCTTTGACTCCTGTCAGGGATCATCTTCCCCAGATAGTCTTATCTGGTTTGTTAGGTTGGGCTAAGTATTTTAGGCTCCCACAGTACCCTGTGCCTATCTTACATTTATTATATTTTATCCAAATTGTCAGGTGCATGGACCACCGTCTTCACTAGACCGTGCACCTCAAAAGAGCAGGAACTGCACTGTGTCTTGCTCATAACTGCTTCCTCAGGGTCTGGGACAAGAGCCGGCCTAAGGTCAGCACTCAATTGTCATAACAGAGAGCATCAGACATCTTCAACAGTGACAACTGTGGAGTGAGATTCAGATGTTTACACATTACATTAGAACCCAAGAATCTCTGAAATCAGATTTTATATAAACCCCATTTTATTTCTTACATTCTCTTAAGTACTTTGCCTTACTTGAACCCTCTGTAAAATAAAAAATGGGTTTAATGGGAAAATGAACCCACAGTTTGGGACTCAGAGATCATTGGTTCTAATCTTCTTTTCTTGACTTTCCACACTGTACAATTCTGAAATCCCAGCCTCCCACTTTCAGGGAAATCTTGAAAGGATGATAAGGCAAACCTGTGGTTTTTTTTTTGAAATAATAAGTCTGAAAGCTATTCTAATGCTATGGGGTTTGTGTAAATACAACTGAAGCATACATTCAAACAGGCACATGACAGGACCTTCCCTAGACAGAGTCAATATGGAATGGATAAAACATGTTCATAGAATTAAAAGTTTTTAACATGAGATGGATATTAAAGATCATCTAATCCACATCTGAGGTTAGAGAAGTTAAACTGTCCAAGTCTCACAGTTAGTAAATGGCAAAATAACAGTGAACTGAAAGGTAACTATTCCCAAAGGTTCACACCTGCCATCAAAATAAATTTCTAAAATGGTCAGCTGAATTGTTTCAACAGCATCTAGACTTAGCTTAAAAATTCAACAAAACTAATTTGATTGGCGTCTCCTTTTCATTTCATTTGTTCCAGGAAATCTCCCTTTTACTAGAATGAGAGAGGCAGATCATAGTTACAGTAGAAACCAATTTTTTTTTTTTTTTTTTTAAGATTGGGAACATGGAAATAGTATTAGAAGGAGATGGCGCAAGGATTTTGGGTAGCCAACTCAATTTTGTAGTCTATCAAAAATTCTTTGTCCTGAGAGCTGCTGAAAGTATCTGAAATGCACTTAATGTCTGTGTGGTTTGAAAGACTAAAAAAAATCCTTTCACAGGTTTCTATTTCTCATTATATTTTTCTGATTTTTAATGAAAACCAACAGGAAAAAAACTACTTCACCAAAGGCAACCGACTGAATCAGCCTGTCTCAGAGAAAAATGGGAGTCAGTAAAGCTCAGATACTATATACCTAGACAGATCTGGGTTTGAATTTTAATTTGATCCTTCCTAAATAAGTAACCTTGGGTAAATTATTTCCCACCTCTGAATAACAGTTTCATCTCCTTATAAAAGAGAGCTAATAACTTCTACTTTTCTGGGTGATAAGTAGAGCATTTGTGAGCATTAAGTAGGAATATACATTTCTTAGCAGTGACTGGAACCCAGTACCCACTCATCAAACAGTGAATGCCCTTAGAAAGAGCAGTAGTAATAATGGTAAGAGAAGTAGTAGGATGTCTATTCTAGTACCAAGAACACAGCAGGTGCTTAACTCACAGTTGTTCCCTTTCTAGTCCTTCCTAATACCTGGGTGATATTTCCTATACTGCACAGTTCTGTCCTTCAGGGTAGTTGTAAAATGAAGCCTTAGCTGGAGAGTGCAATTTACTATGTAGTGGAGCCTCTTTTCTGCCCCAGTGCTAAAAATATATTTCAAGAGTGTCCTGTGATATAGAACTAAAATACATCGAATATGCATAAGACACAATCAAAAAGAAACTCTCACATCTCCCCAGTTCCCACTTGTGGGACCTATAGCCAAACTATGCTGCTCAGTTCAAGCCAGAGGGGGGAAAAAAAAAGGGAGAAGAACAAACCACTATCTTGTGAATTTATAGCTTTTTATAACAGACTCACTGTAATAACAAAGGACTAAGACTACTGCCTGTGTAATAAGTTAAGGGCAGTGGAGCTTCAGGGACAGTGGACAGTCATTTCCCCTTTCTCCTCTACTGGCTGTTCTGTGATTCGGCAGTGTGGAGTAGCTGCTGTTACCCTTTTTCATCTTGTCCTCATGCAGGATCAGCCTGCTGAGTGAAAAGTGAGCTTATATTGAAGAAGTATGAAGTGATTTCTCTACCATGAAAGTAAACATACATATACCAATAAGTTGTCATTTTTACTTTTAGTAAAAATTTTAAATAGTTGAATATATTACTTATGAAATTCCTCTTTCCAGGGCTGAGACTTGGGATACTAAGTTTTAGTTCAGAATTACTTTTTACAGCCTATTCTTCAATGTAACAATCTACAGTACAGCGCAAATATTGATGAGTTCTTACACAATCTCTTCCCTCTGGTATCAAGACCTAATTTGGGACATCATGTCTAAGGGTAAGTATCCACTGAACAAAAACAACTAAAAAAAAAAATCACTCTCCTCTAGTGAGAGGAAAAAGTACAAGACTGATTTGTAAAGCACTGTACAGTCACAGCAGACAAAGTGAAATCATATGTAAATGAGTATTATACCCAGGAGGAAAATAGGCATTTTTAATACGACTTGAATAAAAACCCTCCTAACACCTACTCAGCTCTCTCATGATGTAATATGAAAAGATAATCATTGAATATCCCCTCTGAAATGATGAGAACAGAGGAATAAAGATAAAGAGACTAACAGATCACCAAATCAACCTAACTTCTGCTTTTCCATTATTTTCAACCTCTATACATAATCGAAGTCAATCTTGAACAACTAAAGGTTAATGCCTGTTTAGTTGGTGGCAAAGCCCAAATTCCTCAGCCTTAGCTCTATGGAACTCAAGGCCGTAGTTCTATGGAACCCAGCTATTTTTATAACATATTCAATTCAACAAATATTCACTGGGTACAAACATGTGGAAAGTTCTGTATTGGGCTTGGTGAAGAATACAGAGATGAGAACTGACTCTTCCTTTCTGAAACTTATGAATGTCTGTGTGCTTTACCATTTCTGAGTCTGTTTGGATTATTCATTCCCTCAACTGAAAATTCTTCTCTTTCTCATTGTTTTTCCAAACCTAGGCTTATCTCCAGCTCTACTTCTACCAGGTCTTCCAGAATAACTGCTATCAACAAAGCACTGTGGCTTCCTCTTCTAAACAGCACTCTTTTCTGTTTCTCTAATGATATATTTAAACACATAGCACTTTAGGTTGTTCTGCTTTCTGTGTATGCTAATATAATCACCCTAGCTACATTACTAGCTCTTGAAGAATACAGTATAGTCCATCTTTTAAAAAACCCTTCTCTTCATGTCCTTAACAGTGCTGTGCACATAAGATATAATCAGTAAATTATAATTTGAACATGGGGATAAAACTAAAGACTGGGGGACTCTCAGTAGGGATAGATCCTGTTTGGAAAGACTGAGCTAGTGGAACTGGTGGCCTAGTCTACAGAGTTGTGTTGTGTCCAGCTCTTTACAACCCCATGTACTGTAGCCTGCCAGGCTCCCCTATCCATGGAATTTTCCAGGCAAGAACACTGGAGTAAGTTGCCATTTCCTATTCCAGGGGATCTTCCTGATCCAGGAATCGAACCCATGTCTCTTGCATCTCCTGCATTGGCAGGCTGATTCTTTACCATTGCGCCACCGAAGAAGTCTACAGAGTATCACTTCTAAAGATTATGAAATGAGAGATCCTATGTGTAAACAAATGGGCTTCCCTGGTGGCTCAGAGGTTAAAGCGCCTGCCTCCAATGCGGGAGACCCAGGTTCGATCTCTGGGTCGGGAAGATCCCCTGGAAAAGGAAATGGTAACCCACTCCAGTATTCTTGCCTGGAAAATCCCATGGACGGAGAAGCCTGGTAGGCTACAGTCCATAGGGTTGCAAAGAGTCGGACATGAGCGACTTCACTTTCACTTTCATGTGTAAACAGTGATAGGCAAGCAGAGTAAAATGAGACAATGAATCTATAAGAAGGAAATATTCAAAGATAAGAATTTCTTAAAGAAAAAAAGATAAGTCAGTATCAGGAAACCAGAGAACTGGGTGGTTATTGGATTTTGGGGATAAGCACAATTAGAATTTGAAAAGAAGGAAAGGATCAATAAAAAAAAAAAAAAGAAAAAGTTTGGTCTCAAATTCAGTCCTGATCTTAAGCAGAGATAACTTAAAGAGCACACCAATTGCCCTGAAGCTCTTTAAATTCCACCAGCCTAAAGTGCATTCACTCAGTTGATTCTCTTTGTGATGTCACGGACTACAGTCTGTCAGGCTCCTCCATCCAGTGGGATTTGCCAGGCAAGAATACTGGAGTGGGTTGCCATTTTCTTCTCCATGGGATCTTCACAGCCCAGGGATCAAACCCTGGTCTCCTGTATTGCAGGCAGACACTTAACCATCTGAAACACCAGAGGAGGCCAAGGAAGCCCAAAGTCCACCAGGCTAAGGTTGGGCTGAATTCTGTAGCCAGCAGATGGGAAATTAAACGGCTCTTGCTGCCAAGAGAAGAGGATTCTGGAACAGGGAACACTTCAACAGTCAGTCACTACACAGTCCAGACATAGTAGACAGACCTCTATCAGCCAGCGTTTATTCTAATATGCTGGTTTATGTGAAGCAGATGCACATACTGCTGAGGAAGCATAGACTCACTTTCCCAATCCCATTGGGAACATATGCTGCTGCTCTTGTCCTGGGTTTAATTTTCAGGTAGATAGCATTAAATCTTTTGCCACCCAGTTGCTATAGCAAGATAGCAGGGCAGGGGTACTTCTGTGTGATTCAGTAATGGCATAGACAAGCATTTCTTTCCCAGAACAGAGGATATTCAGTTAGAAAACTAGATAATTGTGTGTGTGTGTGTGTGTGTGTGTGTGTGTGTGAATGACACCTCTTTAAAGAAGGCAGCCCAAAGAAAAATAATCTGCTCTTTGGTCTAAGATCCTCACTAAGGGGATGCTGCGTCTTTGATTGGGCTTTCCAGCTTAAGCAACTCTGAGAAGTAGGTTGAGTTTTCTTTATGGAGTATTAGGGGATGGAGTTATACAAGAATCTTGACATTTCCCTCTCTTGTCCCATCAGGACGATCCATCACTTCGAGAGTTCAATGGAAATTGTTTTCTACCAACATTAAAAGTTATTTGGGAGCTTTTAAGACATAGCAAATATATTTCTTTAAGAGAAGTTTATTTGCTTGTTTAAGAGAGCTGCACTTTATATATAGTGCTGATATAAACTGGTGCACAGGATCCTCTAAAACCGTTTATATCCACAGTAAAATACATTTTTGTGATACTCATACCACAGACTTAGTCCAGAGCCGAGGGCTTTTTGAACTCTGCTTATGTCCCGGCCTTTGTGGCTGTTATTTAGTTTTCACCATGTCCTAGGTCTCCCTGGCCACACATCCTGGCCTCAGACCTCAGCCTGCTGGCTCCATATAGACTTCTTTGCCTATTCATTTCTCTAAGATGCCTGGAAACCTCGGAAGGCCAGACCAGGAAGTCCATAGCAAGGTTCTGGCTAGCGCTCTCTTCTCATTTACCTGGATTAAAAAAAAAATTTTAATATGTATAGCTCCCCATCTTTTATTTCTGGTATACAGTTTAGTACTTAGATACCTTCTTGGACAATGACATCTCATCTTTGGTACATTTCAATGATAATTTCACTTGTATTAAAGATGATGTGGTCCTTGTTTTACACTTGTTACATTCTGGCTGACTTAAGGTGAATGATTTCACTTGTATGGTAGTAGGAAAAAGCATTAAAGCATTGTAGACTAAAAATTACCTACACCAACTTCTTCAACTACAGATGAGAAAATTCAGGAAAAGAACAGGACAAATGAAAGCTGAGTTTCCTAACCCTTTAGGAACTATCTGAAGGAGTGTCTTGTGGAGAAATTGTAAGCCTCATCTTGTTGGAATCCAAAAGTAAGGCTAGAACCAAAAAGCAAAGACAAATAACAAAGAATTAATCATTGAAACCAGATAGAATGAGTTTCCCAAGAAGTAGTCTGTTTTCTGTCATTAGACTATTAGAGACATTTGAACAGAAGTAAGATGACTACTTGTCAGGGATATAGAAAGGGATTTCTTGGATGGAATTGTCACTCGGATTACATGTCTTTCCTTTATTCCAGTTCTGAGAATCTAAGTGTTGTTATGTGAAGCACTGTATCTAGTGGGCTTGAACTAATAACGACCCTCACATTCCAAAGTATAAGCAGATGTAACCTTTAAATCCATCCCTAGATTATATTCTGGTTTGCCTCTGCTGCCTTGGATGAGCCCTGTATCATCAAGTCAGTCTTACTTCTTTGCCAGGAGTAAAGATCCAGGGAAGAGAAAGGAAATGAGAAAAGCTTCAGAGATTTCCCAAAGTATGGATCAAAGGGTAAGCAGGATTTTTAAGAGGAGACATTCACATTAAGTGGTGCGTTCTTTAAGGAAGAAGGAAAAGTTGCAGTCCCTGTTATTTGTCTATAAACAGAGAGCTTAGGTTGACAAAAATAAAGCTATCTTGAGATTTAAAACTTAGAAGCAATCAGAAGTTCACACAAAAAAATGAAGCTTTCAGAGGGTTAAGGCCATTTTGGCTGGGATCCAACTCACAAATTCAGTACAAATCTATAAAACCTTTCTAAGCAAATCTGAGAGCGACTGTTTTCTAAAAGGGGCTATTCTTGGTGCACGTATCCATTTCCATTCAAATCAATGCAAGTTTCTAATACATGGAGGACAGCACATCATTACAATTCCAATCCAGGGTCCAAAAGCCTGCCTAATGATAATCACTCTCAGAGTTCATCCCTTTTAGAGCTCATATTCCACTATTCTCCACGTCAAAATGAGGTGTGGCCTCCCTCTGCGACTGGAACACGGTAATTAAATTCAAGAATTAAAAGAAGTGTTAGAAGAATGTTTTCTTATCTAAACTATTTAAAAAAACAGAAAAAATAAAAGTGTGTGAGAGAGAAGAAACAGAATGGAAAGAATACATTTAAAAAAAAAAAAGAGGGCAAGCTACCACTATTGTTGCTGGCGGAAGAGAGGGAAAGAGAAAGGGAGTGTCCACCTGTGAAAGTAACTGGGAAATACTACTAGAGAGATCTTCTCATTAATAGAAAAGATCAAGGGACTCAAAAATTCAATTCAGGAAGTGGAGCAAATACACTCCCAAAGGTATTGGTCTCCTCTTTTATTTCTCTGAAAAAAAAAGAAAGAAAAACTAAATGAAAGCTATCATGGACAGATCACCTTTCTTATAAGAAACACGTTCTGTTTCATGAAGGCCCTAATAGAAATCTTGCATTTGGAGGGGACCCTAGAAATAATGCAGGACTTCCCAGGTGGCGCTGGTGGTAGAGAACCGCCCTGCCAATTTAGGAGACAAAAGAGACGTGGGTTCGATTCCTGGGTTGGGAAGATCCCTTGGAGGAGGGCATGGCAATTACTCCAGTATTCTTGCCTCTGAGATTCCCATGGACAGAGGAGCCTGGCAGGCTACAGTCCATGGAATTGCAAAAAGTAGGACACAACTGAAGTGGCACCTATAGCAATACCACTAGAGATAATAAAGTTCAACACATCTCCTTCAAAAGATAAAGTTAAGCCCAGAGGCATCAGTCACTTATTTGCCTCTATTTAGCAAAGGACTTTAGTCCAAATTTCCCAATAACCAGACCAGAGCCCTTTCTACTATACTTTGCAACCCTGAAATTAGTAGGGTTGGGATAAGAACTGCATTCTTGCCTAAGGAGAACAAGGAGAGGGGAAATGCCAAATGAAAAGTCCATAAAAAATTAAACATCTGTTTGTCATTCTTAATACATGGTGACAGACTCAATTAATTGAGTCCTTTCTTCCTTACATGCCCTACATAGGAGCTAACAAATTTTGTGAGTTCAGTACAAACAAAGCCATCAAATGCTCCAAAGTATAACAAGACCTTAAACACGTTTCCTAAGGCCCCAGCACTAGGAATTTGTAGTTTTATAAATATCATGGTGAACAAGAAATGCTGTCTTGTCATATTCAAGCCAAATAACAGCTGGACTTTAAAAATAAAATTTTGAAGACATTTGCCTTTTATATTTTTAATTTCTGTTTTCTTGGCTTACGGTTTTGTCATTTGATTTTGATGAGTGGTTAATACACATGCACAGCTGCCTCTTTTGGTGACCTTTCCCTGCTGCTTCTATGCTCAAAGCTATGAAGCAGGTCTACAAATTGCTTACTAAGTGATATTGGCATTTTCACAACTGGCAGATATTTTCCTGTGAAGCCAGGCTTACTTTAGTCACTTCAGACACCACACAGGAGGATGGGGTGAAAGCAGAGGA
This sequence comes from Oreotragus oreotragus, assembly GCA_006410675.1. NCBI lineage: Eukaryota > Metazoa > Chordata > Mammalia > Artiodactyla > Bovidae > Oreotragus > Oreotragus oreotragus. The sequence continues at coordinate 9,262 of SJYX01021492.1, read as the reverse complement.
AGGGATGTTAGTCACTCGGTCGTGTCTGACTCTGCAAGCCCATGGACTAGCCTGCTAGGCTCCTCTGCTCTGTCCATTGGGATTCTCTAGGCAAGAATACCGGAGTGGGTAGCCACTTCCTTCTTCAGGGGATCTTCCCCACCCAGGGATGGAACCTGGGTCTCCTGCATTGCAGGCAGATTCTTTACCATCTGAGCCATCACCAAAGCCCCAGAGGAAGCGGAGAGCCCCTTAAAACTGCCATTATNCGGAGTGGGTAGCCACTTCCTTCTTCAGGGGATCTTCCCCACCCAGGGATGGAACCTGGGTCTCCTGCATTGCAGGCAGATTCTTTACCATCTGAGCCATCACCAAAGCCCCAGAGGAAGCGGAGAGCCCCTTAAAACTGCCATTATGCATTATTCACAATAGCCAAGACATAGTATACATGAACAGATGAAGGATAAAGAGATTGCTTTATACATTTATATTTTTGAATGTGATAAAAATATTACATCCATAAATGTGATAAAAATATTACATCTAGCAGCAAGATGGATGACCTTGAAGGCACATGCTAAATGATGTCAGACAAGAAAGACAGATGCTATATGATCTCACACATACATGGAGCCAAAGAGGCTAGCTCATAAAAACAGAGAATAGAATGGTGATTTCCAGGGACTAGGAGGATGGGGATATGGAAAGATATTGGTCAAAGAGTATAAACTTCCAGTTATAAGATGAATAAGCTCTGGGGATCTGATATATGGCAGGGTGACTACAGTTAAAAATACTGCCTATACGCTTGAAAATTGCTGAGAGTAGGTTTTTAATTTTCTCATCAAGTAAAGATAATTTGTGAAGTATAGAGGTGCTAACTAACCTTACTGTGGTAATCATTTCCCAATATATATGTGTTTTCAAATCATCACAGTTTATACCTTAAATTTACACCAAGGTTATATGTCAATTATATCTCATTAAAGCTGGAAAAATATCTCAACTGTTCAAAGTCAGATCATGTGTGGACAAAGAAGGGATGACATCCTGAGCCAGAGCTTAAAACTCACTTGCCAGTGGAGCTTACCTAAGTAGCTTCCACTCTGAACCTCTGTGGGGAACAAAGAAGTCTTGATCTTCTTAATACTTTTCTCAGTGATAATTATATCTGCCTTATTATCTATGCATTTCTCTTTTAATCTTCCTTCACTATACTTTAAGTTCTAAGAGGTCAGGAACATATTTGTTTTGCTTCCTTTGGTTTATCCAGTGTGTAGTTCAGGGACTGGCTCACAGAACAGGCATTCAAGAAATGTTTGTTTTTAGACCAAGATTGAATGAAAGAGTGAATACATTTTTTAATATTCTTTCACTTCAGTTCCTTCTTACTAGCAAAGTGGAGAAAGTATTATGTGTACCTGTTATCTACTCTGACTTTAATATGAACTGAAACTCCAGCAGGCTTTGCAATCAGCTTATGCTTGAACAGATGCCAGGAAATATCCTGAAGTCAGCAGAAGGCTGCTACCCATCCCAGCAGTCCTCACAAAGGCGCTCCACTTCTGTCGGTATTAGAGCAGGTAACTTGACTCCATTCATGAACTCACAGTCCCCCAAAAGCACACGAGGTCTCAATGGCAACTCTGGGCAAGCTTCTGAAGGGAGGTTTTCACACGCTCCTTAAGCTCCTGGGCCACTACAGGCCTTCTACTATTACACTCATCAGGCACTGCTGTTATGTGTGACAGTGTAACATGAGAGCGGGCGCATGGCATGACTTGCTATATTTAGGGGAGAGGAAATGGGCCATACTGAGAAAGGTCACAGGGAGTTTGTTCAGGAAAATGAAGGCGCCACTTATATATCTGTAGATACAAGGGGTGCAGGATAGCACAGTACTTAATGGCTTGGGTTCTGGAGTCAGTTTGCCTAGGATCAGCTCTCACCTCTGCCCTTACTACCTATATGACCTGTGGCAAGTTACTTAACTACTCTCAGCCTCAATTTTCTCATCTGTAAAATGGGAAAAAATACCTTCTTTACATAGTTGTATATGATTTAAATGAGAAAATATGGGTTAAAAGCTTAGCACGTTCTCTGGAATATAAATGCTTACTAACTGTTTGCTTAACAAAAGCATAATAATTAGGAAATTAGCTTGAATCCAAACAGTCTGTGTTTGAATTGAATGGAAGTTCCAAAGAAGCTTCTACACAATATGTTTCTCTATAGTTAAGCCTTTTATTTTTTCTTTTCATAATGGTTAATAACTCTGACTATGATTTTTAACTTACCAAGCATATGATATCATCAATTAGATTATTAACATTACTGAGAGACAAATGACTTTATACCTATTGTACAGTTAAGAAGGGACACCAGGTATGCCGCAGTCCATGGGGTCATAAAGAGTTGGACACAGCCGAGCAATTGAACAACACAGTTAAGACACTAAGTGAAGAAAGATGAATGACTTTAAGAAAACTCAGAACAAGGATAAGGTGGTCGAATTCTCTAACTCCTAGTCTACCCCCCCCCAAAAAAAAAGAACAGACTGAATACTCCAAAGTGATGAAAAGTATCATTTCATTGTGTCTGGTCAAAAATGAGGTACTCTACAGCACCATCTTCCAACAAAATTGAGATGGGCCACACCTGAATAACTGACTCTCTAAACCACAGAACCTTAGTCCTCACCAGGGAGGAAAAAAAAAACCTTGTATCTCTAAGTGCCTATAAAAATGTCAGTGTCACTCTGCTCTCAGTGCACATTTTTCATGAAAAACAGTGAGTGATTTCTGCTTCTGAGTCCTCTTCATTCCTCCTCTTCTGCTCCTGCTTCTCTTCCTTTCTCTTTCCTTCCTTCCCTGTTCTCATACAGGCACAAACCAATCAGAGTTTAACACCTTGTCCCCAGGACTTCCATTAAATATTAGTCTCTCCTATTGGTATGAAGAACCTGCCTTCTGAAAACTCTCTGAAGTGCTTCCTAATGTCTGATACCACCCATCCCTTAGTGCTCATGCCAGGGATTTCTGAACTGCCCAGGATGGCTCAAACCATCACTAAAAGCCATGCCTAGATAAGATGCTGCTATGAAAAGTCTTTATACATTTTCAAGGGATTAGGGTCCTGGAAGAAATCATATCAGTAAAAGGGATAACAGTAAGATTCTTTCCCTCAAGCTAAAGGACTTTAGCTGGGACCCGAGATGGGTAAAGTATTGTGTTACTCTGAAGAGAACAAATTAATCTTCCCTGACTGGTGGGAGGGATTCTGCCAAAGGCACAGCTAAAGGGAAAACCAGTCCCTACTCTGTGATGACACAGTAAATAACCAGGCAATATTACTACTGAAGTGCTGACCTAACTCATAAATTGTACTCAGCCTCTGGGGAGCAATTTCTGCTGATTCGCTGCTTGTGCATTTAAAACAAACAAACAAAAAGGAAAGAGGAGTGGACAGGCATTGATACTGCTGGGGGTAAATACATTGAGAGTAAAGCTGGTCTTTACCATCCAGGCTTTCAAAATACTTTGTAAAGGTTAGTATCCAGACACAGGCTAGGCCTTGCCCAAGCAATTATTAATTTTACACCAGATCTGCTTCATACTATCATTTAGTTTCCAGAAGGGTTTGATTGCACCTGAAAATCACTTGTATGGGGGTTAAAAAAAAAAATCCTTCTTTGTAAATTTGTCCCTAAAAAGAAAAATAAATAAGGAAGTCTTGAGGTGGTTGAAACACAGAATTTTGTTGTTCAGTGGAATGTAGAAAGTTCTTTTTGCTATGTGTTCAGTAACAGGATCTACATGAATTTCAAATTCCTCAACTGTAACACACAATGAAGACTAACATTTCTTCTGTTTTGCCAAGAAAATTGATCTGGTTACTTCCAAGAAAGACCATAAAGATCCTCTATCTAACTCGGGCACACCTCTAGAGACACACAGAGCAGCAGAAAAGAGCTACAGAAAAGCCACTCACCCTCTGCATCTTCTGGCCGGGTAAGATCGATGACACCTGGGCCCAGCTTTCCATCTTCACTTGACTTTCCTGTTAACTGGGGCCCCAAATTTTCAAAGCGTGTTCTTTCCTAGAGGAAAGAATAACCAGAGACTTATTCTAGCTTCCAAAGCAGCCACTTTTCCCTTCCAATTTCTATCTTGCTTAATGGATGAAACTTGAATTTACAAACATCATTTCTGACCAACTGGAACTCAACATCTTTCAGGAAGATTCCACTAAAGCCTGTTTGTGGCACCAACAGTGCTGACAGCACCTAAACCATAGGAACTCTAAGGAAAGGACATCTGTGGCAGGAAACCTGCCAGGGCTGTACTGCACATCTTCTCTCTGTTGGATTTGTTCCAGTCTTCTAAAAGGAATGCAATTGAAAGGTGTGAGCCAAAAGCACAAAATTTGAAAGAGCAGTTTCCATTAGAATATACTGTTATTCAATGGGGAGGGGAGATTTCCCATTTAGAGATCATAGTTTGCATTGGCACTCCTGGAAAAATACAAATCAGAATTTTAGGCAAGAAGATTTCAAAAACAAATATTTCAAAGCAGGCAGACTAGATGACGGCACTGATACTGTATTTTGTTTAGGAGTTTGAACTGTAACTTCCTGGTAAGTGAGAAGCAGGACATCACTCCCGGCCAGCCCTTGAGTCAGGAAAGTTAAACACTTCTGCCATTACACTAGGAAAACCCAAAGGTGTTTTACTTGTTAACCTGTCCTTCTAGGAGCAGTCGTCTGAAGCCTCACAATGAACTCTCCTTCTGTCTCTCTCTGGATCGGTAGCAGGGAGCTCATTGACCAGCATTAATATGGTGTTCTTGTCTGCAGAAAAACAGCACGTGTCTCCTCTCTTCCTTGTTTCTCTCCAGACTCAAACTTGGCTTTGTGTTGTGCTTATGAATGAATGAAACCTTGTTGTTCATTACTATGAAACAATATTAAATGTCATGTCAGCTTGAATTTACAGACATGAAATAGCAGCTTCCAGCTCCGGGAATGGTTTCTGCATGTTATACTTAATGCATTATGCAGCAGTAGAGTGCTGATTGCTGTTCAGTCTATTGTTCAATGACCTAGTTCTGTACTGAGCATGTTCGGCATTAGATGGAAACACTCTGAGTGTTCTTTTCTGTAAGATGTTTAGAAACTTGGAAATATTCTTAAAGAGCAAACATACAATTACTTGATAGAGGCTGTGTCTCATTTGTACAGCCTCACTACACTTGTGCTTTCTAATATGATTATTTTTGAATATCATTATATTTCTATAATTAATTCCCATCAGTCAAATTGTGCAGGAAGTCTTCCAGTTCCCCTTCATCATGTAATGTTTAAATCTGTGTTGGAAGAAAATACAGTATAAACCTTGCTTTAATCGAGCACCATTTCTATGAAAGATGGCAACACAATTATAATCATGAATTTCCCCAACTGGGTAACACTAACTAGTTAACAAAAGTGGTATGTGGGGAAACCTCTGAAACATGACACTTATTTTTGAAAAAAGTGAAAATAAAAAGCAAATTAAGTATGGTTCCCCAATATCTTCTTATGTGACAACACTGCTGCACAAGAACAAATTATCCCGATGCAGGCCACAGCAAAAAGCAACCACAAGCCATACGGGAGTTGCACACATTGTTGCGGGGAGGACAGCTGCTTTTAATCAGCCAGTTTTGATTACTGAGTAGCACTTTTGGTTGTCATGATGGGAAGCAAAAGAAAGTGAAGATGAGGAGTACCAGGGACGCAAACTATTCAACCTTTGTTTTATCACATTGTTTCGCATTTCAAATATTTGCATGTGAACGCTTTCCCTATGCAAAAGGAGTTTTGATGTGACACCTGCAATCTTCTTGGAAGAACAACCTTTAGCTGTATTTTCATGGGGGGAAAAGCAACTTTCTCTGAAAATCAACAGACCATGCTATCTATCAATATGCATATTTCAAGCATCTTTCTAGTCATTCATTCTCTTTGATTTTACCAGAAAATATTCTCAGTAAAAAAAAATAATAAAATAAAATCATAAAGTTCCTGAAAGAATATCAATATTTTGACAAGGAAAGAGAAGAGGGAAAATTACATGCCATGGTTTGTAAAATCCTAAGACAACAAAGCTTACATGATGATAATATCTTTTCTTTTATAAAAAATGAAGTGCACTCACAATTCAGTAGTATCAGCTTGTTTTTAATCATAACAAAAAACATTCAGAACATTCAACAACACATTCTCAGTGTCTTTGAAGTCATACATTTTTCTGCTTCATTGAAAAAAAAAATCTACGGCAGAGATAGTTTCCTTATAAAATATCAATATTTTGACAGAATAGAAGTCAAGGAAGAATAGCCCATGAAATGCTTGTTAAATAGGCAGAAAATAAATCAATGATAAAAATTGTTTTGGGCAGTGGGCTGCATTTTATATTTGGTAATATTAAGCATTTGTGTTTGAGATTAAAGAAGGACCCTGCAAAGCCATGNTCAATATTTTGACAGAATAGAAGTCAAGGAAGAATAGCCCATGAAATGCTTGTTAAATAGGCAGAAAATAAATCAATGATAAAAATTGTTTTGGGCAGTGGGCTGCATTTTATATTTGGTAATATTAAGCATTTGTGTTTGAGATTAAAGAAGGACCCTGCAAAGCCATGCCCTTTCATATAAATTTCTACCTAGTCTCCCAGAAGATTTCCTTCTTTTCTTCAAAGAATAGCTCAGAATATTTATTTGCCAGCCACATAACCATAAGATAAGAGGGTCTGATGTCTACAAGTTAGCTCAGGGCAGCTGAGCTAAGCAAAGATTTTACCAGTGAGGTTGAACATGAGCCTAGTAAATACAGGATGTGGACATGGGCACAGAGAGAAGTTTAAAGATTCTTTAGTTCCAAGAGGCCCTCAACTTCTGGCCATTAAGAGCCAATGGGTATGTCCCCATACGGAAATGCAGATGATGGGTGGCAAGCTCTTAACTCTAAGTTTTCCATGCACTTGAACAAGTTTTTACGAGGTATATAGTTCCCAAGTAGATATTTTGGAGATATAAACAAAACACCTCAATGCTAATTTTAATCTCAACCCCCCAGGCAGGAAGAATCCCCAGTCTTCATGATGACAGTGAAATGTGCACTTTACATGCAGCGATATGATCAGACACTTACTTATGCATTGTCAGTCACAAACATGCAAGCAACATAAAAGTTATTGAAAAAAATTAAAGTCAGCTCTGCTGTGTTGTAGGACTGTTGGCTCTCTAAGTGCTTTGAAATTATGATGTATGAGGTAGATGTTGCATATTAAATAAAGATATTTAAATGATAAAGCCCCCTTTAGTGAGAGCTGATGAATGTTAAATGTTACAAGCCACAAGACGGTAGCATCCATCATCTTCACATATTATCAGAGTCAATGACGGGGTAGCCTCACTGATGACAGATAGACTGCTGCATTATTATCCCTTATTTCTAGAGTCACTGAACAAACCATTCAACTCCTCAGGCATTATTTTTAACTTTGCATTAAATTAGCAACTTTTCCCTTCCTACCATAGCAAGATTGATCAATTCTGTCTTTGCTTCGGTGGAGAGAGAGAATGAATTTGGGGTAGCTAAAAAATAAGAGGTTTGTTTTCATCTAGGGAAAAAAAATCAACTTCCTCTTACTGGCAACAAATGTAAAATTGTGATATGGGGAAAGAACAGCAATGAAACAGTAAGCACACAATAATGGCTTTTCTTTGCACTTAGATAAAAGCTGAATTTTTGATGTGCACAGTATATTTTAATAAAATTTTATATACTATGTTTTATACACTTATTGGCTATTCCATAATAATGTGTGTGCTAACAGTAAAATTGCTCTTAAATTTATGGGTGTTATTTATACGTTCCCACGTAACAATGCTTTTTGTTGTAAAAAATATTCTGTTTATTAATGTAACTTTACAACCACTGCATCCAAGATCCGTGGTAAATTAATGACATTTTTATTATTTTATAGTGTCATTAAATTTTTACTGATCACTCCATCAAACAGAGGCAGTAAAGGCCATAATGTAAACTGGGACACTTAGATCAGGCAGCAGGAAGACATTCCATATAGTCTGAAGAAAACTGCTAGCAATAAATGATATTTATACCATCTTTAAGCATGTGAGAATACTTGGATAAGTTTGGCAAAACTGTTTCAGTAGTAGAGTGGATTGTATACTTAAATAACAGTTTGCTTGCCAGCGAGACAAGCCTTTTTCAAACCACATGCGAGATGACTGATTTCAGCCATCTCCTGAAAAACAACACGTGAAAGGTAACGATGTGCTGGGCACCCTCCCACTGGATTTCCGAGACTGACCACCCTGTACCACACCTCAAATGATTTCAACATGGTCCTCCTTTCCACAAACCGAAGTGTAAAACTGCACATGCTGAGAGAGGCTTTTTGTTTGTTGCCTTACAAATAATATTTCATTTGACAGGCAGACATGGCTGGACAATGATGTGATACATTTTATTCCAATGGTTGAAATGAAAGGCACTTTACTAAGCTGTATTCAAAGCTCTTTTACAAAGAATATCTGAATACGAGCTCATTCATAACAGGCACAGAACATGCACCTAAGAAGCCATTACTAAACATTGCAGTTAAAATGGATAAAAAATAATATTATGCTACTTTCATATGTAAGTTACATTATAATTAGTATACTTTACACTAGCCCTCAGAGGTTCTGTTCATAGAATATTTTCATATACATTTTATACAAATATTTTATAATAACACATGCACATTATATATATTATACTTCTATATTTAGAAGACAGCAAACAGAAAATTCTATGCTCATGTATTCACAAATTTAGAACCACCTACCTCTTACATAGGGATTTTGGTATGAATATTTTTTAAGTAAATAAGAATTTTGCTGACATATCTTAAAATAAATATTTAAATACTAAAGAATCTTTAAAACCATTCAAATTTGTGATAATAAGGACTTTAGCAGAGAAAATTAATACTACAGTGCTACTAGCCATCTTTCTGTGTACTCCTGAAGCAGTTTTCTAAGAGAAGTAACAAATACATGCATTATAAATAGAAATTCTCTAAGGCCTAATGCTGTGAAAGTGCACTCAATATGCCAGTAAATTTGGAAAACTCAGCAGTGGCCACTGTTTTCATTCCAGTCCCAAAGAAAGTCAATGCCAAAGAATGCTCAAACTACTGCACAATTGCACTCATCTCACATGCTAGCA
>SJYX01021491.1:314801-332936 GCA_006410675.1 Oreotragus oreotragus | reverse complement strand
GTGAGAGTTGGACTATAAAGAAGGCTGAGCGCTGAAGAATTGATGCTTTTGAACTGTGGAGTTGGAGAAGACTCTTGAGAATCCCTTGGACTGTAAGGAGATCCAACCAGTCCATCCTAAAGGAGATCAGTCCTGGGTGTTCATTGGAAGGACTGATGTTGAAGCTGAAATTCTAATACTTTGGCCACCTGATGCAAAGAGCTGACTCATTTGAAAAGACCCTGATGCTGGGAAAGATTGAGGGCAGGAGGAGAAGGGGACGACAGAGGATGAGATGGTTGGATGGCATCACCGACTCAATGGACATAAGCTTAGGTAAACTCTAGGAGTTGGTGATGGACAGTGAGGTCTGGCGTGCTGTGGTTCATGGGGTCATGAAGAGTCAGACACACTGAGCGAAACTGAACTGAACCTTCTCCTGATAACTCCCACCACCCCAAGTCCAGGGAAAACACTTCCAACAGGATCTCGTCATACCACAGTACTCGTTGCATGGTAATACAATGCCTGTTTATTTGCCTGAATCCCCTAGCAGATGTCAGACTCCACATGAGCCCCACCTTCATTCCTCTAATAATTTGGATTGCAGTGCCAGGTCTACAGTGGCATTTTGATCGGAGTTGAATCCTTAACTCTCTATTCCTTGGCATGGAACCATCATTCGAAAAACATTTATTTGCTGCACATATGGCTGGAGGAATAAATTCTTGAGTTTCCCTAATGTAGCCTAAGTTCTGTGCCAGTGTTTTCCCTTTACTATACTAGGATATACCGATGTAGTAACATTGTATAGAAATAGTCACCTCAAGGGAATACATTTACTGTAGTCAATTTTACAAGGCAATGTGGATTAGTAATTCTTCCTCTGAACGTCCCCTCACTTTTTCTTTGACAGTAATATTTCCACCAAGCTACTGGATGAAAGCACCTCCATGCCCTCCTTTGGTTGTACCACATGGGTAGAGTTTCCTGCCGCTTCACTCCATACCTTTCAGGAGACAGCTTTCAGGCATTTATCCTAGGGATAGACGGATCAGAGGAGCCCCTCTGATTCACTGAGGGGCTCCAATATTATTTGCCCTAAATAATAACTTTTATATGTAAGACTAACACCCACTGAAAATTATTATGAGAAATTTGGAAAATATATAATCAAGAAAATATAAATCACCTGTAATCTCTCATCATCTAGAGAGCAATGATCACTTCCTGCTCTTGGTAGCTCTCTGCAATTTCAAATTCATCCCTCCTCTTGGCTCTCTCCCCTGAACTCTAGATGAGTGTATTTGCCTCCTTAGTTACTGTCTTCACTGGCTTGTCCTGGCCGCCCTTTGACCCCACATGTTCTAAGTGGAAATCCCCATCATCCCCCACTTCTCCCTTGCACCTGCTCCTGTGTCCTTTTCAGCAAATTGTCCCACCGTACACCTCGCGACCTAGGTTAGAAATGACCCTTAGCGCCTCCTTCCTCCTCACCCTCACATCTAACCAAGATGCTGTAGTTTCCTCTACCTGCATATCATTTGGGTCTTTCCTTGTCCCTTAGTCACCAGTGTCACGACTCCGGGCCAGACTCCATCACCTCTCTCCTGGAATATGGAAGCAGCTTCCACGGGTCTCCATGTCTCCAATCCAGTCTCCACGCTGCAGCCAGAGTGGCCACACAAGGAGGGGCAAACTATTACATTTTCCCGTGAACTCAAACCCTTCAGCTTTTTGCAAGGTCCTTCCCCCAAGTGCCCTCACCCCTGTTTAACCATTTCTATCTGGAGCAGTCTTCACTCTCCTCTTCGACAGGCTGACCTCTCCCCATTGTCCAGTTCTCCACCGAGCCATCTTTGTCCCCCAAGAAGCTTGGCCTGACTCCCCTCTCCCCAGGAAAGGCCTGGCCTGAGCCCACTCCATCCATCTCCTGTTTACTCCTGACGTCCTCTGCTCTCCCTGTAAGCTCTCTGGGGCATGCGTGTGGCTTCTTTGTCACCCCAAGCCCACAGTCTTGCCCCGGCGCAGCACTTGGGAAGAACTCGACAGGTATACTCCTGTCTAGGGGGGTCTAGGGTTCTCTTCTACGTGGGAGGGGCGGAGGATGGAGCCACTGCTGGGGGGGCGGGTCATCTTAGGCGGACACGCTTCCAGATTCTCTCTTTTTGAATCCGGTTCTTGAGTTCCCCACGGGCACTCCACAACGCAGACACGTGCTGATGGGGGAAACGAGCGAGCAGAGCTGCCCACTCCGGCCTGGCCCCTGCCTGCGATCAGGGCTCACACAGACAGACCCTCCTGACCCGGGGCCTGGCAGGGTCGCCAGCGCCCCAGCACCTGGCGGATGGCCGCCGCGATCTCGTGGTTGCGCAGGCTGTAGATGAGCGGGTAGAGCAGCGGCGTCACGTGGGTGTAGACCAGCGCCAGCACGCGGTCCCGCTGCGGGGAGTAGCTGGCCTTGGGCCGCGCGTACATGAAGGTGGCGCAGCCGTAGTGCAGGAAGGTGACGGTCAGGTGCGAGGCGCAGGTGGAGACGGCCTTGAGGCGGCCCCGCGGGGAGCGCAGGCGGCGCACGGCGCCGGCGATGGCGCCGTAGGAGGCCAGGATGAGCAGCGAGGGCAGCAGCAGCAGCAGCAGGCAGGCGCCCAGCAGAGGCAGCTCCTCGGTGTAGCTCCGCGTGCAGGCCAGGTGCAGCAGCGCCGTGATGTCGCAGAAGAAGTGCACCAGCAGGCGGGAGCCGCAGAAGGGCAGGTGGAAAACAGCCACCGTGAGCCCCACGGACACCGCCAGGCCCCCGAGGCAACAGGCCAGGGCCAGCCGCGCGCACAGCCCGGGGGTCACCACCGCCGCGTAGCGGAGCGGGTGGCAGATGGCCACGTAGCGGTCATAAGCCATGGTGGCCAGCAGGAAGCACTCGGCCCCGCCCAGGGCCACGAACATCTGCATCTGCACGGCGCAGCCCAGGAAGGAGATGGGGCTGCCTCGGCCCAGGCTCGGCGAGGCCAGGTCGGCCAGGGTGCGGGGCACCACCACCAGCGTGTAACCGAGCTCGATGGCTGACAGCTGGCACAGGAAGAGGTGCATGGGCGGCCGGGTGGTCGCCGAGGCCACGGCCAGCAAGATGAGCAGGTTCCCGCTCAGGGTGGCCAGGTGCAGGGCCAGCAGCAGCAGGAACAGCGCTGGCCTCAGGTGCGGGAACTCCCCGAAGCCCTGCAGGAGAAAGCCCCGGGGCAGGGTGGCATTGCTGGGGCTGGCCATGCACCCACCTGTCCAGGTCCAGAGGCACCTGTGGGAAAGAAGCAGGGGAAGGGGGAGTTTGTGGGCTCCGCTCCACTGGCCCCGCTGGTGAAGAAAGGGCTGGATGGAATGAAGAAGGTAGGAGCCAGCAGAGCTGCAGAGAGGGGGCGGGGGGGTGTGTTTATTTCCAACTCCCTCCCCGGGCGGTTATTGGCGGCCCTGTTGGACTGTTTGCGACTCCATGGGCTTGTAGCCCACCAGGCTCCTCTGTCCTTGGGGATTCTCCAGGCAAGAATACAGGAGTGGGTTGCCATGCCCTCCTCCAGGGGATCTTTCCAACCCAGGAACTGAACCCAGGTCACCTGCATTGCGGGTGGATTCTTTACCCTCTGAGCCACCAGGAACATCTTATTGTCTTGTTTTGAAAATTGGTCCAGTTTTTCCTGCCTTCTGGACTAGAATTCTTACAACTCCTTTCTCAACAAGCTGTTTGTAAAGAAACCTTGATTTGAGACCCTTTCTTTACTTTGCATCTCTCTTGACCTCCACCTAGAAAGAACGCCCTTTCTTCAGACTCCACTTGCTTTGTGGGTCTTGTATAACCACCAGTATTAGTCGACCTCAGCCTCAGCTGGCTGCCTGGAGGCAGGCACTGTGGGAAAGAGTTCTATAGGTTCTGCTTCTATTTCCTCCTTCCTGCCCTGTGCTGCTATTTCTGAGTTGCTTTCCTTGTACCGCAGAATTACAAAAACATAGAGCTTCCCTAGTGGCTCAGAAGGTAAAGAATCTGCCTGCAATGCAGGAGCCCTGGGTTTGATCCCTGGGTCGGGAAGATGCCCTGGAGAAGGGAATGGCAACCCACTCCAGTATTCTTGCCTGGAAAATTCCATGGAGAGAGGAGCCTGGCGGGCTGCAGTCCGTGGGGTCACAGAGTTAGACACGACTGAGCGACTTCACTTTAATGCAGATGAAGACCTTAGTCATCATCTCATTCAACCTCGTAATTTTAAAGAGAAAAAAAAAATCTGGGGAGGGACAGGACAAAGGGCTTAACGTGACAGATAATTAGAATCAGAATCTGCATTCCTGAGACTGAATCCAGAACTTCCCATGACCCTATATGAGGATGTGAAACGTCCCCGGCATTAGTCAGTCAATCCATACTGATTCAACTTTAAACAGAGACCCGAGTTGGCGCCTGGCGTTAAGGTGGACACAGACAGCAGCCGATGGTTAGCTGAAAGCCCTGACCAGGCCCATCTGGAACAATACATCCTAACAGTCTTATTAGTACTGCGTCAGCAGGACAAAAAGCCATGTACATCTGTTCTAACTTGCCCTTCGGAGGTAGCAGTACATTCCAGATCTGCTGTCAGAACAGAGCCTCTGAGTATTATCCGGTGACTCATTACAGGCAACAGTGGAGAGCATTGATAGCGTGTATGTTGGCTGCAATTGTTATAAACCTCCAGAGTCAGGGACCATCAAGTGTTAAGAAATTCAGAGCCATGCCAACTAGGGGAGGACGTCTGATTTTTCCCAATAGTCATTAATGATATCTCTTTTAAAATTAATGTAAATTATAAGCTCAACTATTATTTCCTCTCAGTGCCCTTGAGTCACTGTTTCTAATCGGTGTTGGAAGTGGAATTTGTTGTTATACTACAGAGTGCAACAGCAATAAAACCGGGGCACTGGCAACAGGTAAACTGAATACAAGAACGGGAAGGAATACCAAGAGCTCACTCTTTGCTTTTGATGCTCCTTGTTGAAGAGAGTTCTGGGGATTTACATCTATCAGTGTCAGCCTGTGCTCTTTTTTGTCATCTGAGGGGAATGCCTTGAAACAGATGTTTGCATTGTTGCATTGATGGGGGAGGAATAGGGTGGGGTTGTGGGTGGGTCTGAGGGATGTAGAATCACTTCCTATCATTCCGTTCCTTGCCCTGCTGTGTTCAGTCATTTGAACAAATTTAACAAACCTGTGTTGAGTTGGCAGCCTCGTCTCCACCAGGTGTTGTAGCTGTGGGTGTGACCAAGAGACAGAAGCCTAGTGTCCTGGAGGTTCAGGCAGGACGAAGCTGTTGCAGGGACCAGCTCTCTTCACTCTGCCTCTGCTGACCCCCTCCGTCTTTTACTTCTTCCCTTTCATCTTCTTAGAGAAGCAGGGAGTGGAGGGCAGAGAGACACAAACAATCCATTTCTTTCCCCCTCACGTGCATATTTCACAGAAATGGAGATGTTGCGAAAGGCTGGGTAGTGGCTCCAATAACCCTAAGCTCAAGGTGCGTCATGTTTACAAACATGGAAAGCAAGCCAGACAGCTCAGTTCAATCTAAAGGAGACTGAGGAGTGTTTCTACTTTGTCTAGAGTTTTTAGGAGGATTTCTCACAATCTCTAGGAATGTGTGTTAGAAAAGTCTTTTCCCTGGGAGGGAGAAGGAGAACACACACTTTCACAACTGCAATAGTTTGTTCAAAACCAGTCTCCAACCTAGTAGGAGAAGCCACAGAGGGAAAAGAAAGCCTCACCTTCCTCCTTCAGGGCCAGAAGGGCCATATTCTCACTCTTCAGCAACCATAGCTGAGAGAGTGTCAGGCAAATCCATGTACGGACTCCATACATTTAACTCACTTAATCCGAGCAACAATCTGACGAGGGAGGTGAACTCTTATTGTACCTATCTAACAGGTAAATTGAGGACTTCCCTGGTGGCTCAGAGGATAAAGTGTCTGCCTGCAATGCAGGAGACCTGGGTTCGATCCCTGGGTTGGGAAGATCCCCTGGAGAAGGAAATGGCAACCCACTCCAGTATTCTTGCCTGGAGAATCCCATGGACAGAGGAGCCTGGTGGGCTACAGTCCACGGAATCGCAAAGAGTCGGACATGACTGAGTGACTCACACACACACAAATTGAGGTCTAAAGGAATTAAATGTCATGAAGCTAGTTGGTAGTAAAGCCAGGTTTTCACTCAAGCAATCTAGTCCATGCTAGTCCATGGTTTTATCCACTATAACTGTCTTCCCTCTTTATCAGTCTCCTAAAAATTCTTCTCACATAAGACACACCCTGTTCCTCTACCCACATCTCCCACCTCCCCTTGCCCAGGAATTACCTGCACCCTCCAAGACATTTCTGTCCTCACATTTCTCTTTGCTGACATTTCTCTTGAGGACATGTGGATGTAAGCAGGCATACAAATGATCTAAGACAGCAGATTTAAAAAGAATTTCCACTTAGCCTTGACATTCTTCATTCCTATTGTTACTGTCCTGGCAGACCTGCTTTCCTGATTGTATAAGGCTCTGTGGAGCACTCACAGATTAACGGCTGCCTGGTGGCTCAGAACATCTGGATGTGGTTGGGCTGGGGACATAGATCTGGGATTTGATTTTTCACTATGTAGAATAAATAAAATGATCTGTAATAGTGATGTTTTTAGCTGATCGTTTTAATAGCCAGATGAAGCACTTCGAAGGAGAGGTTGTGGGGAGATTTGAAAGGCAGGCAGGTCAGGCCTCTCTTGAAGACTCCATAAAATATGATACTGAACTAACTTGAAAGTCAAACGGTCCAGATCTTCATGTTACAGCGAGGGATGCTGCAGAGAGGTCATATAGCCAGCCTGGGACCTCGCCACTATCTGTTGGCAGCAGAGCTGGACTCAGAACTCCTGTTGGATGGTTCTGTTTGCTGCCAGAATTTTCTTCCAGAGTAGACCTGAGTCCATGGAACTAGTATTATTGTTTACAAAAACACCAGGGGAGAGGTCACAGAAAAATCAGATCATTGTCCCATAAGAAATTAAATTTAGAATTGTCAATATGCCTGAATTGACATTATTTGACTTAATAACCTGTCATGAGCACCTGGCCTATGAATTTACACAAATTGTTCTGAAATCTATTTTCATCCAGTGCATCTTTTTATGAAAAATACACACTGTGGATTCAAAGGGCTTCCCAGGTGATGCTAGTGACAAAAAGCCTGCCTGCAATGCAGGAGACACAGGAGAGGCGGCTTCCATCCCTGGTCAGGAAGATCCCCTGGAAAAGGAAATGGCAACCCANTTACACAAATTGTTCTGAAATCTATTTTCATCCAGTGCATCTTTTTATGAAAAATACACACTGTGGATTCAAAGGGCTTCCCAGGTGATGCTAGTGACAAAAAGCCTGCCTGCAATGCAGGAGACACAGGAGAGGCGGCTTCCATCCCTGGTCAGGAAGATCCCCTGGAAAAGGAAATGGCAACCCATTCCAGTATTCTTGCCTGGAAAATTCCATGGACAGAGCAGCCTGGCCGGAAAGATTTTTTTTTTTTCTTCCTTTCCTTAATCCTCAGTGAAGTAGAAAGACTCCCTACAGTCTAAATTTTTGCTTTGGTATTTGATGCTCGATTCAGGTTGCGGACGAGTTAATTAACATTCTGAAACCCTGCCTCCTTATATTGAATGGGGACAGCAAAGGAGGGACACGTGAGGATTCTGTGAGATAACATGTAAAAGCTAGCACAAAACCCACACGTACATGCACAACAAGACTGAAAACATTCTCATCTCTGTCCTTCATGCCTTGATGAGCTTAGATCACATTTCCTCTGAATATTCATCTTTCCATCACGAAAATCTCCTCATCCTTTGATTGTCTGGGATCCATGAACCAAAGGTGTGCATGGTATTCTGGATTTAAGGAAGAATGCTTTTCTCACAGGGAGAAAAGCAGAGATAGACATAATAGATAAGTCTCTATAAAAGCAGAGATAGACATAATAGATAAGTCTCTATCTGTCTATCTTCATCATCATTTTTCTTTCTCCCACCTCTTTCTCTTTCCACTTTTTTTTTCTCTTTTGTTTCCCATCATCTTTCTAAGCCTGTACAGATTTTGGAAGAAGACATCTGCGAAGTCAAATCCTGGCTCAGTCACTTACTGGCCACATTACCTGTGGTTGAGGTACTCAGTTTCCCTGATTCTCCATCTCTGTACATCTCAACGGAGGTAACGGTGTCTAATTCCTAGGCATCCTACAAAGGAAGCTCACAGTACAGGGCTGGGCACAAAGCAGTCAGAAAGAGATGGTTATTAATGACACCATGCTTTCACCCAACTTCTACAGCATCATGTCAGCCCATGGGTGCCACCTGCAGAGCAACTGACAGCTGTAATTACTATAATAACTCTTTTTCCTATGTCATCAGCCTTTTCCTTGGTTTATGACAGGTAACGTGAACCTCATTAATTAACATACATTTGCATTATTATATATTTCAGATTCAGATTTGTGTTCTAAATTTAAAAGCTTGTTTACAAAAAACCTCATTTACCTTTTCATGCTTTGTCATGCAAAATTACATCTTTTAGTGTGTGTGTGTGTGTGTGTGTGTTTACATCAATTTGGTAATTTCTTTACTCAAAGGAGCTAAATATCATCTTTGGTTGTAGAGATTTCACTGTGCTCCCTCCTCCAACCATTTATGATCTCAGCCTCGACCCCTGGGATATGAGCCTCCTTTCTGGCATGATGTTTCTGCCTTGTGAACCGGTTTCTCTTACATGATAAAGCAGTCTACTGAGTTCCCATGACTAAATTTGGTAAGATAGCTTGTCAAAGGCTTTTGAAAGTCTAAATAAAAGAAGTCCTTGCTAGTTTCTTTTTGGCATCTTTATCCCCTAAAAGCATTTAAGTAGATTTAATGGGGAATGTTTTCTTTATACAAACATTCTTGCTTTTCCCCTTCTACATGTTATAAAAATGAGATGCTCTTGATATTTCCCGTGTGCTCTGGACCCCTTCTTAAAATGATGGTTACAATTCTGGACGTTCTAGTTCTCCTGCTCTGGGTCAATATGATACCTTGGGTTTGCATTCAGTCAACATCCTGTCCTCAGCTGCCTGACAATTCAGGATCATGACAACGTGTGCACTTGTGTTAAGAGTTCCGCTGTTTGTTGAATAGCTGCTGCTGTTAGTTCTCTTTTCTCCAAAAATCAATAGTGGGATTAGAACTTTGAGTGAAGTGTCNCAATATGATACCTTGGGTTTGCATTCAGTCAACATCCTGTCCTCAGCTGCCTGACAATTCAGGATCATGACAACGTGTGCACTTGTGTTAAGAGTTCCGCTGTTTGTTGAATAGCTGCTGCTGTTAGTTCTCTTTTCTCCAAAAATCAATAGTGGGATTAGAACTTTGAGTGAAGTGTCATTTCAGGCTTGCTGGTCTCTCCACTTTCATCTGGAGAGGAGCTTTGAACCATACAAACCTAGGAGTCCTGCTGATTTTAGAGCCGGCTCTCTGCCTTTAATGCTTTTAAAGAAACTCCCTGTTTGAACGAAGCAGCACCCATTTAAATTAATATCTCTTCCACCAGAGGAAGAGGGATATGCTTCAAAAATGAGCATTTTAATCTTCAGCATCAAAATTGTCTGGCAAGGAGACTGTCCCAGTTCTGAGACCAAGAAGGTCAGTTTATCACACATAAATGTATGATCATTGTGCTGTTACATTTTTTAAAATATAAATTTATTTATTTTAATTGGAGGCTAATTACAATGTTACATTTTTAAAAAGTATTCTAGGCCTTAGGGTCAGTTACTCTGTCTACTTGAGTAAATATTTGCATTTTCACTCTATAAAAAATCTAATTTATTCTCAAAAATTTTTTGAAAATCAACTATCATTTTCCATGAAGTTGGTTTTAGTAGCTTGGAAAATATTTTTAATTTCCAACTTCATCTGGTGCTACAAAATAGAGAGTTCCCCCCAAAACCCAGAAGACTGTTTCTTGTTGGTCACAGACTGAGAGAGCTGGGACTAAGAAACTGGTGAAGAAATTGAAGCTACCTCTCTTCTGTCAGGATATTTTCATGATTCATTAACATGGAAAAAAAAAAAACCCACCATGGTTAAGGAAAAATGTTGATTTCCTGAGCCAGCCACCTATCAGAAGACAGAGCTGCTGATTTCTTTGGAATATTGCCTCAGAAAGTCACAGGCATCTCAGGAAAACCATTATCTGTAAGAGCTGTGTGCGTACTTTTAGCTTCAGGACCTTTTTCCAATGGGACATCCCCCCACCATCCTCCTGCTTTAGAAGACTCCTGTGGTTGCTGAGAAGGAGCAACAAATTCCTAGAGGAAATAAGATAGAATGCACAGGATTCAGCCAGCCCAAAGGTGGGCTCTGACGGGGGCCTGGGTCTTCTTAAGGGGAGGCCCTGTGGTTGGTATGTCTGGGGCCCAGGGATTTCATTCTTTGTCCAGTATGGGAGGCGTCCATGGAAGCCTCCCTGTCATGGCATTGTCAGAGGTCAAGTTATTGTGTTCCATGAAGTAAAATGATAATCACAGGTAAAATGTTCTTGAGTACTTTCCTTTCTGCCTCTGAGAGTTGAAGAAATCATATTTTCTTTCATTCTATTCTTACATGTTATTCTAGAGAACAGAAATATCATTGGATCTCTCACTGTGAAAACCTCTGTTTGTTTGATAAGACAGAATTCTCCCCTTTTTAGATGAGAAAGCTGAGGCAGAAGAGAGGCATTTGGGCAAAGGCTGTTCAATAAAAATAGAAGCAGAAGCTAACAGGGCTGGCATCTGTGGCCACCTCACATTTCTCAAGCCCCCTCCCCACCTCAGGGTGCCTGGGGCTGAAGGGCTCCACAGGAGCCAGCACAGGACTCAGCACAGGATGAATTCATCACAGGATGCTTTTGCTCTTGCCCTCCATCAGTGAACATCGAGTGCTCCAGGTTTCCTGCTGGGGGGCAGCGGGTCTGATCTAAGGAGGGGGGTCGTTCTCTCACAAGAAGTGTTCTCTCCGGGGCAAACCTACTCGGGAAGCATTTTGAGTCCCCAGTTTCCATGCTCTGCTCTTGGTGTTTCTCATCCTCTGCCCTCCTACCCCACAGGCTTCCCCTTACCTGGGCTCAGAGACTGGGGTGGACAGGAGATTCAGATCATGGTGGCTGGAGGTTAGAGAGATCACAGCTAAAATGGAAACAGCAGACTCCAGAACTGCAGCAGGCAGGTGTGGAGGAGGAGGGCTGAAAAGGAGACGGGTGAGGATGGAGAGGCTGCAGAAGGGTGAGCACCCGGAGGGGATTTCCACAGCGGCTTCTGATTAGCTGCGTGTGGTCGGTCCTATAACCTTAGCTTGCTTTACATCCCTGGAGAGCTGGGGAGATGGGGAGGAGAGGGATATACTAGTCCTTTCCAGAGGGAGGGCAAGAGCAAAAGGATCCTGTGATGAATTCTTTCGTTATAGAAGCCCTCCTCAAGGTTGAACACCTAGGAGGGCTTGGCGCACTCACAGTGGCTCTGCAGCTGTCCAGAGAGAAACAGCTTCCTGTTTCATCCTGACCAGAATACCCTCTGTCCCAGTGGTGCCCACTCACTCCCTGGAGTGTTCCATGCTCCTCTGTCATCACAGCAATTCCCATTCCCCTCTGTGCATGCTGGACCACGGGGACGTTCTAGAACCTGTGGAGAAGGATCAGTCCATAGGTCTGAGATGTGTTAGCCTATCCAGTGTCTAGAGCAGGGAGCTGGCTACTGAATGCATGAATGGATTGTTTTTAACTCTCACATGTGTGCAAGGACCCCAAGAAACTGCACTGGGCCATTTCCACCAAAGGATACTCCTGACTCTGGAGTATGAACTTGAACTTGACTCTGGAGTATGGAGCATGAACTTGACAACACTGGCAGGTCCCTCTAAGTTTGGGGGCTGAAGACTTGCTCTTGATTTTTTGATTATTATCCCTCCTATCCACACACATATGTTCACCAGCCACATACGGCTTAGAGGTCATCTGTTCCAGTCCATTCACCCATTCACTTGTACTTTAACAATTCAGCACACGCTTATTGAGTACCTACTATGTGCCAGGCTTTGATCTAAGTACTGGCGTGTAGATCAAGGGGCAAAATAGACAAAAATTTCTGTCTTCACGAAGCTTACATTTCAGGGAGATGAGAGAGACAGTAGCCAAATTAGATAAACTAGACGGCGTATTTGAAAGTAAGTCCAGTGGAGAAAAATAAAGGAGGCTAGGAAGTGTGAGGGGGTGACATGAATTTTTAAATAGAATGCTCAAGGAAGGCTTTAGTGGGAAGGAGGCATTTGACGCAAAGCTCAAAGGAGGTACAGCAGTGAATCATCTGGATGTCTGCGGGAATGGCATTCCAGGCAGAAGAATTAGCCAGTGAGAGATACTGGATGGGGGAGCAGGTCTGGTGGGTCTGAGCTACAAAGAGGAGCCCAGGGAGGCTGGGGTGGAGCGAGGACAGACGAGTGGCAGGCGAGGTCAGAAAAGCTGTGGACGGCCAGTAGGGGGCGCCTTGCAGGGAACCGTGAGAAACTGGCCAAAATAACTGTTATTAAAAACAAAAAACAAAAACCAAAACCCAGTCTGGTTTCCGTGCTGAGAATAAACTTTAGAGGGCCAGGCTGGAAGCAGAAATCAGCAGTACAGTAATCAGGATGAAAAAAAATAATATGATTTAGATGAGAAAGCAATAGAAGGGTGAGACAGTCGGGTTTTGAATACGCTTGGCTTATGAATGTTTTTATGATGCATTTTAAATGCAGAGGCAGCAGAATTTCCTGATGGACTGAATATGAGATGCGAAAGGAAGAGAGGGCTCAGAATGAATTTTCACCCGAGAAACAGAAAGAATAGAAGCATCATTACCTGTGATGAGGAAGGCCTCAGGTGCAGTGACTTGGGGAGAAAGAGTGGTCAGAAATTCAGTGAGGGGCATGTTAAGTTTGAAATGTCTGTTAGATGTCCAAGTGGATCTGTCTAATCAACAGCTGGACGTGTGATCTGCGTTTCACAGGACAGGTTCAAGCTAGAGGTGTAGATTTGAAGTCATCAATGATAGGTGATACTTTAAGTCATGAAACTCGATGAGATCACTATGGGAGTGAGCATAGTTTAGAGAGAAAAGGAAAGGTCCCCAGACTGAGTTAGGGAGTGCTCCAAAGTTAAAGGTTTAGGAAGATGAAAAGAGACCAGAAAGGGAGAGCATGGTAGGGAGGCTACAGTCTCCATTTTTCAGCCAGGTAAATCAAATGCCTGTGTCTGCTCATCACAAATTTGCACATCTCCATCATGGAATATTTCGGAGAAGGCAATGGCACCCCACTCCAGCACTCTTGCCTGGAAAATCCCATGGACGGAGGAGCCTGGTGGGCTGCGGTCCATGGCGTCGCTAGAGTCGGACACGACTGAGCGACTTCACTTTCACTTTTCACTTTCATGCACTGGAGAAGGAAATGGCAACCCGCTCCAGTGTTCTTGCCTGGAGAATCCCAGGGAAGGGGGAGCCTGATGGGCTTCCGTCTATGGGGTCGCACAGAATCGGACACGACTGAAGTGACTTAGCAGCAGCAGCAGTCATGAAATATTTACATGGAAAATGATTCCATGATAGTAAGATGTCTTTCCCCACTGATAACAAGCAATTATTTCACTCTGTACATAATTCTTCCATTAAAGGTAATGTGGAGGGTTGAATGATGGCCCTACAGGGAGCAAGGCATCTTTCCCTTCCCATTTCCCCTTCTTCATAAAGTATAAGGAGCTACTCCAGAGGCCGGAAGTGAGGGCGGAACCCAAATCCCAGGGAGAAGGAAAGAATTGGAAACAAAAACTCTGGGTTCCAAAATTCTAGATTTCTTTCCCAGATTTGGTTTTGTTTGTTTAGCTCAGTATACTGAAGAAGTAATTTACCTTCTCCGAGCCTTAGCTCACATGACTTAAACGTAAGAATGATAATTCCTGTGTCTAATTAGCAGAGTTTGTTTGGACATTTTGTTTTATTTTTAAATAGTTTTGTTGAGGTATAATTGAAATACAAAAATGTGTACACATTTAATTTGTTCAATTTGATATATTTGGACATATGCACACACCTGTGACACTATCACCATAATTAAGGGAACAGACATGCCTAACAACTCCCAGAGTTTCTTTGGGTCTCTCTTTCTCTTCTCTTTTTTTTATGGCAAGAACACTTAACATGGACCTACTGTCTTAACAGAATTTGAAGTACATTAATACATTATGTTGTTATCTATAGGCCCGATGTTGTACAACAGACCTCTAGAAGTTGTTTACCAAACAAAGCTGGAATTTTTACCCTTTGAAAGACAACTCCCCATTTCCTCCATTCCCCCAACCCTGGCAACCACTATAGTATTTCCTTCTTTTAAGAATTAGACTACTTTAGATTCCTCGTACATGTGTAATTAAACAAACTGATGTTTCTCCCATCTTAAAGAATATCTTTCTTGATCCCATTTTCCCGTCTAGCCCTGATGTCTCTGCACTTGGAGAAAGTCCTCAGGAAAGTTGTGTGTCCTTGCTGTCTGTGTTTTCTCTCCTCTTAGTCTTTCTTTTAAAAAATAACACTTTATTGAAAAAAAATTGCACTTTATTGAGGTATAATTGACATGTAAAATGCTGTTTGGAGATGAGATGTTACTTATGAAAACATTTTATAATTCCTAAAATGCTCCATACATGTCACTTATAATTATTATGATATTGAAGAGCCGCGGTCAAGGCATTTTCCAGTAGAGAACGCGAGCCGGCCTTTCCCTGACACTGAGCTTCAACGTGTAGATTTTTTTTATGGCAAGAACACTTAACATGGACCTACTGTCTTAACAGAATTTGAAGTACATTAATACATTATGTTGTTATCTATAGGCCCGATGTTGTACAACAGACCTCTAGAAGTTGTTTACCAAACAAAGCTGGAATTTTTACCCTTTGAAAGACAACTCCCCATTTCCTCCATTCCCCCAACCCTGGCAACCACTATAGTATTTCCTTCTTTTAAGAATTAGACTACTTTAGATTCCTCGTACATGTGTAATTAAACAAACTGATGTTTCTCCCATCTTAAAGAATATCTTTCTTGATCCCATTTTCCCGTCTAGCCCTGATGTCTCTGCACTTGGAGAAAGTCCTCAGGAAAGTTGTGTGTCCTTGCTGTCTGTGTTTTCTCTCCTCTTAGTCTTTCTTTTAAAAAATAACACTTTATTGAAAAAAAATTGCACTTTATTGAGGTATAATTGACATGTAAAATGCTGTTTGGAGATGAGATGTTACTTATGAAAACATTTTATAATTCCTAAAATGCTCCATACATGTCACTTATAATTATTATGATATTGAAGAGCCGCGGTCAAGGCATTTTCCAGTAGAGAACGCGAGCCGGCCTTTCCCTGACACTGAGCTTCAACGTGTAGAGTGCCCTCCCCTTGGCATTCTTTCGATGCGCGTAGTTTCCCTGTAAGGAGGGAAGCAGCTGGGAAGGGGCTCAGTCTAGGCAGGCCTCCTGAGTGATCAGGACGCACGGAGGTGGTGGTATTATTCATAAACAGCAGTGTAGTCATGGTTCAGAGTTTTGGAAACAGTGCCAAGAGGCTCTTGGACATAATTTGCAGGATGGATAAGCCCTGACCTGAAGCAAAATTAACCAGTGACAGGGGTTTGGAGTTTTATACACATTTTCTTTGGCTGGAGTCTGGCTTTATTTGAAGGGTTGTGTCAACACAGGGATTGTCTGCTTGGGCCCAGGGATTCCTCAGAGTGGTGGTGCCTCTGTCCCTGCTCGGAGGGCTGGGGTGAGTTTTCTCAGACTTGGAATCATGTGGGATCTATGTTTGAACAGAGACTGGAAATACTTACATCATCTCCACATTCCACAGCCATTTGTCACTAGATTGCAAATTGACTGGAGGGAGGCCTGTTTCTAGGGAGAAAAGACACTGCTTCTTTCTGGCTTCAGCAGAGAGGAGATCAAGTTAGGTTATTGAGTTTGGTGAATATCTATGGCCCTGGAGAGGAAAAGTTAATTTCCTTGGGGGCTTCACAAAATTTGGGGGTAAATTTATAGAAGTATAAGTGAAAGGAAAAGAGTAATAGAGTAAACTTAAAGTATCACAAATAAACAAAATTGTAATGCTAAATTAACAAATCAAAGGCACAGAAAAAAACCAGAGCAGATAATAAACAGAACCTCACGTTGACTGAAGGCTATAAGAAGACATACATTTCTATATTTTCACCTAGGAAAAGTGACAAAAGATACAAATGAATTGAAAAACAAAAAGGTAGAAGCTAAAATAGATGTAGTAGAGGTTAAAAATAAGAAGATAATATTATTAAAAAGTATTTATGGTTGTAGTTGACACACATCTAAAAATAAAAGCCTAACTGGCCCAAGAAGAAATAATAATTTTATATACAATTATGATCATTAATAACATTGAATTGCTACTGAAAACATAAGCCCTCTGCCTTTCTCACTACTCCCATGGAAAATTCTTTTACTGGTGGATTTTACCAGAGTTTCAAGGGGATATAAATATAATAATAAATGCAAATAAAATATACTATAAAGTATCTAATCCACATTAGGCTTCCTTGATGGCTCAGCAGTAAAGAATTTGCCTACAATACAGGAGCTGCAGGAGATTTGAGTTCAATCCCTGGGTCAGAAAGATCCCTGGAAAAGGAAATGGCAATCCACTCCAGTATTCTTGCCTGGAAAATTCCATAGACAGAGGAGCCTGGAGGGCTACAGTCCACAGGGCTGCAAAGAGCTGGACACAGCTGAGCATGAACACATATAATCCACATATGTTATATGTTTTTCCAGAAAATGAAAAAAGAAAAATTGCCCAACTCATTTTATGATAGTTGTATAAACTAGATTAAAATAATTCTCATTAGTATATTATGTAAAACATATACACTAATTTTATAGATTAAAACATAGTTCAATATTATCCATGGAAATTTAACATTTTTTTTAAACTTTTTTTTACCAAGGGGCAATTTTCTCAGGGATATACAAATGATTCAACTTCAGAAAAATCTATAAGTTTATTCTCATGTTGGTTGAGTAAAGAAAAACAAAGTTATCTCAATACACTTGAAAAAAATGATGAGAATTCTTAGGAAGCTAGAACTAGAGAGGAACTTTATAACCTAATAAAAACTACATATAAAAATTCTACAACAAATGTATTTAATGAAATTTAAGGCACTTCTTGTAAAGTCAGGAATAAGACTTAGCAACACAGTACTTGGAATTCTAGCCAACACAAAAGGAAAAAAAATAGTAATTGACAAAGAGGAGGATATATTATAATTATTTGCTGATGATGTGATCGGTTACATTTAAGGTCCAAGAAAATTAATGGGCAAATGAGTCACACCAGGAAGAAAGTTCAGCAAGATTCCCTAATATAAGATTAACGTATAAAAATAAATAAAGTTAATTTAAACCAGAAATAATCAATTAGAAAATATAATAAAAATAAGATACCAATGTCAGGTCCATGAATCAAGGCAAATTGGAAGTGGTCAAACAAGAGATGGCAAGGGTAGCATTTAAGGTCCAAGAAAATTAATGGGCAAATGAGTCACACCAGGAAGAAAGTTCAGCAAGATTCCCTATATAAGATTAACTTATAAAATTGAATAAAGTTAATCTAAACCAGAAATAATCAATTAGAAAATATAATAAAAATCAGATACCAATGTCAGGTCCATGAATCAGGTCAAATTGGAAGTGGTCAAACAAGAGATGGCAAGGGTGAAAGTCAACATTCTAGGAATCAGCAAACTAAAATGGACTGGAATGGGTCAATTTAACTCAGATGACCATTATATCTACTACTGCGGGCAGGAATCCCTCAGAAGAAATGGAGTAGCCATCATGGTCAACAAAAGAGTCCGAAATGCAGTACTTGGATGCAATCTCAAAAACGACAGAATGATCTCTGTTCGTTTCCAAGGCAAACCATTCAATATCACAGTTATCCAAGTCTATGCCCCAACCGGTAATGCTGAAGAAGCTGAAGTTGAACGGTTTTATGAAGACCTA